>CM060252.1:1765000-1862500 GCA_030684275.1 Acipenser oxyrinchus oxyrinchus | reverse complement strand
CATTAAGTGAGTGGGGTTTATTTATATTTTCACAAGTGACTTTATCCAGCTAAGCTCTTAAGTAGCCACACATAAAAATAATACGAAAATGCCGTTTGCAGAAACGTCTTACACCGTGCGTGACACAAATACATCGCTGTACGGTGTGTAATAGCAGTATAGCCCCTAATTGACATTATTATGAATAGCCTACCCAAATAGTAATGCATTTAGAAACAATTAAGCACTAAAATAAATACATACATACATAAATACATAAATCAATACATCATAGTTAAATAAATATCCATTTAAGACTTTGCGTTTTGTTATTTCAAAGACAATTATTTCTTTAAGACACTGCAGTCAACAGACGAAACCAAAACGTAGTTTCTGAAACACAGCATTTTTATTAAAATTCTTATAAAAATCAGAAACCCCCCTCAATGCGCGTTTATGCGATTATTCAGACAATTAGGTCTAGAATTCTATGCCGATAAATTGGACATTTTTCTTTTGGGAAATATCTGCAACGAAACGCCCTGAAGGTGATCTGCTTGGCAACAATTACGACCAAATATTTACAAAAATCAAGACAAAATAATATAATAAACTAAAGGTTGCCAGGATTTTATACATGGCCATAAATATTATTTTTGTATAGTTCCATATAAAATGAGCAAGAAATTAAAAAAAAAACTATAATTGAAAAGTGGCTTCTGTACGTGCTTTATACACGACTGACAAAAAACATACTCTACAACACACAATCATACTGTACAAAAAAATCACAAGAGCATTGAAGTTTTCCAATTAGGAGGCAGGACCCGGTTTTCATGGCGAAAACTCTGTAAACATGGCGCACGAAACACCACCAAAATAAAATGGTTGGTATGGATCAAGCTGCAAAATGCAAAAGTCGTTTTCTTTACTTTAAAGCGTCCCTAAAATACACAGCGCATCAGTCTTTATATATAGTTCACCAAGTCCACTGTTGAGTTTGCACCAAATGGTGTGCCGTGGGGAACTGAGGAGTGCTGGAACTGTACTGGGCGTTATATTGCATATGCTGGAGAGCCTGGGCGCTATATGCAGTAAAGGGGATTCCAGCCTGGAAAGTGGCCGCCAAGTCCTGCGCTTTGAGCGTATGGCACGGTTTGCCGTCCCTGACTAAGACGGGCACTGCCACCCGTCGAGGGGAAGGGAGATGGGTCACCTCCGTACCTTTCTCTGCTCGGGCCCGCTTCATCTTGTATCGGTGGTTCTGGAACCAGATTTTCACCTGAGTCGGCGTTAGACGGATTAGACTAGCAAGGTGTTCTCTTTCGGGTGCTGAAAGATACCGCTGTTGTCTGAATCGCCGCTCCAGTTCGTAGGTCTGAGCTTTTGAAAACAGCACTCTTCGCTTTCTCTTCTTCCCAGAGTCACTGCCGTTGCTTGAAGTTTCCTTGTCATTGTCTTGCGATTCGTCTGCAGAATGTTCTGGGGATTTGGCAGACGAGTCCTGTGGTTGGGAGTTTGATGATAAACCACGCACTGTGTGAAGAATTGAAGGAAAACAGAAACACCACAAACAAATGCGAATTACTATACAAATATAGTAACAACGTCACAGCTCATTCTTTATTTTACATCGATGCAGTAAATTGATTCAATGTAATTTCCACAAAGCTGGGTCTATAGATACCAAGACGATACATTTATGAAGAGCACAGTGCGGTAGATAAATAATTAACAACTTAAAACGTGTTCCCATCGGAAGATCTTGCAGACATTTGGCACAACTTTAATGAACCCTTTCTTTGTAAAATACGTGGATTGTTTTATGAAGAATGAGAAACAGTGTCTCCATGTATTATCTAAACATAAACAATACATTCGTTGTTAATAGAGACATTTTTTTTTTCCTGAGATGAAGATGGTATCATTTAAATTATATATTTGTTTTAATTCTGAAAAAACCAGTAATATAAAAATGATCATAAAACACTACTAATCTGTCATTTTAAGTTCTGTTTAACACCAGGTTATCTTCTTTAACATGTTTCATTGATATTACCGGTATACAATAATCTAAAAGATCGGATGAAAAGGCGCTGTGTATGGAACAAATACATTATATATATAAATTACCATTTTCAAAAACTGAACACAAGGGCGAAAGATGGAAAACCAAGAAAATACCCCTCCCGAAAAAAAAATACACATGGTCTTGTTAACATATATTAGGATTAGGATTTACGGTAAACGAAAAGCCAAATAATAATATTTAATGAAAAAAAATACAAATCACAGATTAACAAAACATGCTCAGCCGATTAAAAAGAAAATCAGCTCTATTTTGTGAAAGCTGTAACAGTACTTACATGAATATTGAATGCTCTCTGTAGTGGCAAGCCATCTTGTGTAAGGATTATCACTATTATCGTAAAATGGGTTCTTTAAAGGAAGGGTTTGCACGTTTTCTGAGGGGCTCTGCCCCAGAACTCCACTCGTTTTCGTTGCTTCAGACCCCTCTGTATCTTCCTCCGCTCCTTCTGTAACAGAGCCGTCCTCATCATTGGTGTCAGGGAGGTCCAAGATGTCCTTCACAGAAAAGCCCGTCTTTGTGTTGGTCAACGACATATTCTAGCTAAATTTATGCAGGAAAGTTGCAGCACCAGTTTGGCAATCCGCTGTTTCTAAGCACACAAAACAGAATCAGTGTAGAATAAAAAGGGACCAGTTAATGCTGTGCGAGATTTAGCTACAGTTGAAGCAAATCAATACAGTACGGTTGGTAACCATTGGCTTTTAAAGTAGTGCAGTGAGTTCTGTAAGTCCAGGAAGAGTGCCAAAGTGCCTGAAGTGTACTAAATCTGGCTCGTGGACACTGTGCTACTGACGGGCGCGAGGAGGAAATAAGCCATTACTGGACTGATCAGTCCATATAAGGTTGGTCTCAACACATGAACCTGCAGTGAAAAAGCATTAAAAACGCAAAAGGTTGGCCACGTGTGGGCGGGTCTTGGGAGTCAAGTGGATGAAGACAGTGTTTGCAGATGTGAAATTGTGGGTTTTGGGGAGATCCGAGCCTCTACCATTGGTGCTTCAGAACATGATGAGTGGTATAACGTGTCAATTAATTACAAAGACGGGGAGGGCCTTTTCTACACAATATTTACATACAAAGGAGCTCCAAGTAGCTTTATACTCTGCATACTCGAAAGCGCGTTTTTAACAAATTGCTCCTGAAAAGCGTTTGCATTAATACCCTCCACAGATAGAAAAATATTAAAGCAATAAGCTGGAAAATTGCCTTGTAGCAGCTGGGGCTAAACTGTGGCCTGAAAGCAGTTTCAAGACTATTTATTTCAATCATTGGTGCTCGCCAAAACGAAATGCCATTGTTAAAAATCGTAAGAGACCAATTTATGTAAACCTTTTAGGTCAATATTTTGGTTTCGGCTTAAGGACAAGGGGTATAAATGAAACATTAAGTCATCGACTTTTGTTTGTTTCAAAAGGAACGAAGCTCTATTAGTAAAGAAAGATTAGTTTTGTGCTGATGTCTATTGATTACTGTAAACCTAATGCTTGAAAGACCAGACTGAAATACAGTAATTCATTATACAATGTATTCTTTTACTAGTTTTACTTCTACAATCTAAATAGCAATATTAGAATATATATATTTGAGCTCAAAGAGCTATATATATATTAGTATTCGGTGTGCATCAGCTATATATATAATCAAGTTGTTATGATTGTATAATACATTTAAATTTGACTCGCGTATACGTTTACTACTTGTTTCAATGAATAAGAAAGAATATACAATATGTACACACCTGTAGAATGTTTCAGGTTAAGGCGCTGGCATACACAGTAATGAACGAAAAACGCGTAAGATCGTAAGAGTTCATTGTTAAGTGTCTGGCAAAACATCCTCTTTTGTTTTTGGACCCGTTCATTTAGGCCTATGTGTCAGACTCGTGTCGCTCGACTACAGGCCTATATTCGACGGTAAGGTATTCTGTTCTGTAAAATTTCTAATTATCACATGGAATTCCTACATTTAAACTTCTAACTATTTTCATTATTGGAAATGGAAAAGCTAGATCGCGAATCGTCTGATTTGAATGGGGGGTTTTGCACAGGGAAGAGAAGTTTCCTGCCTGAAGTCCATCTGAATCATTTCCCACCCAGATCGGAATCTATATCATAAACCAATTATTACTGTAAAATACGTTACGTCTTCTTGTTATTTTGTGTTCAATTACCCTCCCCTCAATCTAATACACAGTTTATAAATGATCTGTCCATTTCTCTTCCCCGCTCTTTTATTTGCTATGTCTGTGGGATACCTTCGCTGCCTCCTGTCTAGTGAGAAAGCTATTTATTATTGTTGATCAGTTTATTCCTCTCTCCCTCTCTCTGTTTCTCCCTTTCTCTGTGCTTCCCTGCCTCCTATCTAGTATGTGCTTTGGGTGACAATGTTGCAGGTTTTTAGTAAGTCCTCGGCGCATCCTGGGTGGTCGGACCCGGGCAAACACAAATACAAACCGATTGCTAAGCTGCGGACAATGGGCGAAATGTAGACAAATGTCCGGCTCCTGTTGGAAGCCTTTGTCCAAGCCCAGTTTTTGCATTTATTTCAGGGGCGAAATAATAGATGATTGACGCCCCCGTACAATGTGTTCTAACTGTTTGGAATAAATCTGAGGTTGTTCCGAGTTGTCATGGCATTCAACTGCTTTCAATGGACTATCTCTTCATTCATTTCTGAATCCGTCCACAATATTAAGGACACTCCTCCATCTCCTCACTCTCCCCACAGCGATAAGGGTTATGTCACAACACTTTAGCCTAGTCTGAATGGGCAGTACAGTTCAGATAACTAGTAAATAAATAGAAGCCGATAATGCAATGTTTTACTAACTTCTTTACACTTGTGTCTATCTGCGTAGATAGATACACAGATACATAGATTAGCCTTACGCAGAATGCCTTGTTAGAATTAACACTGGGTTGTTTTCAATAAAAGACAACAGGAGACTTGTTTTAGCCCAACACCTTTTGCTTTAAATGTAACTAAAATCGCGCTATTTCTTTTTTTTATTCAACGCATTCTGTGTTAACACACGTTGCTAAGCGTATTACCTATCTTTCTGTTTAAAAAACAAACAAAAAAACAAAATAATAATAAATAATAATACAACCATTTCAACGCAACTCTTCTTCTTCTTCTTCTTCTTCTTCTTCTTCTTCTTCTTCTTCTTCTTCTTTTTCTTCTTAATAAAATGCTTTAGTTTTTTAAGTTATTTATTTCTTTGTTTATATTGAATTTTTGGTTTCAGTTTATTATAAAGGCTGGCTGGACATTATTTTTCAAATATGTCCAAATAGGTATTGCACCTTTAAATTACATTTACATCACTAATAAACCAGTAGGCCTATTATTATTATTTTATTTGTGTTTTCTTACTCTGTTTAAACGAGCCTTTGCTGTATGTGAATACAGAATGTTATTTTTTTGCATTTGATGAGTCTGTTTCAACTACTTGCATAGATCACCTGATTGGTAAATATTTTCCGAGGCGAATCTGAGGGTTCCTGGAGAATTAATCACGCTGCTGTCTATGCAGGGTGACAATGGCCCATTGAAAAGCACTGGGAAAGAGTACAGTGGAACTGCAGCTTTGTGATCGAACCGCCTGACCTTCAATGTGTAGCCATTCGAATAGTTACTAAGCGAGACCACTTAAAGGTGTTAATATAGCCGTACGTCTTGCAACATAAATTATGTCTCTAATTATATTTCACAAATAAAGCAATCATTTTCTTCTAAACTGTATATCTTTGGCTGCTGTTAACATATAGACTAGACTTCTGCATTATTTTACAGGTTTTCGTGTGCCGTACTTGTCAAAATGCCACCATGTCTGGTGGTTGCATTTACAAAAAAATAAAATAAATTTGGTCAGGGAGTCGCAAAGACTGTGTTGAAGTGTTCCAACCTGCAAATCCAATAGAGCTGAAGCACGTTTGGGCGGACTCTGAAGTCAGTAAGTTAACGCTTTGTAGCACATCTTAATCCCTGCAGAGGAAAGAGATTGGTGTTAGCAGAGATGGTGTGTGTTTTTTGTGGGTGTATTTGAACATTTGAACAAGGGGGTTGAACAGAAGTAAATGTGCACAGCCTGGTAAGTGGCTGTACTTCACTTGAAGAGCCCTCTACTCGTGCTTACCTGTTTACTTTTCCAGGTAGCTCAAACACAGCACAGTTCACTTTTCACTGCTACCGAAATGGAGATTTCCCCCGTGTCTAAATGGAAACTTAACATCGGCCTTTTGTAGCCTTACACATTTTGAAATATGCCTATGTTAAGGAAACGTGTGAAACAGCTCGGAAGACGGATGGTAAATAAAGCTTCTCGTGCTAGATTAATTCCTTCTCTTTCCACGAAGTTTGTATGATGAATGAACGATCAATAAAGATAGCCTACATCAGAACTGTCAGGAGATGCTGCGAAGCTGTCTGAAAAGCACTCTGTCAACACCAAGGACTTAAAAGCACCATATTTGCATGTTGTTCTAATCTCCAATGTAAATAAAGCGCTTTATACTTCACGCATCAAAACTCGGAGGGAAAACGTATTAATGAAAAGACCAATCCCAATGGAGTTAAAAAAAAGACTGTGTAAAACACTACATCTAGATGCAGGGGTTGGTGAATAAATCAATCAATCAATCAATCAATCAATCAATCAATCAATAATAATAATAATAATAATAATAATAATAATAATAATAATAATAATACATTGTACCAATGATTTCGACAATGTAATATGTTGATCGCGTTGCTTTATTTGAAAAATAAAATAAATACATAGCCATGCAAAAAAGGAGGTAGGTGTGTGTGCGTTTGTATATAATTATGTGTGTGTGCGTGTGCGTGTGTGTGCATGTGTTTGTATATATGTATGTGTGTTTGTGTGTGTGTGTAATATGTGTGTATGTGTGTGTGTATGTGCATGAGCATAAGCATGTGCATGTGTATGTGTGTGTATGTGAATGTGGATGTGCATGTCCATGTGTATGTGCGTGTGCATGTGCGTGTGTCTGTGGATGTGTCTGTGCGTGTGCGTGTGCATGTGAATATGCATGTGCATATTGTAGTAGGGCAGCAGTGTGGGGTAGTGGTTAGGGCTCTGACTCTTGACCAGAGGGTTGTGGGTTCAATCCCAGGTGGGGGACACTGGTGCTGTACCCTTGAGCAAGGTACTTTACCTAGATTGCTCCAGTAAAAACACAACTGTATAAATGGGTAATTGTATGTAAAAATAATGTGTATAACATAATGTAATTGTATGTGATATCTTGTAACAATTGTAAGTCGTCCTGGATAAGGGCGTCTGCTAAGAAATAAATAATAATAATAATGTGCGTGTGTAAGTGTGTGTGTCACAGCACTACTTATACAATCATTTCAAGTGTATTGTTTCAGTGGCGCAAAAGGTGCGAACAATTGTTTTCATTCATTCCAGGCAAACAAAGCATAGTGATCCTTACACGCTCTGCTGAGGTGAAGCTTACAGTACGCAGTCACTGTTGTGCGCTTTATTGTGTCAGTCACTGGCAGTTTGGCTGGGTATAGCGATAAGAACGAGGGAAGCCACCACGATATGCTATTAAGGATGTCTAAGAAAGGTCCAAGAGAAATAGGGAACATTAGATACAGGCCTAATGGGTTTAGAAAATGTAGACAATATAAATATAATGAGCATAGTGCTACCTATAATCCAATACTTTCAACTGTGCCAAAACCTTCAAAAGGTAGGCTACGCTGCTGTATTTGTTGTATTAGTGTTCACTATACACCAACCGAGGCAAAACGAAGATTATTTCAATTACACGGGGGTACATTTGGAATACAATAAGCATATTTATTTATTTATCAGTGTTAATTACTAAGTACTGTTCTGGTATCATGTTAAATGTGAATCTAGCATACCTTTTTTTACTTGTCTAATTGTTATAAAGCTGATTAAAAATAAACAAATAAATAAATAAATAAATAAATAAATAAATAAATAAATAATAAACGTGTGACTCAAATTGAACTATACAACTCGTTCGTGTTTTTATATCTGATACACTTGTTAATTTGTCAAAGCAATTATTATTTTCTGAAAAGAAATTAAGATTAACAGTTTATAAATTAGATTTAATAATATTACATTTTTCGAAAATAAAGGAAAGCCAGTGAAAAGCTTATAATAATGGCGAGGATTTGTTGAGTTTAATCGCTGAAATTCAGAATGTTACGATGCCCAAGGCACACAGTAGGACTTAGATAGAGGTAACCTCATTTTACTCGAGGTGCTTGTGATAAGTGTTGAAATTGACAACCACAAAGTCTCTTCGGGCTCCAATATAATATGAAAGTGATCATGTTAATAATAAAATAAATGTATATAAATAAACTCACGGGTATGTGTTTATTGATTTGTTAACCATCGCCTGAGGGGTATCATTGCAGTATGCTACCAGTCATTTGTAGCCGTGTTTCAAAAATCAAACCTTTTTTTTTCGCCCCGAGGCAAAAGATTTTCTTTGATTCATTTTCCTTCCCCACTGATTAAACATGTCACAATGAGATTATCGCTGTGGCTATGCCCGGAGGAAAAGCTTTTATTTGTTAAATTATTAGTTTATTTGTAAAGGTGACTTTCATGCGTGTGTTACAGTACACGCTTTAATCGATTTTCTGCATAGTTTATTATATTTAATCACGGACAATGTAAGGGCTGCTGGCGATAGAAGCAGCCGTTGTTCGATTACAGACTAATACTTAAAAGCGTCATTAAGAGTTATATAAAAAGCGAAATTCCTTAAAACTAATTTATACTTTTTATTACATTATAAATGATTAGTTCATTATGTACGTTGTAATATATATATATATATATATATATATATATATATATATATATATATATATATATATATATATATATATATATATATATATATATATATATATATATATATATATATATATATATATATATATATATATATATATATATATATATAGAATTGGCCCGATATTTAACAAGTACAAATAAAGTTCAGTGTGTGTTATAATGATATGTTTACTGAAAACAAAGGTTTCAGCTAAGCGATAGTGAAACATCCATTTCTAATGCTCTGGCGAACCCTACCGACTCAGTGATGAACTGTCACAAGAAAATAAAACCACATGCAACATAACACAACTCTATACAATATCACTTCAAAAACGTACCGGTACTAATAATGCATTTTAAAGTACATACATGGACATGTTTATGGTGAGTATATATATATATATATATATATATATATATATATATATATATATATATATATATATATATATATATATATGTGTGTGTGTGTGTGTGTGTGTGTGTGCGTGTGTGCCTGTGTGCGTGTGTGCGTATGTGCGTGCGTGCGTGTGTGTGTGTGTGTGTGTAAATAACCCACTCGTTAAAACAACAATATCCACTGTATATACTTTAAATCCAGGTTAACAAAGTAGTCAAACCCATCAATAATTTAGCAATCCTTTCTCTTTGTTACAATTTTCATCACGGATAAGCATTAACGTTCAATTATAGCATTGTCTTTCGAGTAGTCAGTGTTCTGTTAATAGTACTCAAATTAAAGTGGTTTAGAGACAACAGCCCACCTAATCTTAGCAGACAGACTGGGGATTTCCTTTGAGAACGGGAAGCGTGCTCTTAAACATAGATAGTACTGTATATAAAAAACGGAATCTAAAGCTGCATGTCAGATTCTTTTTTTTTTCTTTAATGGAAATTGTCATTAAAAGAAGGTTATATAGGCGATGGACGGTGACGCGTAGCCTGCTTATACCTTTGCTAAATAGTAAACTTGTAACCCTCGCAGTATGTAATATTGTATCCTTGGTTGTTTGATCACTTATTTGCCCACAACAGGATGCATCTTGCGATACAAAGCAGCTGTCGGCAGGGTTTTTAAACGACTGGAATTAAATGATAAAATCGGGAGTTTTGTTCTTTACAGCACGCGCTTTGTGGATTTTCAAATGAGGATGGAAGACAACAATATCAAATAAATTTAATTCAAAGAGATTACAAAACAATATCAAATAATTCCATGATAAGTACATCAGTGAAGAATGCAAAAGAGAATCCACATGTTCAAGGATTCTTGTAGCATGGAGAGGGTTTTGAAATGTAACAAACGTTTCAGAAAGAAAGAAAGAAAGAAAGAAAGAAAGAAAGAAAGAAAGAAAGAAAGAAAGAAAGAAAGAAAGGGCATGTTTAAACTGGCAAGCGAGCAGTGTTTAAACGTCTCTTACGTTACCAGCATGCAACAAAGCACAATTTACACAGTAAAGGGTTAAATAATATGGACTATATTGCGCTCACCTGGTGACTGTTGAAAGGACGCTAAGTGCTGTGGCCAGCGTTAAGACGACTCTGTTATTGAAATATCTCCAAATGGAAGTTAGGATCAGATAACTGATTCGCTTTATATACCCAGAGAAAGTGCGGCTCTCGTGATATTGTCCCAGTGCGTTTGCTTAGCAGTCCAAGTGGCTCTGCTCGGGCTCTCTCGCTAACATTGCGCAATCTGTTTGTTTTACTCAGCTATGACGTGAGACAAAATATTGGCCATATGTTCATCGGCAATAAACTGGTCATAAGTGCAAACACCGTTCTTCTTGATGGTGCTTTTAGCTGATTGAACCTAACTTTCTATTTTAAGTTTGCTGCTGCGCTAAAAAAAAGAAAAATATTTTGCACACCTGCGAGTTACATCTTTTGGTAAAACACAGACACAGAAAGTAAACCGAAGCAATATTAAACACAGAACTACAGTAGGTTTCAGAGAAAGAGGGGTTTAGTGGATGTCTACTATTAGTTATTTCTCCCAGGACAAGGTTGCCACTAATAAATCGCTTGGTAGCTAAGAAACAGCAAAGCCAAGTAGCCAGATGTGACATGTTATTTATGCGAGAACTCCCGTTTACACAAGATACGCTGATGTAACATTTGATAGCAACTACGTGAGAGACTCTGCTCGCAGATTGTGTTTTTGTTTTCAGTTTCGGCCATAGGGATAAACATACTGAACCTGTAACACATATAACAAAAAGCTGAAGAAACTGTAACCACTCTTGCTTCATTAAGAGTCTCTGATTAGTCCCTTCCGTTGTAGTATGTATGTATTTATTCATTCATTCATTTATTCATCGATTCCTATATTTTTGTTTAAATGTTTATTTTCCAGTGTTACACATACCATTTTAACTTGGCGATGGGTTAAGAATCTGACAAAAAACGGCGAATATAATCTCGCAATTTGATATTAACACAACATTCCACATAATAAGAATTTATAAAGCGGAAACTGCAGGTTAAGCCGTGCTGATGTTATTGCAAATGAGCCAATGCTTGGAGCTAAAGCGGGTTTGTTTTCTTTTTAAATGCTTATAAATATAACGGGTAAATATATGAAGATCTCAGGTAACCAATAGAAAAAAGGTACTTCCAATGTAATGGTTTATTTATTTGTTTCTATTTATTTATAATGGGGTTTAAATTAATTAATAGATTATAATAGGTTGCTTATGAATGTAGCGGGTGGGACCCAACACTTACACACCTGTAGTTAATTGAGCACTGCTTATTGCTAAATTGGCAAATGATCTTGGACCAGATAGAAGCCGTTCACGTCAGCCGTTTACGTCAGCTCTGTTGGCGAACAGAGCAGCAGCAGCAGCAGCAGCAGTAGGAGTAGGAGTAGCAGCAGCAGGAGTAGGAGTAGCAGCAGCAGTAGCAGCAGCAGCAGCAGTAGCAGCAGCAGTAGCGGCAGTGTGTGTTTTTAGATGTGTGTTCTCCCCCACTACTAAGATCAGGTAAACCTGGACAAGCCTTGAGATTACCTTTCTGGTGTGAACTCTTGTTTTATTTATTGTATCTGTTATTATTATTATTATTATTATTATTATTATTATTATTATTATTATTATTATTATTATTAAGGCTAACAGGACAGACGTCACACGTGTCTGCGTCTCACGTGGAGGTAACACATTTTTAATTGTATTTTATTGTTTTGTTATTTGGAAATGTGTTTGATACTAATGTTTTTTTTGTATGTTTAGTGTCAACCACCGTTTCTTTATACCAAAGAAAATACTGCTTCTTACACAAAAGAAACTATTGTTTTCTTTTTTACTCGTTTTTGTACTACGTTTTCTTTACACTGTTTTCTTCTCTATCAGTAAATATTCTTTCTTTTCACTGTTTCCCCCTGATGTAATGCACTGTCGTTTTGAAACTTTAAATTGAACTATTGTTATTGTATACTCTAGAAACTTGTTGTGGTTAATAGTAAGAATCTGTTTTAACTTTAAGAGTTATTGCTATTGATTTCTGAAGTTACTACTGGGTTGGTTAGGAACAAGTATACAGTGTTGTATCAGTCTAGGAAACAGTGCCTTGTTCTGTGTTTTTTGTTTTGTTTAGTTGTGTACATATTGTAGTTTTTGCACTAACTTAAGGATGGAGCTCTGTGCTTTTTGGGCAGTATAATTACCACCTATTAAGAACAGCAGGTTTTCTTTTTATTTGGAACTTTAACCAAAATAATCAATATTATGCTTCCACTTTTATCCCCGGCAATCTTTGGCAGTAAATGTGCCCCGGATCACATTCGTGTGGTGTGGTTTAAATTCAGTGGTTTATTTTTGATTATTATAGCAAATATATTATTGATAGTTTTCTTTCACTGTGATATTACTTATACACTGGGTTCATAAGAACATTAGAAAGTTTACAAATGAGAGGAGGCCATTCAGCCCATCTTGCTCATTTGGTTGTTAGTAGCTTATTGATCCAAGAATCTCATGAAGAGCAGCTTCTTGAAGGATCCCAGGGTGTCAACTTCAACAACATTACTGGGGAGTTGGTTCCAGACCCTCACAATTCTCTCTGTAAAAAGTGCCTCCTATTTTCAGTTCTGAATGCCCCTTTATCTAATCTCCATTTATGACCCCTGGTCCTTGTTTCTTTTTTCAGGTCGAAAAAGTCCCCTGGGTGAACATTATCAATACCTTTTAGGATTTTGAATGCTTGAATCAGATCACCGCGTAGTCTTCTTTGTTCAAGACTGAATAGATTCAATTCTTTTAGCCTGTCTGCATACGACATGCCTTTTAAACCCAGGATAATTCTGGTTGCTCTTCTTTGCACTCTTTCTAGAGCAGCAATATCCTTTTTGTAACGGGGTGACCAGAACTGAAGACAATATTCTAGATGCGGCCTTACTAATGCATTGTAAAGTTTTAACATTACTTCCCTTGATTTAAATTCAACACTTCTCACAATATATCTGAGCATCCTGTTGGTCTTTTCTATAGCTTCCCCACATTGTCTCGATGAAGACATTTCTGAAGTTGTTTTTCGTGAGTTGTTTATTTCGTTTGTTTTTAATTTGTGTATTTTTATTTATGTAGGATTCCTGTAGCGCTCCTTCTACTATTGACGCTGGGAATATTTGAAACATTACATTTTTTACCACGGTTCACAAATGGAGATTAGATAAAGGGGCATTCAGAACAGAAAATAGGAGGCACTTTTTTACACAGAGAATTGTGATGGTATGGAATCAACTCCCCAGTAATGTTGTTGAAGCTGACACCCTGGGATCCTTCAAGAAGCTGCTTGATGAGATTCCGGGATCAATAAGCTACTAACAACGAAACGAGCAAGATGGGCCGAATGGGGCCTCCTCTCGTTTGTAAACTTTCTTATGTTCTTATTGATCTTACTGTGTGTATTCCTATCGGTGAGCCAAGATCCCCTAGTGGAGCACAGCGGTACTACAGCTGCCAAATTCAGCCATTTATCAATTTGTGTTTTTGTTTTCGATTTGTGATTGTGCCTGGTTTTATTTATTGCTCAAGTTCTCAGTATTAACACTGAGAACCTTAATAAACATGTTTGTACTTTTATATGTTAATACCTGACTCCTCCTGGGTGTTCATTCAATTGATAAGGGTTTGTGTGGGGAACCTTACATTATTCTTGGGGAAGTTAACTTTCTTCTTAACTTAACTGCTTACCAGTGTGAATACCATTCTGAAAATGGTACTTTGGGGCTCCTCTTGCTCCTGGCAAACGTAAGGGGTGGTGTAGTCGAGATAATTTCTGACCTACCATTCATCGGCATGTGGTACTGGTCTATAGGGAACTGTTGTCGCGTTGTGTTCCGTGGCACCCTGCCATATTTGGCATAGTTGGCAGGATCCTTTCCCAATGAGACAGGTATTTGTTATAGCCATTGTTGTTCTTATTTATTCATTGTTTTGGTCTGTTTATAGAGTAACAGACTGTGGCCATTGTTGTACAGAGCTCACACCGGGAAGGAAAAGTCGAGTTGCTGGGGCCTCTCACTCATTAGTTTTATTTGGTGAAAAATAGATGTCCACCAATGACATGGAGACTTTAAGAGAATTCTCCCATGCATTAATGTCTCTAATGGAGATAATTGTTCATACAAATCCAGATGGTTTGCCTAACTCAGATATGGCTTTAAGAGATCAGTTTGTAGAAAACTTGCGTGATTTGATGCTTCGGCGTGAATTGAAAACTTTAGTGCAGAATAATTATTCTCTTTCTCGCCTTGATTTATGTAGGGAGGCCATTTGCTGGGTGGAGGAAGGTGAATAATGGTGATGTGATTAGGAAACGGAAGATGGACAGCAAAGTTCACGATCCAAACAAGTTTTATTTTGTAAATCGTGGTCTGGCAACCACAAAGAATAATCTCACTGTCAAGCACTGTTCCAGAACAATGGGTTGCAGTCCCGAAATAATAATACACAGTAGAACACACACATACACACACGTTCACACGTCCAGAGTGCTATAGTACAATTTATTCGTGTACAATGGTACAGTGTTGTCCAGGTTTAGTGCTGGCCTGCAGGAACAGATCACCTCGCTACGTCCCCTTATGTACCATCAGTCACACCCCCTTGGTTAGCAAGTGCAACCGCTTCTCTTCCAATCCGCGGTTGCCACATCGCTTCCCTTCCGGGTCAATGACTTGATGTACCATAGCTCCGCCCTCTTTCTAAATGGCTGACTTTCACCTTACCCTGGGAATAAATTGTCAGGCAACGAGGCAGGGATATCAAATCTACCCCGGCTAGGGGCCAATTTTAATGTTATTATCAGTAGTTTCAAAGTGAGCAGATCTTGTACTGCTGAAGGACATTCATGCACCCCACTTCAAAAACAATGAAGTAAAACTCAGGTAGACGAACATTTTGACTAGTGCTTATTATTATTATTATTATTATTATTATTATTATTATTATTATTATTATTATTATTATTATCAGGGTTTTTATATATCTAGAGAGAGAGAGAGAGAGAGGGGTTCAGTGTTTTAACATGGAGTCCTAGCTTCCCTCTCTCATCCTGTAGTAGCTAATTTTCAAAATGATAATACTTTTATTGCTCATTTTACACCACCCTGAACTAGGTGTTAAACAGTGGACTCCTCTGCTACTCTTTGCGCATTGAAAATTAGAACTCAGTAACAAGGTGCTCTAAAACAATGAGATGCATAGGGGAGCAAAGGTACCAGCGGAGCCAATGAGATGCATGGGGGAGCAAAGATACCAGCAGAGCCAATGAGATGCATAGGGGAGCAAAGATACCAGCGGAGCCAATGAGATGCATGGGGGAGCAAAGGTACCAGCGGAGCCAATGAGATGCATGGGGGAGCAAAGGTACCAGCGGAGCCAATGAGATGCATGGGGGAGCAAAGATACCAGCGGAGCCAATGAGATGCATGGGGGAGCAAAGGTACCAGCGGAGCCAATGAGATGCATAGGGGAGCAAAGGTACCAGTGGAGCCAATGAGATGCATGGGGGAGCAAAGATACCAGCGGAGCCAATGAGATGCATAGGGGAGCAAAAGCACCAGCGGAGCCAATGAGATGCATGGGGAAGCAAAGATACCAGCGGAGCCAATGAGATGCATGGGGGAGCAAAGATACCAGCGGAGCCAATGAGATGCATAGGGGAGCAAAGATACCAGCGGAGCCTTTGAGATGCATGGGGAAGCAAAGATACCAGCGGAGCCAATGAGATGCATGGGGGAGCAAAGATACCAGCGGAGCCAATGAGATGCATAGGGGAGCAAAGATACCAGCGGAGCCTTTGAGATGCATAGGGGAGCAAAGATACCAGCGGAGCCAATGAATGCATGGGGGAGCAAAGATACCAGCGGAGCCAATGAGATGCATGGGGGAGCAAAGGTACCAGCGGAGCCAATGAGATGCATGGTGGAGCAAAGATACCAGCGGAGCCAATGAGATGCATAGGGGAGCAAAGATACCAGCAGAGCCAATGAGATGCATAGGGGAGCAAAGATACCAGCAGAGCCAATGAGATGCATGGGGGAGCAAAGGTACCAGCGGAGCCTTTGAGATGCATAGGGGAGCAAAGATACCAGCGGAGCCTTTGAGATGCATAGGGGAGCAAAGATACCAGCGGAGCAAATGAGATGCATGGGGGAGCAAAGATACCAGCGGAGCCAATGAGATGCATGGGGGAGCAAAGATACCAGCGGAGCCAATGAGATGCATAGGGGAGCAAAGATACCAGCAGAGCCAATGAGATGCATAGGGGAGCAAAGATACCAGCAGAGCCAATGAGATGCATAGGGGAGCAAAGATACCAGCGGAGCCAATGAGATGCATGGGGGAGCAAAGGTACCAGCGGAGCCTTTGAGATGCATAGGGGAGCAAAGATACCAGCGGAGCCAATGAGATGCATGGGGGAGCAAAGATACCAGCGGAGCCAATGAGATGCATGGGGGAGCAAAGATACCAGCGGAGCCAATGAGATGCATAGGGGAGCAAAGATACCAGCAGAGCCAATGAGATGCTGTGGAAGGGTGGGCGAGAATCACTGACACAGGAGACAGAAAACTGGGTTTCTAAACACCACTTGGGTGCACTATTTATTTTCAGCCACAAGGTGGCACTGCAACACCGTTGTTACCAACGATGGTAAAGGTGGTGACAGGTCACTGGTCGCGCACACGCAGGTGCACTAAATCATAGGCAAAACAGACGGCACAAAGAAAACAACAAAAATAAACACTGTTAACAAAACTCTACAAAATAAAAGGTGCTGTACTTTGCAGCTGATTCCCCAACCGTCGCTTCCCAAGACGGCCGGGACTCCGGCCCTACACTAACCCGTGTTCCTCACTTCTCTATATAAACTCCGGGGTCTGCCCATTCATTCCCCGCTACACAATATCCTTCCCTTTGTGTTTTCCTTTGCGCTGGTTTGGCGGCTCTCTTCCAACCCGCTCCGTCCGTAACGCCTCCACCAGCTTACTCATCTAAAAAGGGCAGACCTGAGGGAACAACACAGTATCTGTTTATAGGCCGGACAATCCCCATGAGCCCGCCCCCCAGCCACTCAGAGAGAGGGAAAGCACACACACCCTCTTCCCCACCTCTCTGTGTCACTGCCATGACTGACAGGCGGATTCCCGGGGACTGCCGCCCTCTTCCTGCAGCCTCGCGCATACGTCAGACGGCCAGTCCAGGTCTCCCCTGTTACACATCTTCCCCCCCAGAATGGCACCACCGGTCCATTCGAAATCCTACACCCCCATGCCTTCCCGAGAGAAAAAATCAGCATTTTGATGCAGCTTTCCTGCTCGGTGGACAACCCTGAAGGCATAGGGCTGCAGGGCCAAGTACCACCGGGTGATTCTGGCGTTGTTATTTTTCATCCGGTGAAGCCACGCTAAGGGGCATGATCTGTCACCAGGGTGAAGTGTCGCCCCAGGAGGTAGTACCGAGTGACTCGACTGCCCACTTTACCGCGAGACACTCCTTCTCGATGGTACTGTAGTTCTTTTCACGGGAAGGAGCTTCCTGCTGATATACAGGACCGGGTGCTCACTTCCCGCACCTCCTGAGACAACACTGCCCCGAGACCTGTCTCTGACGCATCCGTCTGCAAGGTGAACCTCTTACCAAAATCAGGACTGCACAGCACTGGCTTGCTACACAACCTTCGCTTCAGAGCGAGAAAGGCCCTCTGGCACGGCTCCGTCCACTGAACCGTATTTGGGGCAGCCTTCGGGTGAGGTCTGTCAAGGGAGCAGCCAGCGTGGCGGCTCGGAATGAACTTCCTATAATAGCCCGCCAGTCCCAAGAAAGAGCGCACCTGGGTTTTAGTCGTAGGGACCGCCAGTCAGCCAAGGCTTTCACCTTAGCAATCAGCGGTCTGATCTGGCCGCCCCTACCGATACCCCAAATACTCCGACTCACTCTTCCCAATGGCACACTTCTTTGGGTTAGCAGTGAGCCCAGCCTCCGCAGGATCGCAGCACCGCCGCTACCTTACACAGATGACTCGCCAATCCTCACTGTGGATAACCACGTCATCTATGTAAGCAGCGGCGTACTGCTGATGGGGCCGCAAAATACGATCCATCATCCGCTGGAACGTGGCTGGTGCTCCGTGCAACCCAAAGGGCATGGTCCTAAATTGGTATAACCCGAAGGAGTCGAAAACGCCGCCCTCTCTCTGGATTCTGGGGTCAGGGTATCTGCCAGTACCCTTCGTTAAATCCAGTGTCGTCATAAAGTGAGCCGTGCCTAGACGCTCCAGCAACTCATCTACCCGGGCATGGGATAAGCGCCAAACTTCGATTTTCATTAACTCGCCTGAAGTCAATGCACAATCGAGTTGACCCGCCTGGCTTATCCACTAAAACAATTGGACTGTTCCAGTCACTCTGGGACTCTTCTATCACCCCCAGTCTCAGCATCTCATCAATCTCCGCTTTTATTACCTGTCTTTTGCGTTCAGGTATACGGTATGGCCTCTGGCGAACTGGCGCCCGGCTCAATGTCAATGTGATGATGGGCTACCCGAGTCCGCCCGGGACGGAGAAAACACATCAGGAAATTCCGTCACCAGTGCCCGAGCCTGACATTTCTGTGTTGGTGTCAGATTTTCCGCAATCTGTACCGACCCTGTTTTCGCCAACACAGAAAGATCAGGTCCTAGGTCTGTGACGTCATCTGCCTGCGCCACTACCAATGCCTCTGGTTGCAGCCAGGGCTTCAAGAGGTTTATATGATAAATGTGTTTCTCTCTCCGTCGCTCCGGCTGGCAGATCTCATAGTCCACCCTCCCAACCCGGCGTGTAACCTCAAAAGGTCCTTGCCACTTAGCCAGAAGTTTCGACTCAGAACTGGGTAATAATAGAAGTACTTTATCCCCCGGCTGAAATGTGCGTAACCGGGCTCCTCTGTTGTACTGTGTCTCCTGTCTGTGCTGAGCCTGCTGCAAATTGTCATGCGCCCATTTTCCTACAGACTCAAGACGTTTGCGCAGGTCCAACACATACCGGACTGTATTAGTCGAATTATCCTGCTGTTCCTCCCACATCTCTCTGACCAGATCAAGCACACCCCGGGGTCTCCGACCATACAGCAGCTCGAATGGCGAAAAACCCGTGGAAGCCTGGGGTACCTCTCTGATCGCAAAGAGAAGAGGAGGAATCAGCTGGTCCCAGTAACGCACATCACTACTAATAAATCTGCAACATGTTCTTAAGGGTTTTATTAAACCGCTCCACAAGACCGTCGGTCTGAGGATGAAATACCGAGGTCCTAATGGTCTTAATCCCAAAAGTTTACATGTTCCATGGATTAGTCGGGACATAAAATTGGTGCCTTGGTCGGTTAGTATTTCTTTGGGAATCCCGACTCGGGAAAAGACCTTCACAAGCTCGTTGGCAACAGATTTGGCCGAGGCAGAGCGAAGGGGAATGGCTCGGGATAACGCGTGGCGTAATCCAGAATGACCAATAGGTGTGTGTATCCCGCCGCACTCCTCTCCAGTGGCCCAACCAAATCCATTCCAATACGCTCAAACGGAGCTTCCACCAGGGGCAACGGCACCAATGGGGCTCGTGGGACGGCTCTAGGACTAGCCTTCTGACACTCCCCACAACGTTCGCAAAAACGTCTGACGTCACCATCCAGCCCCATCCAGTAGAACCGTGACACCAGCCTTGCTTTAGTCTTATCCCTGCCCAGATGACCAGACAAGGGAATAGCGTGAGCAAGCTGCAACAAATCCTCCTTAAAGGGTTGAGGAATCAGCAACTGGTGACGCACTTCCCCGGTCTGGGGCAATTTGTCAACACGGTACAGAAGGTCTCGAGCGATTTCAAAGTGAGGGTACGTGGCGGCGCGTCTGGGCTCGACCACCCGACCATTAACCACAGCTGCTTGGTCAAAGAGCCTGCCCAGCACGTCGTCACGCCCTTGCTCGAGTCGGAAGTCACGGGACCGAGCTAAAAAATCAGCTCCCATGGCTTCCAGCTCGGGATCAGGTCGGTCCTGAGCGGAGGCAGCCGAACCAGACCCCTGCGCTGGCTCCGCGGCCTCCCCCCCAGACTCTTCACCAATCGCCCCCACCTGAAACTTCTTGGACCCCCTCCATTGCCAGCCCTCATTCTTAGCGGCCCGGCGCTCCCGTTTAGTTTTACGAGGTTTAAATTTATGGCAAAACCACTCCGGGTCACGAAAGGGAAAGATCTCTCCAATCACTTCCTCTTTCTTAGCCAATAGGGAGGACGGGGCCGTCAGGGCAGCCAACCAACTCTTGAACTGCCCACAGTCCCGTCCCAGAACTACCGGTACTGGCAATCGAGGACACAACCCCACCTGCACCTGCGCCACCTGCTGGCCAATTTTCACCGTTATGCTAACCTTAGGATAAGACCGGACATCCCCATGAATACACTTAATATGCACCCGTCCCAATATTTGCTTATGCCCGGTGAGATTAGGCTCTCCTGTACCAGGGACTGACCACACCCTGAGTCCAAGAGAGCCTGGGTTTTGTACCATCCACGGACACAGGAATAACAAAACCCGTCTGCTGAAGTGACTGAGGTAATTGAACATGCTTACCTGGTCGGCCGAGGTCACAATCCATCACAGGGCAATCCCGAAGCGATGTGACCCACCTCCCTGCATGTCCAACACCTCGGTGAGCTGGTTTCCCTCCCTGGAGCTTCGCAAGAGGCGGAAAGACCGAGCCATCAAAGAGGCTCGACGATAAGGTGGCAGCGAGACCCCGGTCCGACACCGTAGCAGCCCGTGGGTCACCCCACCCTGCCCCGGTCCCGGGCGGGAACTCCCGCCGACACCCCGTCCAGGACCCTGTCTACCCCTTCCCCAGTCCCTTCACCCTCTCCTGGGCCAATGAGGGGTCGGTCCGTAGCCCCACTCGTCCAGGCAGTCTCGCTGGCGTTGGCTCCGCTGCCTGGTACTGCTCCGCCAACTCGACCGCCCGGTCCAAAGTGGCAGGTGCCTGCCGCTGTACCCATAGCCGAGGTCCCGGAGCCAAACACTCCAGAAAACGCTCCACCACGATCATCTCCACCAACCTGGCTTTGGTGTTCACGTCCGGGTTCAGCCATCCCATAGCGTAATCCTTCAGGCGGTGGGCTATTGTTCGGGATGCTCCTCCGAGGTGAAACGCGTCTCCGGAACTTTCGCGGTAGCCCTCTGGCGTGGCCCCACACGATTAAGGATGGCTGCTTTTAGTGTGGGGTAATCCACCATGCGTTCGGCGACAGCGCCCTCGCCGCTGCTTGTGCTTCTCCGTCAGCTGGGGCAAGAGGTAGCTAGCCCATTGTGCCGGGTCCCACCCGCCGAGGTCACCATAGCCTCAAAGACCTCTAAATAGGCTTCAGGGCGATCATCCGCTGTCATTTTAGTCGGCCTCTGCAACCGGGGATCTGGACCTGCCGGTCTAGCCGCCCCTGCACCGCAGCAGTGAGGGTCTGGCGCAGGAGGTCCATCATGGCTGCAGTGCGTGGCATCCATTTCTGCTCCTTCTGTGGGTGCACTGCTTTTTATGGGCAATGCCAGTGAATCCCACTTCTGACACCACGTGTGGAAGGGTGGGCGAGAATCACTGACACAGGAGACAGAAAACTGGGTTTCTAAACACCACTTGGGTGCACTATTTATTTTCAGCCACAAGGTGGCACTGCAACACCGTTGTTACCAACGATGGTAAAGGTGGTGACAGGTCACTGGTCGCGCACACGCAGGTGCACTAAATCATAGGCAAAACAGACGGCACAAAGAAAACAACAAAATAAACACTGTTAACAAAACTCTACAAAATAAAAGGTGCTGTACTTTGCAGCTGATTCCCCAACCGCCGCTTCCCGACGCCCGGGACTCCGTCCTACACTAACCCGTGTTCCCTCACTTCTCTATATAAACTCCGGGTCTGCCCATTCATTCCCCGCTACACAATATCCTTCCCTTTGTGTTTTCCTTTGCGCTGGTTTGGCGGCTCTCTTCCAACCCGCTCCGTCCGTAACGCCTCCACCAGCTTACTCATCTAAAAAGGGCAGACCTGAGGGAACAACACAGTATCTGTTTATAGGCGGACAATCCCCATGAGCCGCCCCCAGCCACTCAGAGAGAGGGAAAGCACACACACCCTCTTCCCCACCTCTCTGTGTCACTGCCATGACTGACAGGCGGATTCCCGGGGACTGCCGCCCTCTTCCTGCAGCCTCGCGCATACGTCAGACGGCCAGTCCAGGTCTCCCCTGTTACAGATGCATAGGGGAGCAAAGATACCAGCAGAGCCAATGAATGCATAGGGGAGCAAAGATACCAGCAGAGCCAATGAGATGCATAGGGGAGCAAAGGTACCAGCGGAGCCAATGAGATGCATGGGGGAGCAAAGATACCAGCGGAGCCAATGATTGCTCTGTGTTAAAAATGGCATTTGAAAACCCAACTTTTGGAGAAAAGAGTTCAGTAACACAAATGAATACAATCCCAGTCAAGGCAAGTGTTTTATACCTGTGAATTAGAGGAGATAGTTGTTAGAGATTGATTATTTCAGTAAATGTTTCACTTGAGTAGAGATTTAGTCATCATACATAATCGAGGTGTATACAGTTACTTTTTTTAGCCTACGTAGCAAATCATAGGATCCCGATTATAAAATGACTAATGCTTCCTAGCTCTTCCTTTATGTTGTATTTGTAAATGCTTCATTTTAGTAGATTATTTCATGATAAATAATGGGGGTAAAGGCTTTCTTATACTGTGAGCAGAAATACAGATGATCACAGGAGCCCTGCTGGAGACTGACTGATGGTTCTTGACCTTTCTTTTTGATCTTTCATTTGAATACCACATTAGGAAAGTAACTGAAGTGTCTTTTTTCCGTTTAAGAAATATTGCTAACTTAAGATTTCAATTAAATGTTGCGATTAAATGTCCACAAATATATATATATCTCAGATTGACTGTCTCTATTTAAGTTTCTATTCAAGAAAAAGAGAAACCCAAATACTTCCAAAATGAAGATGAGGGAAGTGTTTTGTCACTTTGTTGATGGCACTAAATATGGATCCGTTTGTATCAGAAAATAAATGCTTACAAAGAAAGACAGGGTCCAATCATTCAATTGAGTCATTGGTAACTACACCAAACTCATTGGGCAAAATGAAACAAAAACAAAACAACACAATGGAAAGAAACATTTGAATGTAAAGGGTTAAAAGAAGGTCCAATGTAACTAGAGTTCCTTTTGCCTTGAGGTAAGTGATACTAATACATTATTATAACCTTTCCAGGTATGAAGTATTCTTTATTTTCTATATTACTGAAATATCTGCACAGAAGTACACTTCACAAGAAATATCAATGCTCGAATGAATTGCAATAGACCCTAAACCTATATGCAGCACAAATATATCTCTGGTCAAAGTGCCATGATAGGACATTTTACCATAACAAAGTTAGTTATTGCTGCATGTTAGTGAGTTTCATTACCACACAATGCTGCTGCAATAAAATGTCATCATTTTCCCTTTCCGGTACACCAAAAGACACAACAGACAAAACCTAATAGTATGTCTGTACCAAATGACACATTTACAACAGTGTTAGTCAGATTGTTCTAGTTAGAAGCAGGATGCTGACTGTTAGTTCCATAATCACTGCAGAATGGTCCTGATAGGTGTCTCCACTGAAAACACAGTTGTTGCCTTTGTCTCCACCTGGTGGCCACTTCTAGTTAGATTTTAAAATGCAGCACAGGGAAGAGCTGCAGAACTCCCTTCAGGCAATGATTTGCCTTCTGTAGTTAAGGGTTCCTGGCCTCCTAATAAGCTGTTATTTTACTAAATGGGGTTAAAACATTAGGTTGGGTGACCCTTTACTGATCCGTCGCTCTCCCATTCCCAGCACACCTGCTGAAACAAGGTAACGTTTCTAGCTGACACTTTCATAGAAGGATGCTTAGAAAGGCCATTGATGGAAGGCCACACTGGGTTTGTTTTACCAATGCTTTCCTCTTGCGGTTGCCAGGTTACAAACTAATAAAGGTAACAGTGCATGCATCAGGAACACAAAAGTAAGATGTTGACTTTGAGATAAGTACCTCTTCAAATGAAACATTGCCATCACATTGCATTCAAAATAACATTTTCAAAGGTTAACTTCAAATTGCCTTTTTGGAGAATACGTGTATTCTGTATCTCACTAAATCAGCAATTTGCATAGCAGTTATGTTAGTTAAGGCAATTAATTATGAATGTTTTAATTGCGCAGCATTAATGGGGGGGGGGTGGGGGGGGTGTATTATTCTTACCATTCTGTGCGCACATGTTGCAGGACCACTCGGATGTCTCTTTATTAAAGCAAACAAAAAGATAATTATGCATTCCCCTATCTAAACATTACCAATAGGCCCGTACAGGAAGTCATTGTTGAATTGGATACAGGAGAGGAGAAGTCCTTGATAAATAATGTACCCAGTTACTGCATACACATGAGCCTTTACAGCTAGCAAGTCAATTCTTTATCCTTTCTGTTAGTAGTCAAAGTTCATGAAAATGGGTTTGAAGCTTTTGAATACAGCACTAAGTGAATGTGCAGTTAAGACACTTGCCCATCAGTGAGCTGCTAACAGCAGGCTGTGTTTGAGTGCACTTTAATTATTGAAATAGCTGTTTTAGTTTTCTGCATGTTCAAAGCTTGCATTCCTAGTGTATTCTTGTATAAGACACATTACCAATTTGGATTTCAAGTGCCGCCTTTTGGTTTTAGCAAAATTTTTAGAAACAAACGCTGTTTCAAGTTTAAATTTATTTAAATAATTGTACACAGACATTAAACATTGCAAACACTCATTTTGGTTGTCATTTTTAACCATCTGAAGCCTTAAGGAAACTTAAGAAGTAGGGGTTAGTATATGGTTATATGGGGATTTCATGGGCCACCACGTAAATTGGATAAACTGGTCACTAAAAGGGAGACGGTGTGGGAAAGTATTTTAATGATTCTAAAAAATCCACCAACTCATTTACTTTGATTTCACTCACACTATTTAAAAGTGAAATAAGAGAAGAGCAAAGATGAGCAGATCATAACAGGACAGTCTCATTCATTTGGCCAAATCGCGTTGTTCTATTGGATTATTGGTTTAGCCAATTAGCTGAGCAGAGAACAGTGGGAGGGAATTAACAAACAATACAACACCCCAGGTAAAAACCTTACAGTGAAAAGAGACTCGTACCTTCATCAGTAACACTGCCACACCCCAGGTAAAAACCTTACAGTGAAAACAGACTCGTACCTTCATCAGTAACACTGCCACACCCCAGGTAAAAACCTTACAGTGAAAACAGACTCGTACCTTCATCAGTAACACTGCCACACCCCAGGTAAAAACCTTACAGTGAAAACAGACTCGTACCTTCATCAGCACACAGTGCACTTCAGCAAGTTTTTGTTTCATGTTTTCAAGGGAGGCTGCTGTTAGGACCAGTTGCTAAGGATGTGGTCACAATCTTGAAGGATTTGGGCTGCTTTTAACGTGGAACTGCTTCCCTAAGAAACTAGGCAGCAATAATACCTCCTCCACATTCCCAGCCTACTAATCCTGGCCCCATTATACTTCTTCCTGATAGCTGTAAAAACAACAAGCATACCTAACCTACAATGGGTCTCCTGGTAATGCCACTGTTTAACGTAAGCGCCTGGAGTCTGCTAAATGGCATTGGCACTTCGATTGGAACCGGGTGCTATGATCAGATGAGACGAAAATAGAGCTCTTTGGCCACGCACACCAGTGGTGGATTTGGCGTCGAAAGAAGGATGCGTGTGCAGAAAAGAACCTCATACCTACTGTAAAATATGGTTGTGGATCTTTGATGTTATGGGGCTGTTTTGCTTTCATTGGTCCTGGGGCCCTTGTTAAGGTCAATGGCATCATGAACTCTACCCAGTACCAGGACATTTTAGCCAAAAACCTGGTTGCCTCTGCCAGGAGGCTGAAACTTGGCCATAAGTGGATCTTCCAGCAAGATAATGACCCCAAGCACACATCAAAATCCACAAAGAAATGGTTAATTGACCATAAAATCAACATTTTGCAATGGCCATCTTAGTCTCCAGACTTGAACCCCATTGAAAACCTTTGTTTTCAATTGAAGAGGGCAGTCCATAAGCACAGACTGAAAGATATCAAGGATCTGGAAAGATTCTGTATGGAGGAATGGTCTAAGGTCCCTCCCAATGTGTTCTCCAATCTCATTAAACATTATAGAAAAAGACTCAGTGCTGTTATCCTTGCAAGGGGAGGGTGCACAAAGTACTGAAAACAAGGGTGCCAATAATTGTGTCACTTTTTTTTTTGGAAATAAATTTATAATTTGAGAAATGTGTAATTTTGGTTGATTCCGTTGAATCATTAATAAAGTCAAATATATTCCACATCTTGGAAAATTACAATATAGCTCAGTACTGATATTATTTATTTTATACATTCTTTTTTTCTCATCTTTACCAAAGGGGCCAACAATTTTGGAGGTGACTGTATATACTTTTTTTTTTCATCTGTGCTTTTATTAACCGGCAATAATCACTTCAAATTGACAAGCACGATATTAAGTCTTCTAGTGGCTCTTCTTGTGCTTTATCTTTGGATTGTATCAGAGTGCAATTCATCTACAGCTATTCTGCACAGTCAATATGTTTTATATGAACCCCCATTTATCATCAGCTGTCAGCTCTTAAATGTATCGCTGTTCAGTTTAGGGTTATAAATTGGAATCATTAAATAGTTTTTCATATAATCTGATGCAATAACTGCTTCTACTTTATTAGCTTGCTAAAGAAAACAGTAAATGCAATTGTGTGTCAGGATCCCTGCGATAACTTCCAGCAGAGATGACATTAGCACGGGAGTGGAGGCAGAATCCATGTCACAATATTGGGTAGACTTTAAACACAAAGGAGCAGCGTGGAGGTGGAGGGGAAGCAGCAGCTGGAGAGCTGGACTCACTGGGCTGATTCTGATGAAACGAGTGCAATCGCAGATGCAGTGGTTAAAGTCAAACGCATCTGCCCCGTAGGCTGTGGCTTCTCCAAAACTGCGATTCTGCTCAAAACAAAAACCCAGCGCAAGCACGTTTAGTGGTGCAGTGACAGCACCCAGCCAATCAATGCTGAGTAGGTTGGGGAATCTGTTATCCAATCAGGGCCAGGCAACAATCCCTTTAAGAGACAGAATGCACATGCGTCACCGCAAGGCTCCGTTTTGAATGTAGAAATGACGATCATGTCGAGTGGCAATAGCACACAGCAAGAAAAAACAGCGCAAGTCAGAACAGCAAGTAGTAGATCACTCGGCTAGAGAATACATAAACCACGCTTCACGAAACAGGAGATTGCTATATTGATAGAAGAGGTAGAGGCATGTAGGGCAATCATTTATTATTCATTATTCATAATAATTATACAAGGTACATTATTTCATGGCATTGACATTACTACATGTAGTGTCAAATACTTACTACCCTCCCTGATCTGTGTACCAGTAGCAGTAGCTGATTCATTTTCTATCGGGACATGAGGTGCCACATCATGTTCCCTTTGAGCTTGTAATGTACTAGAGTTTCAATATAACCAGGGCTTTAATTCTCATGGAATGTACGTTTCAGTATTTAAGATACCATTAGGTCCTAACATTTGTTAGCAAAATAACTAAAATAAAAAAGTTTTAGTAATTAAAAATAATCTAGTCATGTGTTAATCCTGATTGTGCTGTTTGTTCAGTTACTTGTTCACAGTGTGTGTTCATAAAGTCAAAGCCTCTTCTCCTGGCTTTACAAGAGATGTGACGTGCCTGTGTTGTTACTGTGATATGCTTAAATAAAGTTGCTGAAACTAAATCAGACTGCGTGCAGTTGTGTGATTTCAACTCATCATTCAAAATGGAGACTAGTTGCTATAGTATTGTAGCTACTGTATTGCCACTGACAGCAAACACTTTCTCGGTTATTTTATTTTTTTAATCTTAATTTCCTGCACTAAATTTAAATAAATAGATAGGACAGCGAGGAAGCAGAATATTTTACATTGACAGACAACATTCAGAGGGTGTGTGCACTACAATCACTGAGACTTTCTTTCAACAAGCAGACACAAGGCAAAATACACTAATACTGTATTTACATATTTTCGGGCGAATTGATTTGGAACAGTGATTAAACATAGTTTGAAAGATAACATTCAAGGTCCTTCATCAGAGATTTAAGCCCTCGTATTGACCAATCAGGTTAAAGGAAATTTCGAATTCGTTCTAATGTTTCAAACTAGTTAAGCTCATGCATTATCAGGCAGCGAACCCAATATCTTGTTTCAGGTCTGCCGATAGCAGTGACTTATTTCAATCACGGAAACAAAGCAAATACATTGTGTTCAGTTTACACAGCAGTTAACTCGTTTAAAGTTGCACATGATACACACACACACAACACACACACAGCACTCGCAACAACCAGGGAAAGAAAGGACAGACGTACACATACAGATACAGAAGTGATGCTCCTGTTATGCTGCTCTCCACATACTGTATGTAAATATTTTCACTTGTAATAATTGCCATGAAAATAAATTGCTACAGTCCTTGTGAAAATAAATGTTGTCCTCCATTGTACCTGCAAAATAGGATTTTTTTTTAAATTCATGTTTGTTTATTATTAATTTACGAATAATATTGTTAGCGTATTATGTTTTATCATTTTTTGTCTTTTACTTTTCTTTCTTTGATTTTCTCTTTCTATGTCAGTCCAAGTGCATGCAGTTGCTATGTAAGGGTCCCTTCCCCGTAATATTATTATTATTATTATGCTGGTTAGTAGTTATTCTACTGCCAGTCGGATCCCAAAGTAACTGGAGCAGGAGGTACAGTATGCCACCCACCTCACACAGCGTCACGTTTCAAAAATGTATTACTGGAACAAATCTTTTTTTCAGTGAAACACACAATATAAAACCCTATCACCAGCCAGTGATAAAACCCAAAATAAAGAAAGAAAACCCCTCCCTCAAAATACACACTAAAAACAGTTGTCCAATAAATACCATTTAAAATCACCACTAAAACAATACAATTTGTGTTTCTACCCACAGCCCTGTCTCCTGGCTGGCTTGCTTTTACTCCACTGGTCCACTTATCCACTTCCAAATGGCTCTGGTGGCGCCGCTTATGCTGGAACAGAGAGGAAAAGCACGGCCCTTACTGTAGGTTCTACACACGGTCAGCTTTCATAAACGGATGTTAAACCTGGAAGAAAAAAATAACACTGAATCAATATGGGTCAGACAAAAATGCAAAGGGCATAGTAATAGGGGCATGCTATAGACCTCCAAATTCAGTGAGCAAAATAATCTGTAATACAATGACATTAGAAATGTGTGTAGCAAAGGAGAAGCCATACTAATGGGGGATTTCAACTTCCTCCGTATAAAATGGGAAAACCCGGTGGGGAGCATGACACCCGAAATTGAAATGGTAGAAATGACAAATGACTACTTCCTAATGCAATTTGTCAAGGCATCGACGATGGGGGAGGCATATCTTGATTTAGTCTTTTCGAATAATGAAGACAAAATAACTAAAACAGAGGTCAGAGAACCATTGGAAAACTCAAACCACAACATGGTTTCATTTGAAGTGCTTTTTAAAACCCCCAAAATAATGACTAAAGCTAAGGTTTACAATTTTAGAAAAGCAAACTATGAAGGTATGAAACAGAGACTAACAGAAGTAGATTGGAGTAAAATAGAGAAAACTTCCACAGAAAAAGGATGGCTGTTTTTAAAAATGTAGTACTAGAGGCGCAAAACAATTACATCCCAAAAGTAGACAAATCTAAATCTAAAACAAAATGTCCAAAATGGTTTAATAGATCAATTAAAAAATATACAGAACATTTAAAAGGGACCAAGAACAAAGTACACAGAAAGAGTACTTGGAACTGCAAACACAAGTCAAAAAGGAAGTTAGAAAGGCCAAGAGAGAGATAGAAATCAATATTGCTAAGGGGGCTAAAACCAATTCCAAAAAGTTTTTCCAATACTATAACAGCAAGAGAACATTCAAAGAGGAGGTAAAATGTCTAGAGATACAAATGGCAAAATCCTAGACGAACAGAAAAAAATAGCAAATATATTAAATGATTACATTTCACAAGTTTTCACAAAGGAGGATGCAGACAACATGCCCCAGATATCGACCTGTTCCTATCCAGTTTTAAATAACTTTAACATAACAGAGGCAGAAGTGATCCAAAATGGAACATTACCTATATGGTAACAGTATCCTGGGAGACAGTTAGCATGGTTTTAGAAAAGGGAGATCGTGTCTAACTAACCTGCTTGATATTTTTGAGGATGCAACATCGGCAATAGATAATTGCAAAGTATATGACATGGTTTATTTAGATTTCCAGAAAACTTTTGACAAAGTCCCACATAAAAGATTAATTCTCAAACTGAACGCAGTAGGGATTCAAGGAAATGCATGCACATGGATTAGAGAGTGGTTAACATGTAGAAAACAGAAACAGAGCTAACCAATGGTGTACCACAGGGATCAGTATTAGGCCCTCTGCTATTCATAATCTACATTAATGACTTAGATTCTGGTATAGTAAGCAAACTTTAAATTTGCAGACGACAAAAAAATAGGAGGGGTGGCAAACACTGCTGCAGCAGCAAAGGTCATTCAAAATGATCTAGACAGCATTCAGAACTGGGCAGACACATAGCAAATGACATTTAATAGAGAAAAGTGTAAGGTACTGCATGCAGGCAATAAAAATGTACACTATAAATACCAAATGGGAGATACTGAAATTGAAGAAGGAATCTGAAAAAAATCTAGGAGTTTATGATGACTCAGAAATGTCTTCATCTAGACAATGTGGGGAAGCTATAATAAAAGGCCAACAAAATGCTCGGATATATAGTGAAAAGTGTTGAATTTAAATCAAGGGAAGTAATGTTAAAACTTTGCAATGCATTAGTAAGACCTCATCTAGAATATTGTGTTCAGTTCTGGTCACCTCGCTACAAAAAGAATATTGTTGCTCTAGAAAGAGTGCAAAGAAGAGCGACCAGAATTATCCCGGGGCTCCTCTTGTTTGCAAACTTTCTTATGTTCTTATGTATGTAAATTAGCCAAATACTGTGCACATATTTTAATGCATTCTCTGTTCGTAAATGCAGCACTAAATTTAGATTTATCGAGCATGTTAGGCTCACTACTTTACATGCGTGCTAACTCCAAATTTAGAGCCTTTCGTAAATGAGGTCCTTTGTGTACAATGCAGAAATCTGGCGGAAGTGACAGCAGCATAGTTAAGACTGAAGATCTGCTGCATTGTAACTGTAGATCCTCCATAAATTGCATTCATATACTGCCATTAAACCTTAGTCTAACTTTATTGCTGCTGTTTGTATGTAAATACAATAGTTTCTATTACATTTTCTATTGTTTTGTATAAGTGCCACTTCGTTTTAGAAACAGAATTGTAAATTAATATACAGTACATTTTTATTTTCTGACAGATTTTGTAGCTGGGTTTATCATGGTACTGAACTATGGAATGTACACTGAAATTAAAAGATTTCTTTAACAGATTATTAATCCAAGAGGATCAATCCAAGCTAAATGCTGCCATCTTCTGGAAAAGACCAGTCATTTTTTTTCCTTTTTATTATGCGTCCTTGTGAATGCCCAATGAATCTATTGCTGTCTTTCTGAAACTTAATTCTCAATCTTTTTTTTTTAAGGTTATCTGTCTTTATATTTCTGAATCAAAACATTTGGTTATTAATTGTTTGAACGGCAAACTAATATATCTAGACATCTTTCCTTGTATGAAAAGGGGTTAGTTTAACCCAGCTGTTGTTGAAAAAAACACTTCGCTGGATGACTGTATCCCAGAAACCACTGTAATGTATACACTTTCGTCTTTCTTTTTCCCCCCTTATAAATGTTGTTTTTTTCATTGAACACGGGAGCAGAACAGAGGAGCTACAAGAAAGTGCCTAAGTAATCAAAAGGGGAATAATTCGTATGAAGGAAAAAATGCCCATGCCATAGTTAATAAATTAGATGGGCATTTGCAAATCTGGGGCGGATAAGACATTCTTTAATTTAATTAAAAGTCAAAATAAAGACCTTTAACTGCTAATATATGATGTGATCTACCCTTATGAAAATATCCTGTGGTATTACCACAGGAAAAATACAACACATTACCATTTTCAGTTTTCTGTGGTATTTTGGGACATTTTACCACAGGCATTACTATGGTACTAATCCATTCCTGTTGTATCATTCCTGTGGTACTATTCCTGTCTTACCATGCGATTTCTGCAGGTGTTGTCCTGTGGTACGTTTCTTGTATTCCTGTTGTACCATTCCTGTGGTACTATTTCTATAAGTGTCCTGTGGTACTTTTCATGTATTTAATCTCTTCTGCTGCTGAACCTGTGGTACATATTGCTATAGTAATATTCATGAGGTATTTGTCCTGATGTACCTTTGTGGTACATCAATCCTATCATATGTGTATGTGGTTATACCTGGTCCTGAACAATTTATATTGTCAAAACACAAGTTGTGCCTCTATCATATAACATGTATCAATTATTATTGCCACAAATACAAGTTTAACATCTGTATGTTCAATAATAAGTAAATAAATAAATAATATTTGTGGAGTAAATCTCAAAAACGTGTGAAAGCAATCTCAACCAAAACACTATGAGATAAACTATGTAAAAAACAGAACAAATACTTTTTTTGGTATTAATTAGATTTATTAAAACACCAAAAACCAGAAGAAAGAAAACTATTTTTGGTATTAATGAGCTAAGATAATTTAAAAAGTGTTTTGGACACATTTTAAGTTTTGTGTACTACAGTACATTAGCATATCTGACTGTACCAATGGAATATGACAAGAATAAATCCCCATGTATTTTAATTCGGGTTTATCTTTTCTTTATTCTCGTCTCATATATCCAGGGGGATTATGGCGATGTACTACCGCAAAGCACTATGGGATATCAGAGGATACTGGGTAACCAGACTCGAACACGGTTCACGTCCAGATTACAGTTAAACCAGTTTAGCTAACCCAGTTATGCCGACTGAGTTCGAGACTGCCTCCTGAGGAGGTTTCAAACTTGGTTGTTGAACTCGGTTATGAACCATGTTTAATGTGGATGCAAATAGATTTCAGCACTTTTAAACAGGTTTTGAACCCATAACTCGGTTCTAAAACGTTAATGTGGCCAGGGTCTAAAAGACTTCTCAAAATAGTGTACAGGCAATGATTACTGTACTGTACCTGAACTGACATTTTGTTTGGTAATGTTTATTGACTTGTATATTATTATTATTATTATTATTATTATTATTATTATTATTTCTATAATTTATTATTACTGTACTGTATTTTTTTATTAATTTGTTTATTTTGTTAATTGCACTACACTATTATTCAATACATTAATTACATGTTTTTTTTTTAAATTATTTTTATAATTAATTTAGCTGACCATCTTTATCCAAGGCAACATAGAATTACTGTTTTAAATAATTAAAATGCAGAATGTCACATACTGTATAGTAATGTACAGTACTAGTTACATTGTTTTATATGGTTTCTTCTGTAATAAACCTTTATAGTACATACATTGTATGTACATTAATTAATTAGCTCTGTACAAGGTTTTGATTTTTGTGCTGATTTGGCATGTGTGTGCATGTATCTGGTTATTACACACCTCGGTTATAACATACTGTTTATACGGTCCCAAGGCACTATGTTGTATCAGAGTTTCACTGTACTGTCATATAGAACCCTTAAATAGACTCACTGGGCTCTGTACTCAAAACTGTCGGTATTTCAGTGTAGTGGTAAACATTTTACTGAACCAAATCTTTTAACACTGTGTCGGAAAGTCGAAGTGATACACAAACATAATCCCCTAAAATAATGAAAATTGGTGAGCAGACATTCACCCTTAAATCCTTCAGTCCATTCAATCAATGTAGGATTCAATCAGTAAAAAGAAAATGTCTAATAGACAGGGAGTAACAGGTAGATGATGTTCCTCCCAGACAAAAACAGATACAAGTGATGAACTATGATGTAACTTTTTCAAAAGAATGCTTATGACTGGTACATTCCTTGTTTTTACTAATGACAGGAACCCGTTGAAAACCAGCTCTTTTTTTGCATGTGTCAGGCTCTGAAGTAACATGTATTTAAAAAGTGAAGTTGTATATTTGTCTCCTAACCATTAATCCTGTATAATACGTTTAAAACATATGCTACATTCCGGTCATTCCTTATTATTCGTTGTGCTCCTTTTCCCCCATCCGCACCAGTGCAATGGTTCACAGAATCTGTAGGTCATAGGGGAAGAGTTGTTATTTCTGTCCAGATGTTGCTTAGCTCGGTGTAATAAGAGGCAGGTATGTCGATGCACCGTATTGTTTAAAAATATATCTCAATCAAATACGACTGTAATCCTGCACACTGGGGTATGACATTGAATTTGCTATCCAAATACATGGATGCCATTGCCAGATGTATGGAAGCTCTTGTGGCACGACTGCCATTGCCATCTGTGGCATTTCCTACCCTTGCTCATTCACCGTCGCCACTCGCAAGTTCAAGTTATGTAACCACTGTAGAGCTGGGGTCTCCGATCCTGGCCCTGGGGGGGCGCTGTCCCTCCTGGTTTTTGTTCCAACTGTACCCTAAATTACATAATTGGACCAATTAAGTGCTTATTAGTCCAATTAATGAATTTAGGGTACAGGGACACCGGCCCTCCAGGACCAGGATTGGAGACCCCTGCTGTGTGTGATAAACTGCGCTTCTGTTGAGTGTATGGGGAAATGGGGACGGCAGGGGCTTGGTAGGGCTGAAGGGGGTGGGGGGTGAGGGTAGATAATAGCGACACCTCACTTCTAAATATAGCACTGCACCCCTGCAGTCCATAGCTGCGGGAACCTGGTGTGAAGGCTGAACTCGATGCTCCTCATTTATTACAGCAATAGCGACAATGCCTGCAACAGCGGCAGCTACCCATACATGCTACAACACCAGTGCACAAATCCATGTTTACAATGACAATATGCCAGTTCCTATGGTGAACGCTAGGCTAATATGCCTTTAGGGCAGACCCGACCTGTCGGTAAACTTTGACGGAAAAAAGTTTCCTTAAATATTACTAAACCTTTTGTGAATCACTTTGAAATCACAAATGAGCAGTTAATGAGATAACAAGCCACACAGTCTGGACTGTGTGAATCATCAGAGTTGTAAATACCTGCTGTGCTTCATACTAAACTGTTTAGTTAAATAGTCACAGTGTGGGAAAAAGTGTTTTGTGTTAAACGTGCTTTATTAGGATATTTTGGCACTGACAGTTTTGAGTATAGAGCTCAGTGTTATGTAGGACTAGAAACTAAAAAAAAAAAAAAACAGAGAAATATATTTAAAATGATTTAGGTTTTTTTGTCTAAACTTCTTTTTCAAATGTGAGACAGTAGCGAGCAGCGAGAACCCGAGCATGGGACAGAGAAGCAGGCTGCTAGTCTGGACTCAGGAGCAGGCTGATACAGCCCGGACATGGAAATTAGGATAGAAAACAGTTCCCCGATCGGGGAGCCGTCCTGCTCGGAGGAGAGGGCTTGGTCTCCAAGGCTGCTAGCCTAGAGGATCTGAAAACACATAGGAGATCTCTGGCTCGGCAGAGACACCTCTCAGGGTGAGGAAATCAGTCCTGGTGCCGTAGGAACCTGAGAGTGTGGTCGGGGGTCCCCTCTGACTCACATGGTGAGAACCTCCCTTTAACGAAGATAAATGAAGAGTAGCTTGACCTAAGATTGGGGAAGTGAGACTCACTTACCCCTAAAGGATGGACCCTCGGCTCCCCGCAGAACCTCACAGTGAGACAAACAACAGAACACGTGCCAATGCATAACATAAATGCAGGGAAGAAAGGGATATACAAGACAAACAGGGAAAGAGGTTTAGAAAGGGTTAGTGTGAGGTGGTTTGTGTGTTTACCTGCCACGCAGTGGAGAGGAAAAAACCTTTTTATTAGTAGGGGAAAACCTCTGGTGGCCCTGGTGGTCAGATAGCCCCCACTCCGGGCATGCTTGCAATTTTATGATGAGCTACAGCAATGTCGGTAGAAGATGAGCAGATATATGTATCAACTGCTGTTTTTTATTATGTTTTTTATTAGGTGGAGATTAATGTTAGCCTTGGCTGCAGAAGTGACTGCCCCGATTCTAATTGAGTGAGGGGTGTAGGATTGTGGCAGAAGGCTTGCTCTGGAGACAAGGGTGGTTAGATGGGATGAGAACCAGTGTCGAGATATGATTGTGTGGGAGGAATAGATGAACAGCGGATTGATGGGAGAAAGGGCTTCTTAAGGGAAATGTACTTTGTCATGGAAGAGTAGGGGCATACTGGAGAGTCGATTATTGATAGATGAATAAAGTGTCCTTGATGAAATGGGTTGGTTTTGGAGGTGCAGAGTCAAATGTGGAAGTGCGATTCCGGAAACAGGAAAAGATCGCAGGAACGGATGCCTGATGCAGGAAAGCTGGAAGCTGATAAGATAGTGAACTCTGAGCATCTGAGAAATCTGAAGAATGCTGTTAACACTAGACAGGGAAGGTGTGTGTGATTGGGGTTTAAATAAGAAATTGGTAATGATTAAGGGCAATTAAGGGCCCCAGCTCCTGCCCCCCGAATCTCACAAAAAGCTAACATCAGATTGAACTACATAATTCCCTTTGCCATCTGCGAGAGATCAAGGAGAACACAAGCACTTTGTGTAGTTGATGAAGTAAGCATGTTCAATGGTCTGATGGAGGTTGTTTCGGATCTGTGTGGAGGCTGTGTGGTCCAGTGGTTAAAGAAATGGGCTTGTAACCAGGAGGTCCCCGGTTCAAATCCCACCTCAGCCACTGACTCATTGTGTGAGCCTGAGCAAGTCACTTCACCTCCTTGTGCTCCGTCTTTCGGGTGAGATGTAGTTGTAAGTGACTCTGCAGCTAATGTGTAGTTCACACACCCTAGTCTCTGTAAGTTGCCTTGGATAAAGGCGTCTGCTAAATAAACAAATAATAATCTTACTGCATGTATACTAGGATGGGATTTTGGCGCCATCTAGATGATTGGGCTTGCAAACATGCTTATATTATTATGCTTAGAGTATTAACCAGAGGATATGGTGGATAGCTCATTTTATTTAACAATAAATAAATGATGGAGGACAATAAACTGGTAATGTGTTTCCGCACATGTTTTTATGTTTGAGTGTCCCGTGCACCATGACGTTTTAAACTCAAGTGGTTAGCCAAGTCACTGTAACGTTTTCATTTGCCATTGAAATAGATAAAACCCAACTGGCTTGCTTGTTTATTTCTTCTTAAAAGGTGTACAAGTTTGCAGCTGTCATTTGTGTCAGATTGATCCAAAATCTCTGTCATTGCAAACTGCAGCATGTTGTCCTTTGCACAAGACTGAAGAGCGATCAGATCAAATTAAGATCTAGACAAGAATGTGACTGCATGAATATACTGAATGACTTTGCACATTAAAAAGTGTTGCTGCTTGTTCAGGGGTCTATCAGTGCTGACATTCTGTGCTTTACTGTAATATATTGCAATGAGCACAATATACGGCAATCACTCGCCCTTTAGAGTAATATATTATACTGGAGCCGACTTCAGTTTTTCACTGAAATGCCATTCAAATCTGTTAACTGTGTCACAGGTTGCAGATGCACAGCTGCTGAATGCCATAGCTTGCAATCCGTTTCTGAACAGCTGCAGCACATAGCGCTATTGACTTTTGCTGCTGAAGCCTCCCCCTAGCTGAATTTCAGAGATGCAGATATTTTCAAACTCATTTACTTTTAGCTGGATATCTCTAGCTGTTGTCACATCACAGTGGTGAACTGCACAGTTTACACATTTCATGAGAGGTGACTGATTTATAATGTTTTACCCAAATTTTTAAAAATGAAATTGTTTTACAAAGTTTTATCTAAATATTCAGATGAGATACTATTTGTTACAGATTTTAATTTTAAAGAGTGAGTTTGGGCTCAGGCCTAACTTTAAGTATACTCATCTGTATAACCTGCAAAAAACTCTTTTAATGGAAACCAAGGAGAGCAAGGGCCGAAACACATTGTGACGAAATAATAACAATACAAAATACATTACTTGAAAACAAGGCAATATAATTAAGCAATGTATGCATATGCACCCAATGGACAGTGTGTGGTGTGGGTTATCTCTGATGGGTAGTATTATACATCCAACAGTGGTATTTTGGCTCTATCTGAGTCAATGCTTTTATCTTATGGAAATAAGGGGAACCTGCCCATTCTAGTTTTTTTAAAATTGTGGCGGTGTTGTTTTTACTGGAGGGTCTTTGATCTGGTTACAAACAGAACATTCATTGTACATGACTAAATAGCTGAAAAAATTAGGATACAGAATTATTCTCTCAAGTCTGCTCCCACTTTTTTCTGTGTCCCAAAATGTGTGGTATCCCGCTTGCAGCTTGTTCAGAATACCGCCTCTAGAATCCTGACTAAAACCAGGAAAAGTGAACATATTACCCCTGTTTTGGCCTCTTTACATTGGCTCCCTGTGCAGTATAGAATTGATTTTAAGATTTTGCTGTTAACTTACAAGGCCCTGAATGGATTAGCACCTAGTTATTTGCAGGAGTTACTGACCTCATATCTTCCAAACCGCACTCTGAGATCACAGGATGCGGGGCTGCTGGTTATTCCTAGGGTCAACAAAAGCAACACGGGAGGAAGGGCTTTTTCTTGTAGAGCTCCTAAATCATGGAATGCTCTGCCTTCTTTTGTCATGAAAGCTGGATGGAAGATGGGGCCTTTACAGTTTTCAAGTCAAGACTAAAAACACATTTTTATAAAATGGCTTTTGTATCTTAATGGGTTTTAATGTAACTTTAAAATTGCTGCTTTTGTATTAGGTATATACTGTTATTTAAATGTATTGTGGTTTGTTATTTTTTTCAGCTATGTACTGTACAGTGCTTTGCGATTCTTTTGTATAAAAAGCGCTATATACATGCAATATATATATATATATGCTCAAATGGATTTGTTAATATAGCTGTATCTCCAGTAGGTGGCAGCTGAACACCAACAGAAGGAAAACAGTGCTGTAAAATATTACACAACGCTGTTTACAATTACTGAAAACAAAAGCAAGGTATAATAAATCTCACAGGTATTGTTTTAACTTAACCAGATGTGATACAGGCTCTTCAAGGCATCACCAATCTGTATAGAATAAGATAAGAAAAAATATTCAAAGTACCATGCTTTTACTATAAAAGTACTTTTTTTTCCTTTTTGATGACTCGATTTGCTTTCTTAAAGACTATTATTAGTATCTACAGTATTCATAGGAAGTGTGAAAAAAGAATGGAATGTACTGTCAACGACTGGACATGTGCTTTCCTAACTTCTGGTAAATGTACTTAATGGGTGGGTGAAATGGAACAAATCTATTGTGGTTGACATAAATATACAGATTGATAGTTGTTTGAAGAACCTAAGTTTGCATGTCACCCAACCACAGGCTTGCTAAAGGGTGGGAAACAACCTTATTGTTTTTTAACTGTGTGGAAATGCCACCCACGAACTGTGAAGTGCACCCACTCAACATGCTGCTTGCTATACCTTAAAGACCAGAGACACAACATGATTTAGTAGTTCTTTAGCTTAAAGCCTAAATATGAGATCTGCACCATTCTAGAAAGTGTGTAATATAACCACACACCCATAAGAAACTTTGGGCACAGATAGTTCTCTGTTAAGGAAACTGTGCTGCTGGTGCTTTGTCTGCCACATATGTTCCATGGTGGCGACATCATGAAAGTGTTCTTCAGAGCTCTGTAGGTTCCAGTGGGGAATGTTATGAATGGTGGCGACATCATGAAAGTGTTCTTCAGAGCACTGTAGGTTCCAGTGGGGAATGTTGTGAATGGTGGCGACATCATGAAAGTGTTCTTCAGAGCTCTGTAGGTTCCAGTGGGGAATGTTGTGAATGCTGGCGACATCATGAAAGTGTTCTTCAGAGCTCTGTAGGTTCCAGTGGGGAATGTTGCGAATGGTGGCGACATCATGAAAGTGTTCTTCAGAGCTCTGTAGGTTCCAGTGGGGAATGTTGCGAATGGTGGCGACATCATGAAAATGTTCTTCAGAGCTCTGTAGGTTCCAGTGGGGAATGTTGCGAATGGTGGCGACATCATGAAAGTGTTCTTCAGAGCTCTGTAGGTTCCAGTGGGGAATGTTGTGAATGGTGGCGACATCATGAAAGTGTTCTTCAGAGCTCTGTAGGTTCCAGTGGGGAATGTTGTGAATGGTGGCGACATCATGAAAGTGTTCTTCAGAGCGCTGTAGGTTCCAGTGGGGAATGTTGCGAATGGTGGGCTTTTCCTTTTTCTGCCTCATAGGAATGTAACTGTCTTGCTCTAAAGCACTTGCTTTTGTGTTTACACAGACTCATCTTTATAACTTCGTTCATTAACAGTAGACAATTGAAAAGTAAGGAGCCTCAAATTACATTTCCAAAATCTGTTTATGATGGTAGCAATGATTTGGATTGGTTCTCAGTGCAATTCCTCAAATACTATGTTTTTTTAATTTGTATTTTATTTTTTAATAAGGCCTGTTTTGACTGTGGGTTCAGGGTCTGCTCTTCTGTTCCAGTGTCCTGACATAGACACATGCATAGAGGATGTACCTTCCCAAACATCCTGATATTAGTCAGCACCCACACCTTCTAGTGCAGAGCTGCGTATTGACAGAAAAACAAAAGGAACTTGATCCAAAGTGGCAGATCTGTAGATGGCACTGGATCATCCTTCTCTGAACTCACTTTAGCTGATCTAGTCTACAATACAGTTATAGATGACAGGCAACTAAAACTGGGAGCAAATCCTGAACTCAGGGGAGAAAACATTAACACACTGATGAATAAACAAATAATACAAATATTCTAGTAATTGCAATGAAAACCATCATGATATCTGCCCGTGTCTGGAATGACCTTAAAGATCCAGTATCATAGTTTAACCTTCACAGGGCTGTACATGCATTATTTTGCAATTTATAAACAAGAACTTTGCAAAGCCACCATACATTAAAACTGCTGGTTGTTAAGGTAAAAAGTCAGGTTACCTGTCAATGTCAAAATACATTTAACACTTGTTTCTGTCATTGACCCTGTGCCTGTGCATGTCTTTCCATTCCACAGAGCCATCACATCCTATTTGATGTTGGTTAAAATTGGTAAACCTTGTTCTGGAAACATTAATGATTTGTTAGTGTCCGAGCCAGACAAAAAGGGATTGCGCAACTTGAAATAAAGAAAGATTATGAAAAAACCTGCCAGACTGATTATTTGAGATCGTGCCAGACCTGAGAAGACCACCGGTTCTCAATAGACCACAACCTCAAAAAGTATCAGGAGCCAAATGTACTCTGTGTACATCCTTAAGTTATTCTCCCAGCCTCCCTACTTTTTAAGTATATATTTTAATGTAGGAGTTCAAAAAAGCAATTTACAAAGTCAACAGAAGAAAAGTTATTTATTTCCTTAAAGTACCAGTCTTCATGAGGATTTTCAATTTCATTTTGAGTTTTAAATTGACAGTAGCAGTAACACACCCTCATCGCTCAACAGGCAAATGGTGGGACAAGTAAACGGGTATGAAAGGTACGGCAACATCACCACTCTGCTACTTCCATTGGAGCTCAGCCTCTAGACAGCAGCATTTAGATTCTTTCTAATCTGGTGAACACACACACACTGACATACACACACTGACAACACACACATTGGCACACATGCAGACACGCACACAGACGATGAGATGTGTCTTCCGCAGTGTTAGCCTCCAAACCCCAAACAACATGTTTTAAATATTGTGTTAATGAATTATAATAATGTACTCTATTGTTTCTTTACTAAAGGACAGTTTAAATGACATATGCTGCTTTTTATTGCTAAAGTGATGACCTGTGATTTAGCAGTAAAAACATATATAAATATGCTTCCATATGGCATGCTGTTTTAACTATATAGGCATGCAGTGTATTCTGACCTCTTACGAACTTGTGCTGATGCTGGTTAGTGTTGTTTTGCAGGATTGATATACATATGTTTATGCTCTACTGTAGTTTCTTTGTGGAGTTTGGTTAGTATTTACCTCAGAAAAGTACAAAACTGATATAAACTTATATTTCATGTTAATAGTTTATTATATTATCCCTTTCAAAGCCATAGTATTACATTATACAACATCACATCACAAACAAAAGTAATGCATTTTATTGTGCATGCTGTAGGTTCATGTAGCCTGTTTTCTCTGGTATATGGATACATCCCCACAGGAAACATTGGTATATGTTGAAGCTTGCAGAAATATATTAAGATTCATACATAGGATCTAACGATGCATTGTATCTAAATCAAGCATAACATTTTGAGCTCTCTTGGTGTTAAATGTATGAGGTAACAATCTTCAAACTCTGAATGTGTTTGTCACTGTCAACATTCATCCACATGATTCATTTTGCCAGCAGCTGAAACAAACTTCTTACAGGAGCCAAAACAAGCACAAGCAAGCCCTATAGGCCATTTGTGATTGGCTGCATTTTAATAGCTTTATTTCTTTTGACGCAGTGGTATTAGATTGGGCTTAGTTAATTCCACACAAGCACGCACGCACACACACACACACACACACACGCACACACAGACACACACAGACACACATACACACACTGAGAGACACACACACATATACACACACTGAAAGGAACACACACATAGTACCTTAATAGCTGATGTATGTCTAATAGAGTATTAATAAAATAATAACTGAATGCAGCTAACAAATGAGTAAGTTGTAGTGTTGAGAAGGTAAGCTAGTAATAATAATAATTATTTGTTTATTTAGCAGATGCCTTTATCCAAGGCGACTTACAGAGACTAGGGTGTGTGAACTATGCATCAGCTGCAGAGTCATTTACAACTACGTCTCACCCGAAAGACGGAGCACAAGGAGGTGAAGTGACTTGCTCAGGGTCACACAATGAGTCAGTGGCTGAGGTGGGATTTGAACCGGGGACCTCCTGGTTACAAGCCTGTTTCTTTAACCACTGGACCACACAGCCTATAATAATAATAATAATAGATCACTTATATACAAGAGTGCTGCAGCAAAGATATTTTTGATAAGCTAGTGTCAATGATGACACGATTGATAAATCAGGCACTAACAAGGTACAGAGCACAGGTGAACTAGATTTTGCGTTTCAAAAAGGTAATCTGAGTTCTGACACATTCTCAACCTGAACAATAAATGCAAACACATTCTCCTGTGTTCTGTTCCTGGTTCTAAAATGAAGGGTATGTAATTGTTGATACATTTTGTATAATGTTTTGGTCTTTCCAGAGTCCTCTTGTTAACTTTTCAGATACACTAACTTGAATCACCTGCTAGTACAGTATTCAGTTAAGGGCAATGGATTATAGGGTGTACAGTGTCCAAGCAACAGCGGGACACAGATAAACTTCTATGCATTATGTAAAGATGCATGCCATGTTGTAATGTGCCATGTTTTCAGGTAGCATACAAATTGAATACAAAATGACAGGTAGGGGCACTGTGGTGAGTCATACAGCGCAGGTTTGCATCCTGGCTGTGCAAAGTAGGCTAGTCTTCGCTGGGGACTCCGCAGGGAGCAACGCATTGGCTCTGACGCTCCTGTGGGTTAGGGTGGCAAAACCAGGAGCAACTGTTTCTCTTCATCATGCTACAGTGAACCCCACTGGCCAGGCTCCCATTGAGCTCAAAGACGGGCACCTGTAGGCCTTTGTCCTCCAGAGGTTAATTTAATATAATATCTTTATTTTTATTTAGAGGCTTTCATAGTGGACCACCATCACAAAGCGCTTCACAGAAGTAGGCTGTGAACTGCGCATTATATGCAGAGTCACTTACAATAGGACAGCTCGCTGACATCCGCTCTTGAGTTCCTGGGTGAAAAAGGAAGCTGGCTTGGTCGTGGGATCGGAGGACACTGAACCTTCGGATCTCCTGAGCCATCTGGGGAATTGCTGCGGTGAGGAGAAAAGCGATTGGGCATTCCAAATTGGGAGAAAATCAGGGGAAGAATAATAATTGGACACACGAAATGTATTTAAAAAATAAAAATAAAATAACCGGTGGCAAATGATCTCTTCTGTCCTGCAATATAATGAGAAAAAATGTCAACATGCTAGCCTTAGCAGTGATGACTTTCATGATGCCCACACTGAACATCAAGCAACCACAGGCTTCCTCTATATGTTCATTCTCATGGACACTTACCAGTGCTCTTGATCATTTCCAGCTTCATTTCATCTCAGCTGCTATTACATTATGGTTAATGTAAAATCTCCTTGTCCCTCCTTAATTATCATGTGCCTTTTATACGCCCCCCTTCCCTCTCTCTGCCAGCGTTGAAGACAGAACAACAGTTATTCACTATGACATGATTTCTATTAATCCCCCGCTTTGATCTGAAAAACAGACTAGTTTGATCTGACAACAAGTTTAAGGGCACGGTATAGTGGATGGAACCCAGTGATTTTGGTTTTGTGGGTTTTTACAGTTATATTTTCCAGATTTATTTTCAGGTTGGGTAGCCTTGCCAAAAGTTGATCAAGTTTATCCCCATATAGGACTAAGATCTGCCAATTAGATTTGCTCAGGAAGGTATGAAATTCAGTCTAACCCATGTATGTGAATGGCTATTTTGTTTCAGTCAGGAAAACTCATGCGATAGAAAGAACAATATTTGTTAAAGCTTAGACAAGACAATTCTACTGATGCCTTTTTTCTAAACGTATTTGGTAAGCCTTTAAAATAAGTGTCAGTGTACCAGTGTCTCGTCACTGGCTTCACCGCACGCATGCGTGTTTCTGCAGAAGAGAGACAGATGCTCCGTCTAAAGGCCTGTTTTCACTCCTTCGCTCGACTAAAAGCTCAGTGAAAGCCGGCTGTCGCTCAATTATCAACTGATCAACACATTGCCATTGTCCATCGCCGCACTATAAACGCACAGTGACGCTGAAGTTCCACTTGACCGGTAAAGTATTTGAGCAGAAATGGAAGATGAAGCACTTCAGTTAGTTTTTACTTCTAAGAAGACAAATACTATTTAGCTTAGAGGGCTCCAAGACCTTTTAAATAATTCCTACACATGTACATACCTAACCACAAAGAAGTAAAAAAAAAATAGGAACATCCTATTTATTTAGTTTGTTTTACCGTTATGACAACAAAAAGCTGAGCTAGCTGAAAACAGGACTGCTGCTACAATAATGTCAGAAAACGATTAGAAGCAACAATTGTTAATGGATCATATATAATGTACATATAAAATAAAAGATTTGTTACATTCTAGGCTTACCTATTTTGCTACTTGGTGCTACAGACTAAACGGTCATTTTAATTTCACTTTCATGTGCTACAGTAATTTAAATATATATATAGCTTTAACTTGACTTGTAAATGTCAAAAACAAACTGGCATATTACTACCACTTCATACTTACAATATTTTGTCAAATATCCTTACCATGATACCCAGGCCATTAACAGTTTGTAATTATTTTTACAGTCTCTGTCAGTCTAGCCACACACAGTAAACATTTATTCTACGGTCTGAAATGCAGGCTTGTGTACAAATGTACCAATGAAGCAGGAAAACAAATATATTTGCTTTTCTGCTTCATCAAGAGCCTGCAGCTGGTAAAACCTGAAATGTCTCAAACTGCTATGCAAGAGTGTTTTACTCTTTGTAATCATTGTAAAGGGTCAGGGTAATCGTTGTGTTCTTTTTAATACTTTTGACAAGATCTCGTCTTGCATGCCCAAGACCTCTGATTCGAACCTTGATCGTTGTGAGGAGTTTGCCTTATTCTTCAGCAAATAAGTTGAAATTATAAGGGCATCATTTCCATCAACAATTAACATCACATATATATATATATATATATATATATATATATATATATATATATATATATATATATATATATATATACTGTATATATATATATATATATATTGCCTGATCTCACTATCTCTGTTCTTTCAGATTTCTCGACTGTCTCTTCAACAGATACACATGTGTTGATCAGTAAGGCCAAAGATTCCACCTGTGCGCTGATACTCTGTCCCCTTCCATTACTAATATAATTAATCTGTCACTTCTTAAAGGCTGTGTCCCTATTGCACTAAAACAAACCATTGTTAAACCAATTGGTTGGAAACTTTCATCCTATATCTAATCTCCCTTTTCTGGTTAAGCTGCTTGAGCGAGCTGTTGCTGACCAGTTGCTCTCTCATCTCTCACAAAATAATATAATGGATAAATGTCAATCTGGGTTTGGAACGTCACACAGTACTGAAACTGCCTTGTTCATGGAGTTCTGCAGGGTTCTGTCCCTGGACCTCTCCTTTTTAACATGCATATGCTACCATTGGGTGGAGTCCACTTCCATTCTTATGCAGACGAAAATCAGATTTATTTAAAAATGAATTCCAATACTGAAGCAGTTTTATCTACTTGTTTGGCAGATGTACAAGCTGGGATGATTTTCTGACATTAAATGCAAGTAAACCTGAGTTGTTGATAATAGGATCTAAAACCAGCTCTATTCTTTTTCTATGTTTTCTTGCTGTTTTGGTGATTTCACTGTTGGCGCCTCTTTCGGTTGCCCACTGTTTAGCTGTACATCTAGACCCTGGGCTATCATTTGAAAACCATATTTCTACTGTAGTAAAGGCAGGGTTTTATCACCTAAAGAGAATTTCCAGTTTGTTGTTTTCTGTCTCCCAGGGATGCAGAGATCCTCATACATGCCTTTGTAACCTCGATTGGATTTCTGCAATGCCCTTTTTGCTGGTCTTCGTACTCGTTCTCTGAGTCGTCTTCAGATGGTGCAAAGGGTCTTGACAGGCACTCGGCGGACTGAACATATCATCCCAGTCCTTATGCGCCTGCATTGGCTTCCTGCTCATTCTCGTGTTGCCTTCAAGATTCTGTTTCTGACATACAAGGCTTTACATAGTCAGGGTCCTAGTTACATTAAGGACTTTCTCAGCCCTTACATCCCTGGAAGACAACTCAGATTGTAAAACTCTGGTTCCAAGGTGTGTTCCTCTTGGTGGGCGTAGTTTTAGCTGTGTTGCCCCTTCTCTCTGGAACTCTCTGCCTGGCTGCATTCAGGACTCCACATCAGTGGTGAATTTTAAATCCACTCTTAAGACACATTGGGCAGGATTTTCAAAAGGTCTTAAATGACAACTCCAGTGTTAATCAAGAAATCGGTATGTAGTATTGATTTGGGCATTTTCAAGCAGTCGTTGTGCCTATTTCGTTATTAAATAATCGTCCTAATGTGATTTCCGAAATTATGTTGATTTACAAAATAATGTTAATATCTTAATGAGCAGTGTTTCTTTTGTTTGCATGGGAATTTAAAGGCAAATTCATGTTAATTGTCATAATTTATCAGGAGTTAATTTGCACTTGGAAAAAGAGGGTTTTAATTAATGAAAGAGCTGATTCATTTATTACAGACTACCTCGATAATTCAATATTTGTAGTTATGACAATATTTTAGCATTTTCTATACTGGTGATTATGAATGAGATTTATTCACTTATTTTAACCATTTGTAACATTATGGAACGTTTGTTGCATCGCTAAAATGATATACTGTTATTTGCACCCATTGTAATATTACTACCAAGAAATTATCACTGCAACTGTAGCTAATTTGAATTCTGCATACATACGTTATATGACAGCTGACATCTACTGTAGATTTTATTTGAATTATACAACTGAAATCTGAAATAACTAACAACTACAGACACCAATGACACTTGAAATGTATGTATTTATATATAGCCTACAATCGTACAGACTAAAATACATACAAACGGTGATGTCAACATAAAAAAATTAATTCCACCAAATATACATCGATGGCTTACGGTATTATTTATCTTTTTAACCAAAAAAAATGGCAAACTTCACATTAAAAGAGTTGTATATCGTAAGCTGTGGCAAAATATCCCCCTGAAAGAGGGTAAATGAATAGTGGGGCTTAATTTAATTTAATTTTTTAAATCTGTGCCGTCTGATTTCTACCCACATGCCAGATAATCGAAAATCAGCATTTTATAAGTGAAGTGTTTTAAACAAATGTACATTCTGCATGACAAAATGCAGAATTTCAAATGAAGTTTACAAATTATACATAACATAGATGTATTTCCATGTGGCTGCTGCTCGCTGGTGGGAGAGCTGTCTCCCTGTACGCTAGTAGTTTCCATAACAGCAAATTCTGCTTCCGTTCATTTTTCTTGATCTCGTTAATAACATGCATTTTGATTAACAAGTTCCCCTTATCTAGTCGTTGAGACAGGAAGTGATGTAGGTGACCTGCGACATTTAAGCTTTTTAACGAGAAATGCGTTCATTAACAACCTCATCGACTCAATTTCAAAGCATTAACGGATTGATTTAATTAACACATTTAATTTAAAAATCCCTTGCTACTAAAGCTGTCGTTACTGTACCACGAGTTTGATACAATAACACTGGTGTTTGAAAATCCTGCCCATTTGTTCTCGGCAGCCTTTTTACACTGATCCTGTGGACTTGTTCTTAAAACTTTTTTTATATTTTTGCAATTATTGTTTTTATGATCTTAGGAATTGGATTTTACCTGTTTTGAAAGTATTTTTGAATTGACTGTTTATTGTTTGTTTTGTTTTATTATTATTGTTATTATTATGTTCCTGCTTTTGTTTTTTCATATTATGCAGCACCCTGAGAGACCTTGGTGTGAAGGGTGCTGTATTAAATATATTATTATTATTATTATTATTATTATTATTATTATTATTATTAATTCATCAGTTCGTGCAGCAATTCATTAACTAATTTGACAATTCATCCATACAAAAGGCAAGTCGGGCTTTTGGGTGAATCGATTGCTCCACGATTGACCTGTGAATCAATGAATTGAAAAGTGAATGGCCAACTGTCAATCTCGCACTGTGCCAAAAAGGCATAATCCTTTCTAGCCAATTGAAGCAGGTGCTAAAATTGCAACCAATGAGAATCCAGTCTCAAGCAAAACTGCTTCAGCCAATAACCTTGCAGCTTACTAGAAAAGGCGATTCAATCACCTCAGCCAGTAACCAAAAAAAAGCCCATGCAAGGGATGGGGCTCATAAAGATACGGCTTGGAGACTGCACGGTGCGCCGTGAGCTATGTGTGGCCGCAGCCCAAGACCCCTGCATCATTGGCTTGGATTTCCTGCGACAGGCAGGCAGCCACCTGGACCTACAGAGGGGGCTTCTTCGGCTCCAACTATCTCAGAGGAACAAGATCAATACCGGGGACGCTGCGCCAATCAAGCTGCAGCCCCGTCGACTACCACTGGCCTGGCAAGAAGCAGCAGAGAAGGTCCTGAGGGAGATGAGAGAAGCAGACCTTGTCAAGCCGTCGGACAGCCCCTGGGCTGCACCCATTGTCGGTTCCGAAGAAGGATGGCGAGGACTCCTACCCCTTGCCGTGCATCGATGAGTCCTTGGACCTGAAATCTGGCTCCTCGTGGTTCAGCTTGCTGGAACTCCAGAGCAGGTACTGGCAGCTGGAGCTCACCCCAGCAGCCCAGCCCAAAACTGGCTTCTTCACCGGCCAGTTCAGGGTAATGCTATTTGGACTATGTAACACTCCTGCAACATTTAAATGGCTAATGGAAAAAGCACTGAGCGGGGTCCCACCACAGTGCTGCCTGGTTTACCTTGATGACCTGCTGGTGCATGGGCCAACTTTCGAGGAAGCTCTGTGAAAGGAACTGACCCCCGATCCAGCCCTCCCATTCCTACTCGACATGGATGCTAGCAATGAGGGGATTGGGGCTGTCCTGTCCCAGCTGTTGCCAGAAGGGGAGCGAGTGGTGGCCTATTTCAGCCGGCCCCTCAGTAAGGCAGAACGTCGGTATTATGTGACCCGGATGGAGCTACTCAGTTTTGGCAGCGGTCCACCATTTTCGCCACTACCACTGCGGACTCCCGTTCATCATCTAGACTGACCATGCTGCCTTGCCGTGGCTGCAGTCCTTCAGAGAAGCCGAGGGGCAGGTGGTGCGCTGGATAGAGCAGCTCCATTCCCTTTGATTACAAGATCCAGCACAGAGCCGGGGAATGTCACACAAAAGCAGATACACTGTCCCGCCTCCCCTGCACCGAGTTGACGGCGAAGATCTGGAGCGGCCCTAGCCGCTCCAGATCCTACCCTAGCCCAACCTGCAGTATGCTCACCATGGTTACTGCGGCAGCAGGAGAAAGACCCAGAACTGCAACCGGTACTGCGACTGGGAAGAAAGGCAGCAGGTGGTAGTGCCCGACACCCGGAAAACAGCAGAGCTTCATGCCCACCACGGTACCCCGGTCTCGGGGCACTTCGGGGTCGCCAATATCCTCCGGCAGATCCAGCAGGTGTTCTACTGGGGGCTCTGCTGCCAGGATATACTCGACTATTGCAGGCGCTGCAATGCTGCATAGCGCAGAAGGCCGGTCCTGCATGTGGGGGTCGACATACTGGGGCCTTTTCTGCCCTCTGACTGGGAGAAAGTGGTCAGAAGCTTACGCCATTCCTGACCAGGCAGACCGTTGCTGAAGCCTTGCTGGAGGGCTTCTTCTGCCGCTTCAGGAGCTGCATCTGGACCAGGGGCACAATTTTGAGTCACGGGTGTTCTCGTTGTTGTGCCAGTGGCTGGGCATTCACAAGACCCGACCACCCCACTACATCCCCAGAGCGATGTGCTGGTGGAGAGGTTTAACTGCACCCTCTCTGCCTCTCTTGCCATCGTAACTGCAGACCACCAGCAGGATTGGGGTGTCCAGCTGCCCCTGGTGCTGCTGGCTTGCTGCTCCGCTGTGCAGGACTCCACCAGCTGTACCCCTGCTCTGTTATGCTCTGTGGTGGAGGTGGTGTACCGGGTCCAGTTGCCATCTAGTGGCCGGAAGGTGGTACTCCACTGGGAATGGCTGGCACATCCCTATTGGAAAATGTACATGTTTTAATTGTGATATCATTTCGATAATTGCTATAATAATATATTTTAATGTGCTTTAATGCATTTATGTATTTGAAATAAACCTTAAGAACTGTGCTTAAAATACATACTCACGACAGTCACATTAGAAACATATTTAAAACATGATGAAACATGTTAACAATGTATTAAACTCATGTTATGTTAAATCAAATTTGTTATGAGAGTATGCTTGAATTTCATTCAGGCGCTTACCTATATTTTCATAAACATATTACACTGCAGTAGGCTACACAAATACTGACTAGATTGAAACATCCAAACAAACACAAAAACTACGTAACAGGTATAATATAGGATTGATTTGTTTTTCACAGTTACATGCAATAAGTGCCACACACTATGATCTGCTGCATTGTATATTTGATTTAGACAATTAATTGGCTAATTTCGAGTGACAGTTCCCACATAAGGTAGACATTGATGACACCCACATCTCTGCATTTCTGACTCTCAATATACATCTTCCAATGAAAGTCCACAATTAATAAAACCTTACACAAAAAATGTAAATACATAACAAAACTGAAGCAGAGAAAGTAGCTTAGTAGCTATACCGTAAAACGAGTATACATGTAATAACAAAAACACTTATCGAAGCTGACGAAGGAGGTAGCATATTAAAAATGGGATTTGCCCTATTAAAACATGACGAAAAGTCTTAAAGCGCTATTAGGTATGAAACTAGTCAAAAGACCGTTTTAAGACCATGCAAAGCATACCATAAAAATAAATGAATAAAAGAACACTACAAGTGTCATTCTGTAACACCCGTGCATGTTAATGAAAGACCCGCCTGCCACATAAACAAATGACTAAGGTATTTTGAATGTGTAACTGTATTTGTATATTAAAATTACTTTATGTCTATGCAGCTGTGCAATAAATACATATTGATGAACTTACAAATTCTTCTACCATCTTATCGTATATATTACAAAATCCTCAAACAAATCCGCAAACCCATAATCCTCAACAATGGAACTAAAATCACTCCTAAAAAAAACGTAGATCACAACTATGCAATTGCATTTCAATTTGATTTAATTACCTTAAAAACACAAACAGCTGCATTCGTTACTATAGCAGAGCACTATAAAATTCTCGAATGAGCAAGCCATACAACACAAGACAAACATGCCAAAATACAAAATAATGTGGCTGCTGTGTGAGTTCTATATAGAAAACCCATTAAACTTGAAGTTACTGTAGCCATAAATATAGAATGCATTGCAGACGGTAATATTGAAATCGATAACTTGTCTGATTTTATTGACGAGAATGTTATTTTATGGAGTGTGAATTAGTTATCAAAAGATGCTCAGCGAAACTCTTGGACATATCAGGTATAGTATTGGTATTATCTATATTTTAAAATGATTTATGGCCTAGGGACTGGATTATTTTTATTTAATTTTGACTCTTGCTGTTTAATTTCCCCCTCCCCTTTGGTCATGCAGACACTAAAATGTACCTACTAAAGAAAAAGAATGAGATGGCGGAGAAAGGTTGCGACATTCCAGGCAGAAGTCCTTTACCTCAGGAGCCTAGCGAACACCAATAGCGTGTACGGGTTTGTATGCATGTATATCTAGATAGTTTTTATTTTTTGTTAATTGCACCAGGACTCAGATTATGTAAGGCGTTTAACAATTTAACATGTTTTTCTGGTCATGTTAGGAGTGTGGTAAAAAAAAGGTCTTCTGAATAAAACTGTAAAAAGGTCTTCTGAATAAAACGGTAAAAAGGTCTTCTGAATAAAACGGACAAACTAGTATCACAAAAAAACTGAGAAACGACGTAAAACATAATTTTTTTGCATTAGACCTATAGATTAAATAGGTCTAAATTGCTGAATATAATTTCTTATTCCTAATTTATTCAGCAGTCCTCTCTGGAAAATCCTGACCATTCTTTAGACCAAACCGGTACTGCTTGAAGAGAACAAGTCTTTGCAAAAGGATAGCCTATCTTGCACCTTCAGCAGTTGCTTCAATCTGTAAAAGGTAAGTTGATTTTATAGATATTGTATGTTACAGGGCCTTGTTGTGGTCAATTTGTTTCGCTAATGCAAATGTTTATGTGCTTGTCATTCCAGATCTTCCAATATGTATCTTAAGACTTGAGAAGGCTATTGAAAAAACCCAAGGTTTTACTGTAAGTAAAGCCTATAAATGGGATATTACAAAACCACTTTAGAAATGTCACACTCCATAGCAGTTATGCGCCGTACCCTGTCCGAAGATGTGGTATGTGAACTGCTAAACCTTTCTATCATTTCTATGCTGTCCTCTTTAATGTGCTTGCATATTTTTTGGATTTTTAAAGTTCTCTGTGGCTGATATTCGTGGGATAATGTGAAATAAATTGAATAATGCGGCACATTCTAGAAGATAGTGGTTTTATTATTGTTAATTTAAAAAGTATTCCACAGAACTAGCAGCAGACACATGCTGGATTCTGTAAGAATTAACGTGAAAACAGTTGAATGTTTTGATCTGCAGGAGATCTTGCAGATGGGGATGTTGAACTGCCTGCATAGTGTTTTAATATTTTTTGAGCTAATGGATAGTTAATGTATTGATTATTTTGCCTTCACCCAATCAGACTAGCCATTTAATTGTCATTGTTCAATAAGTTTCAGTATTGTTCCTTATCCTTTAACCACCCACCCTTTTTATTGTATTTTTTATACCATTCCTTTCCCATTAACAAACATGTTAAATGTGTGTTTGCTGATATAATTATTACAACTGTCAATAACTTAATACTTTGTCCAGGTTATTTTATATAGGCTACTAAAAAAGAAATTAGTATGAAGGCATTGACACTTGTGAAAATGGTGATAATAAAAAGTAGTATACTTGGGTCATTAGTAGGCTACTATTTTGACCCAAACATACTTTAAGTATACCACTTTTACAGGACAGCTGCATTTATGTATTGAGATATGAACAATAGCCTACTGCAAATGTTGTAAAATCTTTTCTTTTTTTTTTTAAAACAATGAAAGGTAGAGGTAAATATTTGTAGTATTTTTTTCTTTGGAAACTTAATGGTAGCCTACTTGATGTTTTCTCTCTGAGAGCTGTACTAGCTACCTCCTTTCATATAAGTTAATACTCAATTGTTTGGCTGTAATGTTGCTTCGGTCACCCGGCCACGACTGAAACACATTTCTGGAGAAGACTAGAAAAGATAATTCTCATCGCACGCTTGCATTACTATGACGTCATTTCTTGTAAAAAGTGCTCAGATGCCTGCTTTTGAGCAGCTGGTTATTTGGCATAAAGCATTAGATACGTGGTTTGAGTGAGCCAGAAGGTAGCGGATTTCTCAGGGCTGTGGTTCGAATCTCGAATTCGACACTTATGTTTCACCTTAAAAATATATTTGGCCTATTATTATTAGAGTCGGTCTGTATTTTCATTCTAAACTGGTTAAGTAGGCTGGACGCCACGTATAAAAATACTGACCCAGAAAGTGTACTAGATGTATTTTCTTAAAAAGGGGAATAATAAAATAACAATCAGCAGTAAAAAAAATAAAAAATAAAGTATTAACATTAATGGTAATGATAATAGCCATAATAGCCAGTACAGGAATAAACATATTTAAAATAGGGAAACTATAGTAAAACAGTGCTAAATAGTAAAACAAGCCGTAGCTATAGTCAAGATCATATATTATTATATTATTATATCACTATCCTGTGTAGCCTACTACGCACTGGCTGCTGTAGTTTCTCTATTACTTTTTCATATTTTTTTTCTTTATGGCTACTTACTGTTCGATTGACTGATATGTATCTTGCAGTAATTACAAAGAATTCCAATGTATATGTCTAACAACAAATATTGCACTTGGCAAATATACTGGGTTTATGGGTTAGGAAACTATCATCCACCTAATATATCTATATAGCCTAACAAATGTGTCCATTTCATTTTTTTTAACAACGGTACATAATTCATTGCTACAAGAGTGTGTTGCGCTGGTGTCTGGAATGATCGGCGTATAATAATATAATAGAATCCTTCGCAAGCCACTCACAGTGTTGAATGTTATCAGTAACAGCTGGAGACAGAGTGGTCCACTGAGACAGAGTGGTCCGGACCACTGTGACGTCCAGAGAACAGGCCACAGGATGCTACAATCTCGTCTCCTTTCCCATCTGGACAATGGGTTATGCAAGTTATTTGAAATACAAGACCTGTGACGTTGTCCTTAATTAAAGCAGGTGGTCAGCTTCTAATCAATATCTGAACAAACATTTTCTGATCTCTTGGTTTGTGGCGTAACAGGTCAGATGTTTGCTCATAATTGCTAGAGTTGTATGTTTGAAACCAGATAACAACTATAACAACTAATTAAAACATGATTTGACATATGTGTGTGCCTATATAGTAACAATGCTGGATTATTTAAAGATAAATTCAATGAAATGTGTTGTGGTTATTAGTGATACACTTTCTTAAATATGATGTATGTGATTTCTCTGCAATTATTTCAATATATTGTAAAAGGGTAGCGTTGCGGGCCCAGATGTTAATCAGCAGGCAAAGAGACTCAGAGGCACGGAAACTGCAGTTAAAGCGCTTCTGCGCAGTTTAATAAACAAAAGGAAATCAAAAACTTGAACAAAACACTGCTCACAGAGCAACAATAAAACAGTTAAACAAAAACAAAACTTTCACACTAAATCAATTACAAAATAACTGGCGCAAGGGCCAAAACAAAAGGTTTAAACAAAATACAAACATGTAGGCTGAGCATTAGCCTTCACTACAGTTTTTGTTTTTCAAAAATAAACACAAAACAAACAACCATTCACCCAAAACACCTCCACCAAACAAAGGATTCTATCTCGCTTTATACCATGTGGCTGGAGCCTAATAATCAATTATTCAATTAGCTCCAGCCACATTCTCACATGTATTTTGGCAGGGATAGGAAATTAACCCCATCCCTGCCAACCACCACCAAATCACCACACAACAACAATATTATTATTTACAGGCAGGGCCCTGCCCTGCCACAATTATAAATACAATTATTGTACATTTATTGCATGTTTACAATTTCTTATCAATGTAATACAAATATGTGATTACACTCTATTTAAATTGCATTGACATTTAATTTTGAATATGTTTAAGTGTATATTGATATTGTGATCTCACTGAAATAAAAACACATCGACAGGTTATGTAATGCAATTTTAATGTAATGCAATTTACAATTGCATTACATTATATTTATATTGCATGGACATGCAATCTTATTGAAATCATAATACATTGATAGGCTCTTACAATAGCAATTTCAGTGTAATGCCATTGCATTTAAGTTGTATTGACATTTGTTTTTAAATACACGTAGAACTGTATTAATATTGATAGTTTACTTAAATCAAAGTACTTTGATAGATTGATAATATTGTAATATCAATCTCATGCAAATATGTTTATATTGTAGTGATATTTTATTTTAACTAGAAGTAGGAATATATTATTGTTGTGATTACATTGGCATACAAATACATTTACAGGCTGATTTAATACCAATATAAATGTGGTGCTAATATGTTGATCTCGTATTAAAATTGTATTTATTATTATTATTTATTTCTTAGCAGACGCCCTTATCCAGGGCGACTTAGAATTGTTACAAGATATCACATTATTTTTTACATACAATTACCCATTTATACAGTTGGGTTTTTACTGGAGCAATCTAGGTAAAGTAACTTGCTCAAGGGGAGAGCAGCAGTCTCCCCCACCTGGGACTGAACCCACGACCCTCCGGTCAAGAGTCCAGAGCCCTAACCACTACTCCACACTGCTGCCCTATTTACAATGCCTTTAGAAATGTATTCATATTGTGATGAATTGGCATTTTAATTGTCATAAAGGTATATTTACAGTGTTATATACATGATTTAACATATTTAAAATGCATTAGCATGCTAAGAATATTGTATTACAAATGTTTAGCCATTTTGTTTCAATTGTATTACTGAAGTAATTCTATATTACATGAAAAATCGCATTAAAATTGCAATTAAAATGTGTACATTTCCAATAGGGATACCAGGGACAAGGCGCTTTCCAGTCCCCAGTCAGGGCAGGGACCCAAACCCACCATCACCCAGGACGCCAGTACCATCGCCCTGTACACCAGCACTATCGGTCAGGGGCAGCCCTGATGGAAGCCCTGCATCTCCCCCTGTCTGTGTCGCCTAAATGGTATACTGATAAATGGTATACTGATAAATCAGGATTTCTGCTTAAATGGGATACAACTCTGGAGAAGGTTCTTCCCAATGCTATTTATGTAGTTTAATTGGGACGTCACTTTATCTAATTGGGATACAGCACAGTGCAGTGAGGCATTGACCACGGATCATGTTGGTGTCCAGTCTGCTTCTGAGCCAGATTGTCATTGTCCGTGTTTGCTATGACAGAATTGATGTTTGGTAAAATATGCAGTAATTCCAAACACTGCTTTGCTGTCCTGCGTCTTTGTGATCCATTTGCAATGTGTATTGGTGTAACAAGAATTTCTTGGAAAAACATGTGACTTATAGTAACTAGAGTGCAGGCAGACAGCCTGGCGCTGTGAGCTGTCAAGGATGATTGATGGGCTATAAGGAGGCTCATTGAAACAACAGAAGTGTCAACAGACCGCTCACTTGAGGAATGCAGACTACTATATAATCAAACTTCAATACATGGCTGCAAGTCCCGACTGATAAATACAAATAAAATACTGTCATATATACAACATATTATTATTATCTCGCAAATTAGGGTAATTAGTACATATATTTCGGAAAAGTCACAACTCCATATCTTAAACACACACCGCAATTTAAATTTAAATTCCAAAAACAGTCAAAACGACTGCCTTGGTCGTTCTAGTGTGAACATTTAATCAAATTGTGATGTAATTTCATTATTTTTCTTTTCATTTAGAAACAAAAAAGTGTGACTAAGGTCGTCTCAAATGCCTCTCATTTAATTGGGACAGCCTCTTATACTTTTACTTCTCCCGAGGAGTCCCAATAAAGCAGCTCCAGCTGTATTTATGTCGGCTTGTCTTCACTCAGGTCCACCAGGACTGTATTTGGGTAGTGTGGTGACCTGGTGGTGTGGTCTTGTCACGAGTGACTATAATTAGTTGGGGTTGTGCACATTATGTTTTGCTTTTGTATTTATTATATTAATTTGGTTTCATTTGCACTTGCTATGTTTCACACTTTATTTTATTTACTACCCAAAAGGAGGCGCTTTTGTTGCTTATTTTGTATTGCTGTGTTTAAGTTATTTATTGTTAAGTTTGTGTTACTATTTGTAATACAGCACAGGTAAATAGAATGAGAAAATAGTCAAATTCCCCAAAGTCTAAATGCAGCCAGATGTTTTCCATTTGCACCAATTAACTATCCTTGACAGTCCATTATGAAAAGGGAACTAAAAGTACAAAAAGGAGCGTGTGGTTCCAGGAGGAATCAAACAGAGGACACAGGAAGTTGGCCATCTTGAGAGACAGACCTGCATGGTAACAACAAGGATTATTTGGAACTCTAAAGGGAATACAGAAGGATAAAGACACAGCAGCCTGATGAAAGGAAGGACCGGTCAGAAACTGAGAGCAAAGCAGAGTATTAATTCATGAATTATGATGTTGAATAGTGATGGGAAAAGTGAAACCACTGAACCCTCTGAATCATTTGGTTCGCAAAAAGATTCACTGAGCCGAAGCACATGAAGTGCTTCATGCTCTTCAGTGCCATCTCTTGGTAGATCTGCACAACTCAATACATTGAGAGTAAAGACACCCCCCTATCTCCAGAGAGAAGGCATTTAGCAAAGTGGACAATTGCACTAATGCTCAGAGAAGGCAATGTGCTATAGAGTGACATTTCATACACTTTTGACATGCAATATCAAGCAATTTCATTTTTAATTTTCTTTGTTAATTGGGCATCTATAAATTAAATAATCGTTTCAGTATAAAGGAATATTTCAGTGCTTTTTCTAAAGACAGAGCTTGGCTGTTGCTTTTATCGAAATTGCCTGGAATATTTATTTTACATATCAACAACACATGCAATTAACCAATAAAACCTTCTTAAATAATCATAATAGATATATACAACCAAGCTCTTGTTGCTTGAAATAAAAGACAGTGTAATTTGATGAGACTTGAGCAACCGTAGTGTGTAAGATGGTGGGATAAGTAGGATATTTTTGATTCATGCTTTTCAAGCATATTCTTCAGTGGTGCGTGTAGTATAGCTCTAGCTATAGAGAGGTAGAAAATAGTAGTTCGAAATCCCTGCCGTTTCCATTTTTAAAGAAATTGTGTACTCTGTATCCTTTATACACTTATAATAGATCAGATGTTTTTGTTTTTTTACCAATAATGTTCATAAATAGCTCTGTTTGTACATACTTAATGCTTTTGTTTGTTGTTATTTAAAAAAAAAAAGTTCCTTTCAGCTTGACTGAAACACCACACTGTGAGCACTGCTGACAAAAAGAGTATCTATTGGGTACAAAAAAAATAGTTTCCTTCCTATCAGCTCCTGCTAAACACCGTTTATGGGTCACATGATCCACATGAAGCTTTGCTTCGTAACACTGTTTGCTTCAATTGGTTCATGTGGGTTCAAATCAGCTGAGTCTTCAGTCCCATCATTACTGTTGAAGCAGCGCTTTTTGATTAAAATAAGACTATTAATATGCAGAGGACTGTGTGGCGTTTGACAATTGATTCAGAAGTAAAGACACTTGGCGGAAACATTTATAGTTCCTGTATTTAATTGTGGTTTACGACATGGCGTTGTACTGCTTCCCTTCAAGGAACCCCCCTCCATGACTGATGCTTTGGAGGAGCAAACCGGCACCATCTGAGGGATGGACTGCCAGCTCCCTCACACCGAGACAGGAGGTTCTACCCTACTTAACTTAAGTATCAGTTGCTGGGTCGGAAGACCAAATAAGAGTAGGGAGTGCTGAGATGGGGGGTGTAGGTAGTGAATGACCAGGGACACAGAGGGAGTGTGGACATCAAGTGCTGTTTGTTCTTCTGCTGCAGGATCCTGTGTCGTGGTGCTGGAGAGGGCGGAGCGACAAACAAATGGATAAGGAGGTTCTTGGGTCGGTCACCTTCAGCTTTACCTTTCCTTGTTGGTGTTTCTACTGGTACAGTGTTTGGCAACTTGGACTAAGTACAAGACCTACAAACAAAAGAGTTTTCTAGGTCTTTTGAGGCCCAGGTGAATATACTGGAACTATCGTTTCACCAAACTGCTGCTTTTATTGTTCGGCACTATGTAATATAGTGTGTGGAGTTGAATAATTGTACAAATAATATCCCCCTGAAGTCACAAGTAGCCTGTTAACAATAGAAGGTGGATTGAAAGGGGGGGATTTTGCCAATAATCTTATAAAATAAGTTGTATTCAATTGTATAATTTCCTGTAATAAAGAAATTATTATTTTTACTTCCCTGTTTGTGTGGTTTCTGTACACTCATTGGGAAGGGCCGGGTGGCCAGTTCGAAAACAACCTCTGGGCAAAGGGTTATAAAGATAATTATAAAAACTTATACTCACTTGGAATTAATAGTATTATACCCTGACAGTCTGTCGTGGGTTCCAGAGAAAGGGAGCGTAATAGAGAGCATGTTGTGTTAAACTGCACTCCTGACGAGCGTCTCCACTGCAATACGATACGATAAAGAGCATGTTGTGTTAAACTGCATTCCTGATGAGCGTCTCCACTGCAATACGATACGATAAAGAGCATGTTGTGTTAAACTGCATTCCTGACGAGCGTCTCCACTGCAATACGATACGATAAAGAGCATGTTGTGTTAAACTGCACTCCTGACGAGCGTCTCCACTGCAATACGATACGATAAAGAGCATGTTGTGTTAAACTGCACTCCTGACGAGCGTCTCCACTGCAATACGATACGATAAAGAGCATGTTGTGTTAAACTGCACTCCTGACGAGCGTCTCCACTGCAATACGATACGATAAAGAGCATGTTGTGTTAAACTGCACCCCTGATGAGCGTCTCCACTGCAATACGATACGATAAAGAGCATGTTGTGTTAAACTGCATTCCTGACGAGCGTCTCCACTGCAATACGATACGATAAAGAGCATGTTGTGTTAAACTGCACTCCTGACGAGCGTCTCCACTGCAATACGATACGATAAAGAGCATGTTGTGTTAAACTGCACTCCTGACGAGCGTCTCCACTGCAATACGATACGATAAAGAGCATGTTGTGTTAAACTGCACTCCTGACGAGCGTCTCCACTGCAATACGATACGATAAAGAGCATGTTGTGTTAAACTGCACTCCTGACGAGCGTCTCCACTGCAATACGATACGATAAAGAGCATGTTGTGTTAAACGGCACTCCTGACGAGCGTCTCCACTGCAATACGATACGATAAAGAGCATGTTGTGTTAAACTGCACTCCTGACGGCGTCTCCACTGCAATACTGATACGATAAAGAGCATGTTGTGTTAAACTGCACTCCTGACGAGCGTCTCCACTGCAATACGATACGATAAAGAGCATGTTGTGTTAAACTGCACTCCTGACGAGCGTCTCCACTGCAATACGATACGATAAAGAGCATGTTGTGTTAAACTGCACTCCTGAGAGCGTCTCCACTGCAATACGATACGATAAAGAGCATGTTGTGTTAAACTGCACTCCTGACGAGCGTCTCCACTGCAATACGATACGATAAAGAGCATGTTGTGTTAAACTGCACTCCTGACGAGCGTCTCCACTGCAATACGATACGATAAAGAGCATGTTGTGTTAAACTGCACTCCTGACGGCGTCTCCACTGCAATACGATACGATAAAGAGCATGTTGTGTTAAACTGCACTCCTGACGGCGTCTCCACTGCAATACGATACGATAAAGAGCATGTTGTGTTAAACTGCACTCCTGACGAGCGTCTCCACTGCAATACGATCACGATAAAGAGCATGTTGTGTTAAACTGCACTCCTGAGGAGCGTCTCCACTGCAATACGATACGATAAAGAGCATGTTGTGTTAAACTGCACTCCTGACGAGCGTCTCCACTGCAATACGATACGATAAAGAGCATGTTGTGTTAAACTGCACTCCTGACGAGCGTCTCCACTGCAATACGATACGATAAAGAGCATGTTGTGTTAAACTGCACTCCTGACGAGCGTCTCCACTGCAATACGATACGATAAAGAGCATGTTGTGTTAAACTGCACTCCTGACGAGCGTCTCCACTGCAATACGATACGATAAAGAGCATGTTGTGTTAAACTGCACTCCTGACGAGCGTCTCCACTGCAATACGATACGATAAAGAGCATGTTGTGTTAAACTGCATTCCTGACGAGCTTCTCCACTGCAATACGATACGATAAAGAGCATGTTGTGTTAAACTGCATTCCTGACGAGCGCACTGCAGCGCCGTTTTTTATTAGACACAAAAATAAATAAAAAGGTTGTACAAAAAACACTGCTCACAGAGAAAAAATAAAAGCTGTAATCAAAAACAAATCACGAACACAAAACTGACATCAACTAAACAAGTACCGTGTTGGTACTTGCGGTTTCGTTTCTGTTATGTTTTTTCTCTCTCTCTCACACGCACACACACACACACACGCTCCCTTTTGTTATGTGCAGGGCTTCCTTCCACCCTATGCAGTTAGCATCTTTCATTCATTATTGTAGTTTTGTGCCTGTGGTTAAAGGTAGGAGTTGCAGCTGTTCTGTGTGCATACGAGATGGATTCTGTTTTGTTTTGTTGTTTTTTCTCCCATCTGCTGTTCAGGGCTTCAGTATAAACCATCGGAATCATTTTATTTATTTATTATTTTTTTTGCTGAGGTGATTGAAATGCTTTTTCAAGTAAACTGTAAGATTATTGTGGATGGATTTTTACAGCTACGCGATTCTTTTTTTGTAATGGTAATTAGTACATATACAGTGCCTTGCAAAAGTATTCAGACCCCTGACCAATTCTCTCATATTACTGAATTACAAATGGTACATTGACATTTCGTTCTGTTTGATATTTTATTTTAAAACACTGAAACTCAAAATCAATTATTGTAAGGTGACATTGGTTTTATGTTGGGAAATATTTTTAAGAAAAATTAAAAAACTGAAATATCTTGGTTGCATAAGTATTCAACCCCCACATATTAATATTTGGTAGAGCCACCTTTCGCTGCAATAACTGCTTTAAGTCTTTTGGGGTAAGTATGTGCCAGCTTTCCACACAGTTTCGGAGTGATTTTGGCCCATTCTTCTTGGCAGATTTGCTCCAGGTTGTTCAGGTTGGTTGGACGACGTTTGTGGACCGCAATTTTCAAATAGTGCCACAGATTCTCAATGGGATTGAGATCAGGACTTTGACTAGGCCACTGTAGGACATTCACCTTTTTGTTCTTGAGCCACTCCAATGTTGCTTTGGCCTTGTGCTTGGGATCATTGTCCTGCTGAAAGGTGAATTTCCTCCCAAGCTTCAGTTTTTCAGCGGACTGAAGCAGGTTCTCTTGCAGTATTTCCTTGTATTTTGCTCCATCCATTCTTCCTTCAATCTTAACAAGATGCCCAGTCCCTGCTGATGAGAAGCATCCCCACAGCATGATGCTGCCACCACCATACTTCACTGTAGGGATGGTGTGTCTTGAGGCATGGGCAGTGTTAGGTTTGCGCCACACATAGCTTTGAGTTTTGGCCAAAAGCTCTATCTTGGTCTCATCTGACCACAAAACCTTTTCCCACATCACAGCTGGGTCACTCATGCTTTCTGGCAAACTCCAGACGTGCTTTCAGATGGTACTTTTTGAGTAACGGCTTCTTTCTTGCCACCCTCCCATACAGGCCAGTGTTATGCAGAGCTCTTGATATGGTTGACTGGTGCACCATTACTCCACTCCCAGCCACTGAACTCTGTAGCTCCTTCAAAGTGATTGTTGGCCTCTCTGTGGCTTCTCTCACAAGTCTCCTTCTTGTTTGACCGCTGAGTTTTGAGGGACAGCCTTTTCTTGGCAGTGCCTGGGTGGTGTGATGCAGCTTCCACTTCCTGATTATTGATCCAACTGTGCTCACTGGGATATCCAAACACTTGGATATTATTTTGTACCCTTTCCCTAATCTATGCATTTGTATTACTTTATCTGTAACTTCTGTAGAATGCTATTTGGTCTTCATTTTCCTTCAGATTCACAGCCTGACCAGTGATCCTTCAACAGTGGGGTTTTTATCCAGAAAATGTGACAGCAACTTTAATGGTTCACAGGTGGAGGCCAATCGTAAGGTAATTGTGTCCTCGTTAGGGCAATTTCTTTCATCGGTGTAAACTGGGAGCTTCCACAGCACAGGGGTTGAATACTTATGCAAGCAAGATATTTCAGTTTTTTATTTTTCTTAAAAATATTTCCCAACATAAACCAATGTCACCTTACAATAATTGATTTTGAGTTTCAGTGTTTTAAAATAAAATATCAAACAGAACAAAATTTTAATGTACCATTTGTAATTCTGTAATATGAGAGAATTGTTCAGGGAGCTGAATACTTTTGCAAGGCAGTGTATTTAGGAAAAGTCAGGAAAGCACAATTCTGTATCTTAAACACACGCAATTTTATTACCTGCTCCAGTTGGCTAGAAATGGTTACACCTTTTGGCACAGTGTGAGAGTTACAGTCAATTCTCTTTCCAGTTCAGGAGCAATCGATTCACCCAGAGGACAGTAAAGCCTTTCGTATGGATGAATTGCCAAATTAATTTCTGAATTGATGGACGAATTGACAAATGAATCTATGAATTGATGGATGAATTGATTAATGAATGAATTAATTGATGAATTAATTGATGAATTGACTAATTAATTGATGAACAGTGTATACTTTTGCAGCGGGACCTCCCTTTATAGTTGGAGCAGCTTTGTTTTATTATTATTATTATTATTATTATTCATTTCTTCGCAGACGCCCCTATCCAGGGCGACTTACAATTGTTACAAGAAATCACATTATTTTTACATACAATTACATTATTTTTTACACATTATTTTTATATACAATTACCCATTTATACAGTTGGGTTTTTACTGGAGCAATCTAGGTAAAGTACCTTGCTCAAGGGTACAGCACCAGTGTCCCCCACCTGGGATTGAACCCACAACCCTCTGGTCAAGAGTCAGAGCCCTAACCACTACTCCACACTGCTGCCCTACTACAATATGCACATGCATATTCACATGCACATGCACACGCACAGACACATGCAGATGCATCGCTGGTACAGTCACATGGTTTCTTATGCTCTACCACGCTGTAGGAGTTACCATTGCTGGTACTCTAGTGGTGACAACCTGTAATTACATCCTGCATCATTTGTAAATATTGTAAATAAATCGTATGCGCCTGAGTGGCGTTTTAACAACAGCTTTCATGTGTCTCTCTTACTTCCATAGTCAGAAATTCAAAAATGATTTCATATTTTTTTCACTTGGAATGCCACTGAAGAACCATATTCATCAGTTTGAATGAATTCCACATTTATTCATAGGAACGACAGCCTATATTAAACTTGTTTTAATAAAGATATTTAAATAATAAATCTTAGGCAGAAACTAAAACTTCCGATATCGCAGCTGGCAAACCACAGGTGTGGTTGGGAGGTGGGAGGCAAACAATGTAAATTGTAACAAACAATATGCTGTTAAATTAATGTTGCATGTACATCTTGGTAAAAAAAAAAGTGCTCTGGCATACTCTCTGTGTGTTTTATTCAATACTTCGACATTTGAGGCTGATTATGTTTTTTAAAAAGACTTTTATCTGGTAACCAAGTATCTGTGTTTTTGCTAGTCATTGACCACCCAACTTCCTAAATATGAAAGTTTCTCAGATATTGAAAATTGCCAGCATGAAGACATATGTCACAACAAAGGCTAGGCTTGAGGTTATTTATGTAGTTTGGATTGCTGTCCTTTTCACTTACTTTAACCCTGTAATGCCCATTTCTGTATCCCATATGATACAATGCTTAGCTACCCCTCTGTATTATCAGTTTTTTAAATCCAGCCTCACAAGACAGAATTTTTCATATGCAGTACATTATGTTGCCAAACAGGGAAATATAAAACTTTTTTGTTTTGTAATTTAAAATGCATTTATAGAGCGTCTTAACCGAAACTGACCAGTGTCTCAAGGAACAGAAGAAATGCTTGTATGAAGATGCTACCTGTGCATGTTCTGTCCTCCCATGTGCCCATGCTTCTGGACAGACCAGCTATGCTACTGTATCAAGAAGCCTCAAGTGAGATGGGTGTTCCCATAAAGATTTCCAGTACAGTATATATTGTTATCAAACGGAATGTGGTTATGAGATTATACAACTGCCACAGCTATGTTGTATTTTGGGATACAAACATATAGCTTACCCACTGCCTGTTCTTCATATATACTGAAAATCAGTTTTGAAGTGCTGTTTCAGTTTGAGATCGACATTGTTTCAGTTTGAGATCGACAGTGCATCAGGTCTTAACATGCATACGTGTTGTCACGGTCTCAGCATTTTTAGTCTGAATGTGTTGTTTCAGTTTGAGATCGACAGTGCTGTAATGAGGTGTTACTTTATCTGAATATATTTTTCTTTGGGTGTGATTTTCTGTGTTTTCTTATTTTGTTTTGATTTCTTTAAGTTATTTTAATATTGTTTTTTTCATTATTTAAATTATTGCACGCTTTTGTTTTTTATCTAATGTAACCTTATCTCTACCTTGCTTCCCATGTTAAATGATGGCGAATTGGTTGCCCTGGAGACCCTACTCACTCTTTTGCTGATTGGTGCTGCTCCACCAATCTCATGCTGAATCTTTCCACAGCTTCTTTTTAAAGGAGCATTTGTTTGGAAGAGGGGAGGCCAGCCACTCTGTACAGGAGCCCTTGAGCTGGGGGAATGCACATTTTCTCTGGAACAAAGGTGGTTGGATATATATTTTGGTAGTTTAATTGGAAAGCATCTGCCAACTGCTATGTAACTGCCTGTATTATTGAAGTACTTATCCACGGTTGTGTTTTATAAGGTCAGCCACTCTCCCACCACAGGTGCTCCTCAGGTACTGCCATATGTATTATTATTATTAATTTTTTAAATTTATTTTACATATGCATGTGAACTATTTTAAAATTTGTATTTGATTTAATGTATTTACATTGTTTTTTATTGTTTGTATTTAATGTACTATGCCCTGTATTTCACTGTATTTAATGTATTATGTATTGTTCCTCGCTATCTTGTAAAGCGCTTTGTGATGGTGGTCCACTATGAAAGGCGCTCTATAAAATAAAGATTGATGGATTGATTGATTGATATGATAACGAACTGGAAAGATTCTTGTTTCAGTTAAATGACTCTGTACTGATTTTTATAACTTTGAAAGTCCTGTATTTGGAATATAAACTACTTTTGAAAGTTAGTGATTTATACATCTGTTTTAAGTATTATACCAGTTCTGTTTTATTAGTTTCAAGTATTCTAACTTTCTTTTGTTTCTGCTGTGCTGAGACTGTTTAAGGGAACTGATTTTTCAGAGTAGATTTCTATCTTGTTACTGTATTGAATTTAGACTACTACAGTGGTGTGCTGCTCTTTTCTTGTGTGTGAATTATTTTTTTTATTAAATTACTTTAGAAATTTCTTATTTGTTTGAAGTGTTAATTTAAAACATTTTACTGTATGTCATTGTTGCTTTTGGGATTGTTTGAAACTGAATTGACTGTGAGTTATATTTGACAATTTATTGTGTCTATTCAGTCCCTAAAATGTGCTGCACTTTTTGTTTTGTTTAATTCTTTTGAAACTTAAACTTTTTCAGTTTTAAATGTAATACTTGAGCTTTCCAGAAATTAAATTATTGCTATTGCTGTTAATTATCTTAACTGCACTCAGTTGTAAACTTTGGAGTTAATTAAGGACTTTACTGTTTTGACATCCTATCAGTCACTGATGTTCTGTCCAGTTAATTACCTGTGGCATAGTCGAAACCTACAACTTTTAAATTAACCTGTTTGGTAAATAAACAAACAAATAGTAGTGCCACGTTACAGTGCATCAAGTCTTAACATGAATACGTGTTTCCAAGGTCTTAGCATCCCCAGTCTGTATCAAAGCACATCTTGGGCCACAGTACTATCCCACTTTTCACACCACATGTGATGTTAGGAATTAGAGACTCGGAAACAGATGCTGCAGTTCAAGCACTAAAGCACACATTTATTAAACAAACAGAAACCAAATAAACAGGCATGAGGGCCAAAATAACAGGTTTAACAAAAGACTGGGCATTCACCTTCATTACCCGGACAAACCAGTTCACAACTCACAGCACAAACACTCACCCCAAACTTCTCCAACAAACAAAAGATTTCTGGCTTTCTGACAGGGACAGATTTAACCCCATCCCTGCCAACCTTACATTCCCACACTCACACACTATTTACATTTAGGGCTTAGCCCTGCCACAGTAGGTAGGTATGTATGTGTGTATGTATGTATGTACTGTGAGTGTTTATTTGTGTGTCAGCTGGAAGGAAAAAAAGTCCTAATTCAATCTCTGGAGGCCATTTCAGTTTCACACTGGTTCCAATTGAAAATATTGGACGCCCACCAAAGTATTTCTATAGAAAGACAAATCTGTCCACAAAACTAGTAAGTGACTTAGCTTTTTCCACCCCTAGCATAAGCAATCTAAGATGGCTACCAAACAAAACTCAGAGCTAGATTATAAAGGCCCGTTCTGTTGTGACATCACTCCTCACTCTGGGGCATGTATTCCAATGCCAGAGTTCTGCTGTTATGCTGGTAACACTGACGGAGCTCAACTTTGGCTTAAGGAGAGAAACACAAGGTTTTCATAAGCACATTAATCTTCAAAGGAGGACCTGTCAAAAATAGGCACTACCCCTATGCCTGACATAACAAAGGCCCATCCTAGTTTGTGAGCTTCAGTTTAAAAGGAAATCATCTTTACACTGACATTCTTTAAATGATCTAGCACTGGGGTTTCCTGCAAATAAAGCCCTTCTCATTGAAAGCCTCTCTTTGCAGGCACAAGGTTAGGTTATTGTTTTTATTATTTTTTTTCTGATTAATTACAGATGTGTTAACACTTGTTCAAAACCGTTCACTTTACAAAACAACCTTTTAAAATACCCTGTTGATCTGTCAAAACATGACTTTTCTGATCCAATTTTCATCAGTTACTTTGAAGAATTGGGAGTTATTTATTTTCTTTAGACCTATAACATCTAGTAACTAGAACATAATTGCTGACCCAAAAAGAACCATATGCCAGTATCATTTGATTCATTTCGAAACAGTATATATTAACACCTGTGTTACTAATATATAGGCAAAGATCAACAGCCTGACAACCCAATCTTCAATTCACTGATCCTCTCTCTAAATGAACCTCTAACCCTATTTAGTATTTAACCCTGCTCTATGTACCCTACCGTCATGCCGCAATTCTCTTATTCTTTATAATCAGTTAACCAGTGTAATAATTTTTATTAAACAATAGAACCCTGACTCAAGGACATGTGTCGAGAGACTGAGACAGTTCAAGTACCAGGGTAATGCCCGATAATTAGGGTTTTAGTGGGATTAGAAACAGGTAAAGAGTTGCTTTGTTGTTATTTTAAACATCTCTAATTTAAAGGTTTATTTACCTTTTTATTGATTTGATTTCCCTCTTTACATCTCTGCATTCTATTTGAAAGTTACACAGTCAGTTACCGCGTGGTAGTGCCCTGCAATGCAGTTTCCTGATTGGTGGATGAAAGTTCTAATAGGTTTCTAATCCAGATTATGTACAGTACAGATTAAAACACACTACTATATTTAGTTTTTACATGCATTTAAGGAATGAGCTTTGTTTGTGTACCCTTACAGAAAGTCCTGTAATAAAAAATACAAAAGCATATGGGAACAAAGTAGGTGGCTCAAGGATATCTGTCCAGGTGAAAAGGCACTTATGCCGGTACTTTTTATTTCCTGGTCATCTATTAAAAATGAATGTACCCCCCTGCCAATGGTACTAGATAATGAGATGCCAGGAAATAAAAAGCCAATTTTCTAAGTCTGTATAGAGACTGGAAATATAAAAGAGATATTGCCGCAAGGGGGATGTCATGGGGGGATTGCCCATATGATCTTTATATATAGTAGCGGCACATAATATATATATATATAGTAGTGCACACATAATGTTTCCTGTGTTGTCCGCTGATGTGAGTGGGTGTGTGATGTGAGTCTGTTTTGCTGGCTAATCTGCTGCCCTGTTAATTCCATTAAGCTAGTTCTTGTGTTCTCATTAAAAGCCAGAACACAAAGTGAACTGCCTCTTATCTATGGCTCCTAATTACAGCGTCTTAAAAGGGGAGCGCTGTGTTTGTGAATATTCATTATGCACAAATACCATTTTCCTATTATTATTATTAGAGTTAGCTTTACTTTCCTCCAAAATGCACTTCACTATCAGCTTGTAAACATGGCACTGTTCTTTGAATGTTTTCAGTAAATTACAAAACATGTTTTGTTTTGCTTTAAAATGTTAGGCCCTCAGCAACCACAGGGGTGCTGTTGCCATAATTAAAGATTTTATGATGCGTGGTTGTTTTAATGTCACTTGGGGTTGAATGAAACCAAAGACAAACACGAGTCAGTAGCTTGTTTTTAATTGCAAAGTTACTGAAGTGTTCCAAAGTGATTAAACTTCATTAAATGAATCTCAAGCAGCCACTGAGAATGTGGCTCTCTAAACCAGCTTTACCACACAGCCAAATGGGTCCATTTTAAGTTGCAAACCCCAATGTGTTTTAAGCTGTTTGCACAGATGGCACCTTACTAAACCATGCAGAACTGAACATTAATATTATTGTGTGATTCAGAACAACTTAACTCAAGTCCTCCAAGGGCTTTCATAGTCCATTTCCTGCCTAATTAGTTTTACTAAAATCCTGAGACTGGTGAAACCTAGAAAAGATATATAGAGAATACAAATATTCTCATTCTTTAATGTCTGCTTGATGACACTATCAGACACTAATTCTATGTTTTTTAAGATTTTGTTTTTGTAAACTGGCAGAATCGGTTCTACTTTAAATAAGCATTATTAAATATTATATGAATTAAAGTGATAATTAATGCAGTGTGTAAGATTGTACAACATAAGAAAATACAACACACATAAAACACCTCCAATCAAATAGCACACTCATAGAAATAGCATAAACATAACACCATTGAACTGAGATGCACAAAAGAAACACCATTGAACTGAGATGCACAAAAGAAACCTACACTATCATTTCAAAATATTGCACAAAAGAAACCTACACTATCATTTCAAAATATTGCACAAAAGAAACCTACACTATCATTTCAAAATATTGCACAAAAGAAACCTACACTATCATTTGAAAATATTACACAAAAGAAACGTACATAATCATTTCAAAATATTACTCATTTTAGAACCTCTAACTTTCAGTAAAGGTGGAGCAATTTGGTGTAGCTTACAAAAAAACTCTTAAACTCCTAAATAAAAAAGACCTTGTAGCTGCAGTTCACCCACCTGTTGCCAATATGTCCCTGAGGCTTCACAACCCAGGCGTGGTTTCAAAACAGCCTTGTTGTGTGCTATCCCTTACTGTACTTTATAAATTACTGTAATAAAGAGCATTTCTAAAATGTGTGTTATACATAACCGATTCTGGTATTGCTGTACCATTCTGAAACTTTAGCTTTGAAAGTTAGTATCTTGGAATTTCTCATATGCACACATTTTTATTATTAACATTATGGGCCATATTTTCAAAGCGTTCGCTCCAGTCTTTAATGAACTCCTATTGGTTTTTAAACAGGGAAAGAACCTAATTCATTTTACAAAACATGAAGCAAACAGCTTAGTTATATATGTCCATTCTCTCTTAAGGATACTCAATGTGTTTTGTTTTCCATTGTGTAACATTCTATTTTATTTTTTTAAATTTGGAATCTCCATTTTCTCCCCAATTTGAAAATGCCCAATTTTAAGCCGGGCTCACCACTGCAACTCCTGCACTGACTCAGGAGGGATGAAGACGAACACACTCATCCTCCGAAACGTGTGCCATCATCCGTCCGCTCCTTTTCACTCTGCAGCACCGCCATGCATCAACCTCAGAGCCACAGCCAGAGGACCATGCAGGTCTGAGCCACTTGCAGGTAAGAACGCAGGCGGCTGGGCAGTCTACAGGGGTTGCTGGTACGCGGTGAGCCGAGGACACCCTAGCCAACCTTTTATTTTAATATATTAAACTAATATGTATTGTGGTTGCGTAACAAAAAAAAATTTGCAAAGATTAAGTATCTTATATGTTTAAGTCTGTTGCTCACTGCCATCGACACTATTTCAGTTATTACCTCCATTTCATACATCATGATCTAATATGGATGCTATATTAAGGTCATGTAACTTTTAAAGTTTCTGGGGTTAGAGACCACTGGGGTTAGAGTCCACTTTGAGTTATTGTCTTAATAGCTGGTATACAATTGTGATTTATTACTTTCTCAACTAAGTCCCATTACCAGTATAGTCCAGTTTAAACTGTCTAAATCAACGATACAAATCTTTTTCACACATTAAATTGATCCGATATGTCAGTCCCCTTTCTTTAGTTTAGTTAACTTGGACAGGGAGTGATGACGTCATTATAATATATGAGACAAACTACTGCAAAGGGAAAACCCCCCAGAGAGTAATAAAATAATGCTAATGTATTAAAGTAGCGTGAATGTATTGAGAACAGACGTGGAGCTCCTCCTTGCAGTAACTGCATTGTCTCTGCACTGGCTTCAGAGCAGGGCCTTATGAAAGTCTGAAGTTCCAAACACCCACATTGAAAAGAAGGGCGAACACAACATTTCAAACAGCAATGAAACAACTGTAATGTTAGAAAACTATCGCCTTGGTTTCAGTGCGCTGGGAGATACTATAAAATGGCAAGGAAAATAAAAATCTACAGAAAAAAAACCTCAGAATGATTTATTTAATCATTAAAAAGTGTTTTGTTTTGTTTTTTGCCAGCAGATGGCAACATTATCTTGAAACAATGTATCTATAACTGAATGCATTGGTCATGAGTTACATCATGACCAATACAATAATAATAATAATAATAATAATAATAATAATAATAATAATAATAATAATAATAATAATAATAATGAGTTCAGCCTTTATTTAGTTTGAAAGAAAGAGAAGACTCCACTTCTAAAAGCTTACCACAGTATTTTTATGGTATTTTTGCACTTCTACCATGCCTCATCATAGTTATACTATGCATACAGTACATTTTGCCTTTGCTTTAGAATACCTCCGTGCTTCACAGGCTTACCTATGCTTTACCATGTTTTCACTTTATTACACTCTGATATGCTTTTACTATGGGAAACATTTAGAAAGGTCTACTTTTTGTATTTTAAATTGCATTACACAATACCCTGTAAAATGTCCAGTTCGATACTGTGTAGAGCTTACCTGCTATGCCGCACTTTAGGTGTGCTGACCCAGCACCGGGGTGCCTATACTATGGGCTGGACTAAACCAAAGTTAGCACTTAGCGAAGGAGGACGCGATAGCATTCGTGGTAATAAAACACAAGACAAATTCCAAGCGACATCTGGCGGGACCAAAACATGCCCTTTTGCAGTTATAACTTGATGACTACAAGTGGGTTGAGAAGGGGGAGTGGTTTGCTATAAATCACATCGACAGACTTTCACAAGACCGGACTTTATAGTCAACGTAGCTGTCGAAGGCTATCGCGTATTAAGCAAATAGTAAAAAAAAAAAAAAAACAGAACATGCCTCAAAACGCCTCATACATAGAACATTTGCACACAACACTGAATAATTTAAAATTAATAATTTACAGAATCAAATACTATTATACGTATTATTCCTATTATGTTTATTTAGCAGACGCCTTTATCCAAAGCGACTTACAGAGACTAGGATGTGTGAACTATGCATCAGCTGCAGAGTCACTTACAATTACGTCTCACCCGAAAGACGGAGCACAAGGAGGTTAAGTGACTTGCTCAGGGTCACACAATGAGTCAGTGGCTGAGGTGGGATTTGAACCGGGGACCGTCTGGTTACAAGACCTTTTCTTTAACCACTGGACCAAACAGATTATTATTATTATTATTATTATTATTATTATTATTAGTATTAGTATTAGTATTAGTATTAGTATTAGTATTAGTTGTATGTAGCATTCACTGATATTCAAACGAAACAATAGTACAACAGACTTTTATTTTTTCTGCCCTGGCTGTCTTCCCCTGCCTTTTCGCATGTTACTGCCTTGTTTCCGCCCCTTCAGATGTCACAAATACCGGGGCTGGGGATTGATCAACAGCTGTTTTCATGTTGCTTTCGGCGGTCCCTCCTACTCCTGCGAAACTTCTCTCTGCCCCTTTCGCACATTGGAAATAGCTCATTTTGGTTAAGTGATAAAGAAAATGCGATATGAAAACTAGCGATATTACCGCATAAACGCTCTTTGGCAAGAGCGATCAGGTTTTTGATTTGGACCGCCCTTGTTCCGCCTTATACCCTTTAAGTGTGCAGTTTCAAGACATGCGTAATGCAACTACTGGAGGATCAAGAGATGTGCAAAATCCCATAAACGACGTGTGTAAAACTTATCATTTCTGTACATCGATATATATATATATATATATATATATATATATATATATATATATATATATATATATATATATATATATATAATTTTGACAAGCCGTCAAAATAACGTAATAAATAGTGATTTGTAGCAATCTAATGAACTACAATAACTGTAAACTCAAGAGCACAGAAAGGCCATGTTAGAGCAACCTAACGTTCTGTAACATGAAGATCACTATTCCCCATATCAAATGACTTTAACAAGTAAAATGCTACAAAGCTAGACCAGCTGCTACTGACCAGGATCCATCAAAACAAATGTAATTGAGCAATTTTAATGTGTCTCATGGTTTGTGAAGCTATAAAGAAGGGGGTTACAGAAAGAGAGACTGTGTGTATCTGTTGCACACTTGTCCTAGTAAATAAAGAGCTTTATTATCATTTGGCTCTGCCTTTTATTAGAATTCCATTGGTTAAAGAAAATACTTAGCCAAGAGAAAGGCTCACAATGCCTGAAGCTGCTCACTATAAACTGGATTCCCTGCTGCATTCTGCAGTTAAGGAGGTTCCTTAACTGTATTTCCATTTCAAGTATTTAACCTTATCATTTATTTCATTCTATATGTAGTGCCTTGCTAGTGCTGAGTATGGCTTTTAATATTTAATCTCAGTTGATAGCCATATAGAATAAATAGTACATGTATTTAATAACTGTTTATGGGTGAGTTGTAATTTACCCAACATTTTACACCATATATATATATATATATATATATATATATATATATATATATATATATATATATACTTTTTTATGGCATGGATCATTTTTCAAGGCAGTAGAAGCACGGAATTGCCAGTGAGTCCTCAATTATCTATGCTGTTTTATGTATTTGTTTTTTTATGCCAGAGATCCTTTATAATTTCTTGTACAACCTGTTGATATGTGCCTGTCTCTAAAGCTATCACGTTTTCATTGCTTATAGTGAGTAAGGCATGTCTCCACTGGAAAACCCTGTCTTTCTATTAGGGGACGGTGTCATGTAACAACATTCACCTTTGCTAACGCCAGTCTTTAGGCACGGCATATCAAACAGCACATCACTCCAACAAGGCAAAGAACATGTAAGACACGTTTACATAGGGTAACAAAAGCAAAGATGAAAATGTTTTTCGATATTATTATTGTATCAATAATAATGACGTTTTCTTGTTCAACCCAATTTAAATATTGCCTGTTAATAACGCTAATTAGCTAGGATGCAATACATAGCACCTATGGAAAGATTACAAACAAAAGTTAAGAAATTAACAGTAGGCCTACCCTTACGGTTTGAATACAAGATACATTTTAAATTACCAAAAACAGTAATACCCCTTTTTACAAGTCTGGAAAGTCCAGTCCATACATTGAGGGTGTAGTCTTACTGATCTGCATATCACTGGTCTGGTATAATGTAATTTAATAGATAGCACGCACAGATACATGAACATTTTAATGTAAACTAATGAACACTTTTAACACCCCTGTGTAAACTTCACACAAATATATTCAGTTAGTGTTACTTATTCATGAAAAACTAAAATGATTGCTTAAATCACCAACTGAAAAAACAACGTTGATCCTGGCTATCCCTGTAAGAAAAACACACTGTCCAGGGGCCCGCTTCCCAAAAGCCTCTTAATCAGCATCGTAAGACCACCGCAAGAGCAACGTTTGCAAACTGCAGTGTGTCCTGAAAACCATCGTAACTCCATCGCTCTTAAACGACTACTTGAGTTCACCGGTGATCTGGCGTGATCTTGATATGTTCATGGAGGTTGCAATGCACTGTGGGAACGTAATGACACAACTTAGCAAAGGCTGCTATTCAGACACAGGCGTAATTTACACGGGGGGCGCGGGGAACATGTCCCCCTCACTTTTTCAATGATGGGTAAATGTCCCTCTCACATTGCAGGAGTACTAAAACTTTTATTTCTCTGTAATTTATTGGTAATAATCACTAGTCAGTATAGAAGTCAATGGGAAGAAAAATGGGATCGGATCCGGGATCACTGAAGCCGGATCATGAGATGGTGTTTTACTATGAGGATCCCCGGATGACAAATTTGTATACAGCCTGAGATCACAGTAATGTTGGGAAAATGGCAAACGAATGGACAAAGATAGAGGAGGATGCACTACGTGGCTGAATCCAGAAACACAGGGAAATGGTTTAAGTTTGTAATTCACCATAGCTTGTGTTATTTACTAATGTTATCACACTGAGGTTCATGTCGACTTACAGTTTAACTTTTCATTTTAAACTTAAAACAGCAAAATGACCTTTGTGTCTTGTGCAAATAAATATAGACATCAATAAAAACTAAATACATTACCAATAACTTTTTACACAATTATTATACCAAATTAATCACGATATATTACTGATCAATAAACAAATAACCATAATTTTTTGTGTGTGTTTAAATACATCGCACAGACTCTCGCATCTATATTTATCAATGTTCCAAAAACTCTGGGTCACATTTTACTAAATATTTTTAAACTAATAAATAAAGTTACCATAACGAACATGATCGTATTCATTATAGTAAAGTTGAGTTCTTACCTGTAAACAGGAACACGGTTAAAGTCTGAAACTCATTTTCTGGAGCTTGGTGTTATTTACATTATTGTGGATACACTTCCATTTGAGGTTCAAGCTCTATCTGCATATTTTAAGTGGATTGAATCTGAAAATACTTTTTAAAAACACCATTTTCTTATAGCAATACAGTACTAGCATCATTTTAATAGCACATTGTATTTATCTTAAGTATTTCAATTGTGGGGAAACCTCAACGTTTCTAGAAATATATTTCAAGGCACTTAGCATCCCTCTCATTAAATCTTCATTATGCGAGACTCTGCCTCAGGGGCTGGTTGTACTAAAGGGATCTGATTCTGGGTCCAGGCTCTGATCTGAGCTTCAGTGCTCTTCGAAGACTACATTTCATGACTCAGAAGCGACTGAATAATATAGGTATTTGCCACACTGACAACATGGTGCCAACAATGTATTGTTTTGAATGATTGCCGCAGTAATGTCTTTGGACTTATTTGTTACTTTTTTGCGCACATTTTTATTTGATTTGTCCTGCATGAGTGATTTTCTTAATTTGATAGCACGTAAGCAGCATATTATAGAGCTCAACAAGGTTCAATTGAATGATTTGTAAGATCTTACGATTGGTTGAAAAGCAAGTGTCCCGTCCCCCAAACTTCGCTCCCGGTAGATTCAAAAGCCAGCTACTCAGAATCAGTGACGCGCTGCTTTGCGTGATACTGCGTGCTGTAACTCCGAGCAAAACTCCATCGTGCACCACCTGTTAAGGAGCTCCCGAGACCTGACTGGTGAGAATGTGCAGACCCAGCCAAGATGGAACCCTGGATAAAGTGGCAGACTGTACCAGCCCTGGAACCAATCTGGAAATCAATACGATGAGCAAGGTAGGCCTATTTGTAGACTGTGTAAACAATCTGGCCATATAGCCCATTTCTGTAGGTGAGCAGCCACAAGCTGGGAGGCACCTTTAAACTAATACACACTGTCGTGGGTCATACCGTGGGCAGTCCTAGTAATGGCCCTACAGCAAAAAGAGAGACTTCTAAGCTCATTGGAGCAGTCCCTGTAGTAGAAGTTAATATGGGAGGAGTAACTGTTTCATGCCTTTTACATACTGGATCCCGAGTCACCATGCTACGTGAAGGCACTCGTCTTGAGGATCATTCCTCTTGGCTGTCTTTACAAGCTGCAAATGGGCTCGAAATTCCCTATTTGGGGTATGTAGTACAGTGATGTATTTCTTCCAAACTGTGGTGTCGTTTCCGTCGGTGATCAATGCTTACATAACACCCCAGGACTTAATGATGGGATTGCCAGAAGAGTCGAGTTGCACATCCCCTAACGAATGGATGCAGTACCACCATGAGTGCCTCTGGTATGCCTATGAGAAAGCAGGGAAGCAGACGGAAGAGGTGATGGTGTGTCAGAAGAAAATCTATAACCAGAAGGCCCAAGAATCCGCTCTGCTGCCAGGAGAACGTGTTCTGGTGAGGGACATGAGAGCGAGGGGCCGGGGTAAGTTGGCCGATAGGTGGGAACAGGTACCTCATGTAATTGTAAGTCAACCCGACATTGCGCTACCAGTTTATGTAATTGAACCAGAACAGGGAGAGGGTCCCAAAAGAGTTTTCCATCCCTGTCCTTGTTTCTTTTTTCAGGTCGAAAAAGTCCCCTGGGTCGACATTGTCAATACCTTTTAGAATTTTGAATGCTTGAATCAGATCAGCGCATAGTCTTCTTTGTTCAAGACTGAATCGAATCAATTCTTTTAGCCTGTCTGCATACGACATGCCTTTTAAACCCAGGATAATTCTGGTCGCTGTTCTTTGCACTCTTTCTAGAGCAGCAATATCCTTTTTGTAATGAGGTGACCAGAACTGAACACAATATTCTAGATGAGGTCTTACTAATGCATTGTAAAGTTTTAACATTACTTCCCTTGATTTAAATTCAACACTTTTCACAATATATCCGAGCATCTTGTTGGCCTTTTTATAGCTTCCCCACATTGTCTAGATGAAGACATTTCTGAGTCAACATAAACTCTAGGTCTTTTTCATAGATTCCTTCTTCAATTTCTGTATCTCTCATATGATATTTATAATGCACATTTGTATTGCCTTGTGCAGTACCTTACACTTTTCTCTATTAAATGTCATTTGCCATGTGTCTGCCCAGTTCTGAATGCTGTCTAGATCATTTTGAATGACCTTTGGTGCTGCAACAGTGTTTGCCACTCCTCCTATTTTTGTGTCGTCTGCAAATTTAACAAGTTTGCTTACTATACCAGAATCTAAGTCATTAATGTTGATTAGGAATAGCAGAGGACCTAATACTGATCCCTGTGGTTCACCACTGGTTACCTATGTTTCTGTTTTCTACATGTTAACCACTCTCTAATCCATGTGCATGCATTTCCTTGAATCCCTACTGCGTTCAGTTTGAGAATTAATCTTTTATGTGGGACTTTGTCAAAAGTTTTCTGGAAATCTAAATACACCATGTCATATACTTTGCAATTATCCATTGTTGATGTTGCATCCTCAAAAAAATCAACCAGGTTAGTTAGACATGATCTCCCTTTCTGAAAACCGTGCTGACTGTCTCCCAGGATACTGTTACCATATAGGTAATTTTCCATTTTGGATCTTATTATAGTTTCCATAAGTTTACATATGATAGAAGTCAGGCTTATTGGTCTGTAAGATCTTACGATTGGTTGAAAAGCTACCTCTACCTCTTCAAATGCCCGCAGAGTGTAAAGGGGTGCAATGACACGTTCTACTTGACCCCTGAACCCGTGGTGGCGCCCAACAGCCCCATCTGGTACTCGACACAGCCAATCAGCAGGGAGCAGCTGGAACACATGCTGACACGCATCCTCATGGTGCGGGAAATCCAGGAGGCCATCGCCATGGCGACGGGGAGCCTGCACTAGTGGGAGGGGTCTGTCTCCACACCCCGCCCCTTTCCCATTGCTCAGCCAACACCCCAAACTCCACCTCCTCTCACTGCCAAAACAACGACAAACCCACGGACTCCAGTACGAGCGAGCGAGACAGACAGTGAAGAAGAAGAAGAAAGTTGCCTAACTTTTCAGTTCTTTTTTCTTTTCTTTTTGAAGTCGGTGTATTTTTTCGGAGGGGTGGGTGAGAGCCCCTTTCAAGCTTCTTATATTTAAAAATAAACAAAAAATACCCGAGGTGCATCTTCTAGAATAAGGGGGCCGCCTGCCAATATCTGTTTATAATAATCATACTAAAGGGCCAGCAGTGTCTCTTCTTTCTTTTTTTTATCAAAAGGGGGTTGTTGGTCTGGTTTAACTTTATACAACATAAAGAAACACATGCAAACAAGGCCCCTGTCTATGCTGTGCTGTGGGGAATTCACCTCCTTGAACACACGTAGGGCGAGGAAGGTGAAGAGATATTCAATATATATAGAGAGATATTACAGAAAGCAAGCCACAACCCTCCTCTTAGCAGGCTGTTTAATCTGGACGAGACACACTGCAAAGGAAAAAAAAAAAATAATATAACTGTATGTAAAAATAATGTGATATCTTGTAACAATTGTAAGTCGCCCTGGATAAGGGCGTCTGCTAAGAAATAAATAATAATAATAATAATAATAATAATAATAATAATAATAATAATAATAATAATAATAATAATAATAATAATAAGTGGCCCATCCCCCAAACTTCGCTCCCGGTAGATTCAAAAGCCAGCCCATCAAAATCAGTGTTGAGCTGCTTTGCCTGATACGGCATGCTGTGCTTGAAGGTTAGTGTCTGTTTTGTATGGGGTTTGTTTTAGTTATTGTATGGTTCTTGTCTCTTTTAAACACGAGCTGCTTTACCTGATACTGTGCGTTGTGCTTGAAGGTTCCTGGTCCTGGTCTGACGCTGTGTGCGTGCTGATGACTACTTGTCCCCGTCCCTGTACAGCTTCTCAGAGTGTGCTGGGTCTTTCTGATATCGCTTGAATCTACGCCCTGCAGTTGAAAGACTAACAGCGCAACCAAGGGGAATGTGGCGAAAGAAAGATTGAACTGGACTTTGATAACAGTGTGCAGACAGGTCTGAACTAAACATGCTGTTAGCAGCCTTTTTTGTTTTCATTATTTTATTTGGCCAATTCTTGTTTTAACTATTGTATCCTTTTTTTTATTTTTGTATTGAAATTTTAATTGTGTTTTAGTTGGGGACTGGGAGATATCCATTTTATTGAAATATCACTAGCCAGCTAATTTGAGTGCTCTCTAGCACTCCTGCCTGTAGTGGGTGGTTAAGGTACAAGTCAAAATCTGTATTCAGAATTGCCCATACATTTTGGATAATGTCTTGTAGGCTAAAAGCATAGTGCAGTTGAGGCGCCTGGAATAGTAAGTGGGATTGGACAGTGGCTAGTCTACTCTTCTTTTCTAGGACCTAGAAAAGAAACCAAAGAAAAAGACCCTATTGGATTTGTAACAATTTATTCTGTATTTTAAACTTTTATTATATGTTATTTGCATTCTCCCCTTGAAAAAATAATATGGCATTCTTCCCTTGAAAAAATAATATGGCATTCTCCCCTTGAAAAAATAATATGGCATTCTCCCCTTGAAAAATAATAAATTGTTAAATTTGCATTGTGTTTATTTTTCTCTTGCCTAAATTCATTCCAGTGCCAAGCAAAAATAACCCAAACCTTTTTAACCTAATCTGAAGGTGGTGGTGGCACAAGGGTCCACCACCGTCAGAAAACAATGCAAGGTACCAAAGGGGTACTATGACCTACGAGAAAAATAGCATAGAAAAAACTGAGGCAGGGTTACCAGGGTACAGTGGGTGGAACCCAGCACTGCTCTCCACTGAGCACCACTGAAGTTACCAGGGTACAGGGGGTGGAACCCAGCACTGCTCTCCACCGAGCACCACTGAAGTTACCAGGGTACAGGGGGTGGAACCCAGCACTGCTCTCCACTGAGCACCACTGAAGTTACCAGGGTACAGGGGGTGGAACCCAGCACTGCTCTCCACTGAGCACCACTGAAGTTACCAGGGTACAGGGGGTGGAACCCAGCACTGCTCTCCACTGAGCACCACTGAAGTTACCAGGGTACAGGGGGTGGAACCCAGTACTGCTCTCCACCGAGCACCACTGAAGTTACCAGGGTACAGGAGGTGGAACCCAGCACTGCTCTCCACTGAGCACCACTGAAGTTACCAGGGTACAGGGGGTGGAACCCAGCACTGCTCTCCACTGAGCACCACTGAAGTTACCAGGGTACAGGGGGTGGAACCCAGCACTGCTCTCCACCGAGCACCACTGAAGTTACCAGGGTACAGGGGGTGGAACCCAGTACTGCTCTCCACCGAAAGCACCACTGAAGTTACCAGGGTACAGGGGTGGAACCCAGCACTGCTCTCCACCGAGCACCACTGAAGTTACCAGGGTACAGGGGTGGAACCCAGCACTGCTCTCCACCGAGCACCACTGAAGTTACCAGGGTACAGGGGGTGGAACCCAGCACTGCTCTCCACCGAGCACCACTGAAGTTACCAGGGTACAGGGGGTGGAACCCAGCACTGCTCTCCACTGAGCACCACTGAAGTTACCAGGGTACAGGGGGTGGAACCCAGTACTGCTCTCCACCGAGCACCACTGAAGTTACCAGGGTACAGCGGGTGGAACCCAGCACTGCTCTCCACCGAGCACCACTGAAGTTACCAGGGTACAGGGGGTGGAACCCAGCACTGCTCTCCACCGAGCACCACTGAAGTTACCAGGGTACAGGGGGTGGAACCCAGCACTGCTCTCCACCGAGCACCACTGAAGTTACCAGGGTACAGGGGGTGGAACCCAGCACTGCTCTCCACCGAGCACCACTGAAGTTACCAGGGTACAGGGGTGGAACCCAGCACTGCTCTCCACCGAGCACCACTGAAGTTACCAGGGTACAGGGGTGGAACCCAGCACTGCTCTCCACCGAGCACCACTGAAGTTACCAGGGTACAGGGGTGGAACCCAGCACTGCTCTCCACCGAGCACCACTGAAGTTACCAGGGTACAGGGGTGGAACCCAGCACTGCTCTCCACCGAGCACCACTGAAGTTACCAGGGTACAGGGGTGGAACCCAGCACTGCTCTCCACCGAGCACCACTGAAGTTACCAGGGTACAGGGGTGGAACCCAGCACTGCTCTCCACCGAGCACCACTGAAGTTACCAGGGTACAGGGGTGGAACCCAGCACTGCTCTCCACCGAGCACCACTGAAGTTACCAGGGTACAGGGGTGGAACCCAGCACTGCTCTCCACCGAGCACCACTGAAGTTACCAGGGTACAGGGGTGGAACCCAGCACTGCTCTCCACCGAGCACCACTGAAGTTACCAGGGTACAGGGGTGGAACCCAGCACTGCTCTCCACTGAGCACCACTGAAGTTACCAGGGTACAGGGGGTGGAACCCAGCACTGCTCTCCACCGAGCACCACTGAAGTTACCAGGGTACAGGGGGTGGAACCCAGCACTGCTCTCCACCGAGCACCACTGAAGTTACCAGGGTACAGGGGTGGAACCCAGCACTGCTCTCCACCGAGCACCACTGAAGTTACCAGGGTACAGGGGTGGAACCCAGCACTGCTCTCCACCGAGCACCACTGAAGTTACCAGGGTACAGGGGTGGAACCCAGCACTGCTCTCCACCGAAAGCACCACTGAAGTTACCAGGGTACAGGGGTGGAACCCAGCACTGCTCTCCACCGAGCACCACTGAAGTTACCAGGGTACAGGGGTGGAACCCAGCACTGCTCTCCACCGAGCACCACTGAAGTTACCAGGGTACAGGGGTGGAACCCAGCACTGCTCTCCACCGAGCACCACTGAAGTTACCAGGGTACAGGGGTGGAACCCAGCACTGCTCTCCACCGAGCACCACTGAAGTTACCAGGGTACAGGGGTGGAACCCAGCACTGCTCTCCACCGAGCACCACTGAAGTTACCAGGGTACAGGGGTGGAACCCAGCACTGCTCTCCACCGAGCACCACTGAAGTTACCAGGGTACAGGGGGTGGAACCCAGCCCTGCTCTCCACCGAGCACCACTGAAGTTACCAGGGTACAGGGGGTGGAACCCAGCCCTGCTCTCCACCGAGCACCACTGAAGTTACCAGGGTACAGGGGGTAGAACCCAGCCCTGCTCTCCACTGAGCACCACTGAAGTTACCAGGGTACAGGGGGTGGAACCCAGCACTGCTCTCCACTGAGCACCACTGAAGTTACCAGGGTACAGGGGGTGGAACCCAGCACTGGCTCTCCACTGAGCACCACTGAAGTTACCAGGGTACAGGGGGTGGAACCCAGCACTGCTCTCCACTGAGCACCACTGAAGTTACCAGGGTACAGGGGGTGGAACCCAGCACGGCTCTCCACTGAGCACCACTGAAGTTACCAGGGTACAGGGGGTGGAACCCAGCACTGCTCTCCACTGAGCACCACTGAAGTTACCAGGGTACAGGGGGTAGAACCCAGCCCTGCTCTCCACTGAGCACCACTGAAGTTACCAGGGTACAGGGGGGGGGAATAGGCCTACACTATTTAAAACTATACTTGTACTTATTATTTTTGGTGAAGAGGAGCTGGATGTTGAGTTTTGATGAGATAATGAAAATAAAAAAATAAAAAATAAAACATGAAAGATATATATATATATATATATATATATATATATATATATATATATATATATATATATATATATATATATATATATATATAATTTGCTGGAACAATCCAGACGCATAGAAACCCAGCACCAGTTGGATCTTAATGAGTACTGGTAAGACGTGGCTTCTAGCAGTGGCTTTAAATACTCCCTTAATTCCTGCACAGGTTAATAATTGCGACTGTATCAAGTCTGAATCTCCTTGTTAACTCTTCATCTGGCATGTTTAGGAAAGAAAGACGTATTTACCACAGTCTCGCTGCTTTATTAAGCCTGATTGTTGTCAATGTGTATTGCAGCGGCGTTCTCTAAAACTACATGAGCCAGCGCTACTGTAAATCCAAATGGTCGCATTCACGCCGAATGTGAAAACGGTCATGTTCACTCCGACTGTGAAAACGGTTGAGTTCACTCCGACTGTGAAAACGGTCATGTTCACTCCGACTGTGAAAACGGTCGCGTTCACTCCGACTGTGAAAACGGTCGCGTTCACTCCGACTGTGAAAACGGTCGCGTTCACTCCGACTGTGAAAATGGTTGTGTTCACTCTGACTGTGAAAACGGTCGCGTTCACTCCAACTGTGAAAACGGTCGCGTTCACTCCGACTGTGAAAACGGTCGCGTTCACTCCGACTGTGAAAACGGTCGCGTTCACTCCGACTGTGAAAACGGTCGCGTTCACTCCGACTGTGAAAACGGTCGCGTTCACTCCGACTGTGAAAACGGTCGCGTTCACTCCAACTGTGAAAACGGTCGTGTTCACTCTGACTGTGAAAACGGTCGCGTTCACTCCGACTGTGAAAACAGTCGCGTTCACTCCGACTGTGAAAACGGGTCGCGGTTCACTTCGACTGTGAAAATGATCGCGTTCACTCCGACTGTGAAAACGGTTGAGTTCACTCCGACTGTGAAAACGGTCATGTTCACTCCGACTGTGAAAACGGTCGTGTTCACTCTGACTGTGAAAAAGGTCGCATTCACTCCGATTGTGAAAACTGTCGCGTTCACTCCATGAAAACGGTTGCGTTCACTCCGACTGTGAAAACGGTCGTGTTCACTCTGACTGTGAAAACGGTCGCATTCACTCCGATTGTGAAAACTGTCGCGTTCACTCCATGAAAACGGTCGCGTTCACTCCGACTGTGAAAACGGTCGCGTTCACTCCGACTGTGAAAACAGTCGCGTTCACTCCGACTGTGAAAATGGTCGCGTTCACTCCGACTGTGAAAACGGTCGCGTTCACTCCGACTGTGAAAACGGTCGTGTTCACTCCGACTGTGAAAGCGGTTGAGTTCACTCCGACTGTGAAAACGGTCATGTTCACTCCGACTGTGAAAACGGTCGTGTTCACTCCGACTGTGAAAACGGTCGTGTTCACTCCGACTGTGAAAACGGTTGAGTTCACTCCGACTGTGAAAACGGTCGTGTTCACTCCGACTGTGAAAATGGTCGCGTTCACTCCGACTGTGAAAAAGGTCATGTTCACTCCGAGTGTGAAAACGGTTGAGTTCACTCCGACTGTGAAAACGGTCATGTTCACTCCGACTGTGAAAACGGTCGTGTTCACTCTGACTGTGAAAACGGTCGCATTCACTCCGACTGTGAAAACGGTCACGTTCACTCCGACTGTGAAACGGTCATGTTCACTCCGACTTTGAAAACGGTCGTGTTCACTCTGACTGTGAAAACGGTCATGTTCACTCCGACTGTGAAAACGGTTGAGTTCACTCCGACTGTGAAAACGGTCATGTTCACTCCGACTGTGAAAACGGTTGAGTTCACTCCGACTGTGAAAACGGTCATGTTCACTCCGACTGTGAAAACGGTCGTGTTCACTCCGACTGTGAAAACGGTCATGTTCACTCCGACTGTGAAAACGGTTGAGTTCACTCCGACTGTGAAAACGGTCATGTTCACTCCGACTGTGAAAGCGGTCGTGTTCACTCCGACTGTGAAAGCGGTCATGTTCACTCCGACTGTGAAAGCGGTCGAGTTCACTCCGACTGTGAAAACGGTCATGTTCACTCCGACTGTGAAAACGGTCGTGTTCACTCTGACTGTGAAAACGGTCGCATTCACTCCGACTGTGAAAACGGTCGCGTTCACTCCAACTGTGAAAACGGTCGTGTTCACTCTGACTGTGAAAACGGTCGCGTTCACTCCGACTGTGAAAACAGTCGCGTTCACTCCGACTGTGAAAACGGTCGCGTTCACTCCGACTGTGAAAACGGTCGCGTTCACTCCGACTGTGAAAACGGTCGTGTTCACTTCGACTGTGAAAATGGTCGCGTTCACTCCGACTGTGAAAACGGTCGTGTTCACTCCGACTGTGAAAGCGGTCGTGTTCACTCTGACTGTGAAAATGGTCGCGTTCACTCCGACTGTGAAAACGGTCATGTTCACTCCGACTGTGAAAACGGTCGTGTTCACTCCGACTGTGAAAACGGTCATGTTCACTCCGACTGTGAAAACGGTCGCGTTCACTCCGACTGTGAAAACGGTCATGTTCACTCCGACTGTGAAAACGGTCGCGTTCACTCCGACTGTGAAAACGGTCGCGTTCACTCCGACTGTGAAAACGGTCGTGTTCACTCCGATTGTGAAAACTGTCGCGTTCACTCCATGAAAATGGTCGTGTTCACTCTGACTGTGAAAACGGTCATGTTCACTCCGACTGTGAAAACGGTTGAGTTCACTCCGACTGTGAAAACAGTCATGTTCACTCCGACTGTGAAAACGGTCGTGTTCACTCCGACTGTGAAAACGGTCATGTTCACTCCGACTGTGAAAACGGTTGAGTTCACTCCGACTGTGAAAACAGTCATGTTCACTCCGACTGTGAAAACGGTCGTGTTCACTCCGACTGTGAAAACGGTCATGTTCACTCCGACTGTGAAAACGGTTGAGTTCACTCCGACTGTGAAAACGGTCATGTTCACTCCGACTGTGAAAACGGTCGTGTTCACTCCGACTGTGAAAACGGTCATGTTCACTCCGACTGTGAAAACGGTTGAGTTCACTCCGACTGTGAAAACGGTCATGTTCACTCCGACTGTGAAAACGGTTGAGTTCACTCCGACTGTGAAAACGGTCATGTTCACTCCGACTGTGAAAACGGTCGTGTTCACTCCGACTGTGAAAACGGTCATGTTCACTCTGACTGTGAAAACGGTTGAGTTCACTCCGACTGTGAAAACGGTCATGTTCACTCCGACTGTGAAAACGGTCGTGTTCACTCTGACTGTGAAAACGGTCGCATTCACTCCGACTGTGAAAACGGTCACGTTCACTCCATGAAAACGGTCGCGTTCACTCCGACTGTGAAAACGGTCGCGTTCACTCTGACTGTGAAAACGGTCGCGTTCACTCCGACTGTGAAAACGGTCGCGTTCACTCCGACTGTGAAAACGGTCGCGTTCACTCCGACTGTGAAAACGGTCGTGTTCACTCCGACTGTGAAAATGGTCGCGTTCACTCCGACTGTGAAAACGGTCGAGTTCACTCCGACTGTGAAAACGGTCGTGTTCACTCCGACTGTGAAAGCGGTCGTGTTCACTCTGACTGTGAAAGCGGTTGAGTTCACTCCGACTGTAAAAACGGTCATGTTCACTCCGACTGTGAAAACGGTCGTGTTCACTCCGACTGTGAAAACGGTCATGTTCACTCCGACTGTGAAAACGGTTGAGTTCACTCCGACTGTGAAAACGGTCATGTTCACTCCGACTGTGAAAATGGTCGCGTTCACTCCGACTGTGAAAATGGTCGCGTTCACTCCGACTGTGAAAACGGTCGTGTTCACTCCGATTGTGAAAACTGTCGCGTTCACTCCATGAAAACGGTCGTGTTCACTCTGACTGTGAAAACGGTCATGTTCACTCCGACTGTGAAAACGGTCATGTTCACTCCGACTGTGAAAACGGTTGAGTTCACCCCGACTGTGAAAACGGTCATGTTCACTCCGACTGTGAAAATGGTCGCGTTCACTCCGACTGTGAAAATGGTCGCGTTCACTCCGACTGTGAAAACGGTCGTGTTCACTCCGATTGTGAAAACTGTCGCGTTCACTCCGACTGTGAAAACGGTCGCGTTCACTCCGACTGTGAAAACGGTCGTGTTCACTCCGACTGTGAAAACGGTCGCGTTCACTCCGACTGTGAAAACGGTTGAGTTCACTCCGACTGTGAAAACGGTCGTGTTCACTCCGACTGTGAAAGCGGTCGTGTTCACTCTGACTGTGAAAGCGGTCGAGTTCACTCCGACTGTGAAAACGGTCATGTTCACTCCGACTGTGAAAACGGTCATGTTCACTCCGACTGTGAAAACGGTCATGTTCACTCCGACTGTGAAAACGGTTGAGTTCACTCCGACTGTGAAAACGGTCATGTTCACTCCGACTGTGAAAATGGTCGCGTTCACTCCGACTGTGAAAACGGTCGTGTTCACTTCAACTGTGAAAATGGTCGTGTTCACTCCAACTGTGAAAGCGGTTGAGTTCACTCCGACTGTGAAAACGGTCATGTTCACTCCGACTGTGAAAACGGTCGTGTTCACTCTGACTGTGAAAACGGTCATGTTCACTCCGACTGTGAAAACGGTTGAGTTCACTCCGACTGTGAAAACGGTCATGTTCACTCCGACTGTGAAAACGGTTGAGTTCACTCCGACTGTGAAAACGGTCATGTTCACTCCGACTGTGAAAACGGTGGCGTTCACTCCGACTGTGAAAACGGTCGGTTCACTTCAACTGTGAAAATGGTCGTGTTCACTCCAACTGTGAAAGCGGTTGAGTTCACTCCGACTGTGAAAACGGTCATGTTCACTCCGACTGTGAAAGCGGTCGTGTTCACTCGACTGTGAAAACGGTCGCGTTCACTCCATGAAAACGGTCGTTCACTCCGACTGTGAAAACGGTCGCGTTCACTCCGACTGTGAAACGGTCGCGTTCACTCCGACTGTGAAAACGGTCGCGTTCACTCCGACTGTGAAAACGGTCGCGTTCACTCCATGAAAACGGTCGCGTTCACTCCAACTGTGAAAACGGTCGCGTTCACTCCGACTGTGAAAACGGTCGCGTTCACTCCGACTGTGAAAACGGTTGAGTTCACTCCGACTGTGAAAACGGTCGCGTTCACTCCGACTGTGAAAGCGGTCGTGTTCACTCTGACTGTGAAAACGGTCGCATTCACTCCGACTGTGAAAACGGTTGTGTTCACTCTGAATGTGAAAACGGTCGCGTTCACTCCGACTGTGAAAACGGTCGCGTTCACTCCGACTGTGAAAACGGTCGCGTTCACTCCGACTGTGAAAACGGTCGCGTTCACTCCGACTGTGAAAACGGTCGCGTTCACTCCGACTGTGAAAACGGTCGCGTTCACTCCGACTGTGAAAACGGTCGTGTTCACTCCGACTGTGAAAACGGTCGCGTTCACTCCGACTGTGAAAACGGTCGCGTTCACTCCGACTGTGAAAACGGTCGCGTTCACTCCGACTGTGAAAACGGTCGCGTTCACTCCGACTGTGAAAACGGTCGCGTTCACTCCGACTGTGAAAACGGTCGTGTTCACTTCAACTGTGAAAATGGTCGCGTTCACTCCGACTGTGAAAGCGGTTGAGTTCACTCCGACTGTGAAAACGGTCGTGTTCACTCCGACTGTGAAAGCGGTCGTGTTCACTCTGACTGTGAAAGCGGTTGAGTTCACTCCGACTGTAAAAACGGTCATGTTCACTCCGACTGTGAAAACGGTCATGTTCACTCCGACTGTGAAAACGGTCATGTTCACTCCGACTGTGAAAACGGTTGAGTTCACTCCGACTGTGAAAACGGTCATGTTCACTCCGACTGTGAAAGCGGTCGTGTTCACTCTGACTGTGAAAGCGGTTGAGTTCACTCCGACTGTAAAAACGGTCATGTTCACTCCGACTGTGAAAACGGTCATGTTCACTCCGACTGTGAAAACGGTCATGTTCACTCCGACTGTGAAAACGGTTGAGTTCACTCCGACTGTGAAAACGGTCATGTTCACTCCGACTGTGAAAATGGTCGCGTTCACTCCGACTGTGAAAACGGTCGTGTTCACTTCAACTGTGAAAATGGTCGTGTTCACTCCAACTGTGAAAGCGGTTGAGTTCACTCCGACTGTGAAAACGGTCATGTTCACTCCGACTGTGAAAACGGTCGTGTTCACTCCGACTGTGAAAACGGTCGTGTTCACTCCGACTGTGAAAACGGTCGCGTTCACTCCATGAAAACGGTCGCGTTCACTCCAACTGTGAAAACGGTCGCGTTCACTCCGACTGTGAAAACGGTCGCGTTCACTCCGACTGTGAAAACGGTCGCGTTCACTCCGACTGTGAAAACGGTCGCGTTCACTCCATGAAAACGGTCGCGTTCACTCCAACTGTGAAAACGGTCGCGTTCACTCCGACTGTGAAAACGGTCGCGTTCACTCCGACTGTGAAAACGGTCGCGTTCACTCCGACTGTGAAAACGGTCGCGTTCACTCCGACTGTGAAAACGGTCGTGTTCACTCCGACTGTGAAAGCGGTTGAGTTCACTCCGACTGTAAAAACGGTCATGTTCACTCCGACTGTGAAAACGGTCATGTTCACTCCGACTGTGAAAACGGTCATGTTCACTCCGACTGTGAAAACGGTTGAGTTCACTCCGACTGTGAAAACGGTCATGTTCACTCCGACTGTGAAAACGGTTGAGTTCACTCCGACTGTGAAAACGGTCATGTTCACTCCGACTGTGAAAATGGTCGCGTTCACTCCGACTGTGAAAACGGTCGTGTTCACTTCAACTGTGAAAATGGTCGTGTTCACTCCAACTGTGAAAGCGGTTGAGTTCACTCCGACTGTGAAAACGGTCATGTTCACTCCGACTGTGAAAACGGTCGTGTTCACTCCGACTGTGAAAACGGTCGCGTTCACTCCATGAAAACGGTCGCGTTCACTCCAACTGTGAAAACGGTCGCGTTCACTCCGACTGTGAAAACGGTCGCGTTCACTCCGACTGTGAAAACGGTCGCGTTCACTCCGACTGTGAAAACGGTCGCGTTCACTCCGACTGAAAACGGTCGCGTTCACTCCGACTGTGAAAACGGTCGCGTTCACTCCGACTGTGAAAACGGTCGCGTTCACTCCGACTGTGAAAACGGTCGCGTTCACTCCGACTGTGAAAACGGTCGGTTCACTCCGACTGTGAAAACGGTCGATTCACTTCGACTGTGAAAACGGTTGCGTTCACTCTGAATGTGAAAACGGTCGCGTTCACTCCGACTGTGAAAACGGTCGCGTTCACTCCGACTGTGAAAACGGTCGCGTTCACTCCGACTGTGAAAACGGTCGTGTTCACTCCGACTGTGAAAACGGTTGCGTTCACTCCGACTGTGAAAACGGTCGCGTTCACTCCGACTGTGAAAACGGTTGTGTTCACTCTGACTGTGAAAACGGTCGTGTTCACTCCGACTGTGATGAATCATTTTCATTTTCTGACTCTTAGAGTCAATGATACACAAATTAGAAAATGAGTAGTTTTGCTGAACATTCGCATTCTCTTTTTACTATGAAACGACGTCATGCCGTTGTTGGAAACACGAAACACGTCTTTGATGAATCAAAAACAGTTCTTAAACCATTCTAAATCCATTCATAATAACGATTTTTGGAACTGACACTTTGATGAATAGGGGCCACTGTATTTTTATAGTTTTATATTCCCTACCCCATGTCTGTTCTAGTCTGCTAAATGCATGCAATCTGGACCCTGTCTAATATTGGGCAATGAGATCACAAAACTCACAAACCCTAAATCAAAACCGGAGGCACAACGGGTCTTCAATAAAACACCACGGCACGTACAGAGGAAACAACGAAAATTGAAACCATATCAAAGAGAAATATATAGCCACACACTATTAAACTTTGAAACGCCATGGAACGGGAGCAAAGTGTTTTTCTTCAAGAGATCTAGATCTCAACATGAGCAGACATTGTAACTTTATATTGGCAATTGTACTCTTAATTGTTGCAGAAAATGCACAACCGTGTCAATTAATTTATATTGAGATATTATAGGTCTACAGACAAAGGAAGTGGATCTGATATGCGCTCTTTGGCATGTGTTTTGGCAAGATTAACACATTCTGTTACAGGGGGAGGTGTTTTACAGGCTCATATAGGTTATGATTGGGGAACGGACTTCGACAACCAACGTCCCTGAAGGAACTCATATTGCAATCACTCTTGTTGCAATTTACTCAAATAGGCATACTGATTTATTATTATTATTATTATTATTATTATTATTATTATTATTATTATTATTATTATTATTATCATTATTATTATTATTAGTTGTAGTAGTAGTAGTAGTAGCAGTCCTATTTAAGGCCCAGTGGGAGGACTACACCAACTGCCCAGTGGCAGCCGGTGCACCAGCCGGAGAAAAAATTCAATTTAGCACCCCTAAACAATTACGGGTGCCAACAAAGACTGGGCTTTAACTAATAAAAAGAAAGCCGGTCAAAAAGGACTGTAAATTAAATGTTCAAAAGAAAAGGGGAGGTGGTACAGAGCACGCCCCCTAGAGCCCACTGGTCAACAAAAGAGGTCATGTCGCCAGCGGACTCCGCGTGGGCGTGCTCTAAAACAACCTGGGAGGGACCAGGGCCCTGAACATGGCTCCAAGAGTCAGAGACCCTCCCTGGTGATCTTGTTCTTCCTGGTCTTGTAGATGGCCAGTTTAGCAAGAGTCAGGAGAAGAGTATAATAATAATAATAATAATAATAATAATAATAATAATAATAATAATAATAATAATAATAATTTTCACCCAACTGGTGTACTTGGTGACAGATTGTATGGTAATCATAGAATTAACAGTTGAAAAAGTGGTATTGAGACTAACATTGGACAGAATAAACAATAAACAAATAGATGTAAACACAGTTTTGTTTTTTAACAATTCATTTAAAGTTCCGTATTTATTGTATTAACATTTGTTTATACTAAGAATAAAAGTAGACATCGCTTGGTGTTTTTGGAGGGTGGAGTTGGATGACTTCCTCACCAATGTTGTGTGTTTTGGTATTGATGGTGTATTGATGGTGTATTGATGGTGTATTGATGGTGTATTGATGGTGTATTGATGATGTATTGATGGTGTATTGATGGTGTTGGGTATTGATGGTGTATTGATGGTGTATTGATGGTGTTGGGTATTGATGGTGTATTGATGGTGTATTGATGGTGTATTGATGGTGTATTGATGGTGTATTGATGATGTATTGATGGTGTATTGATGGTGTTGGGTATTGATGGTGTATTGATGGTGTTGGGTATTGATGGTGTATTGATGGTGTATTGATGGTGTTGGGTATTGATGGTGTATTGATGGTGTATTGATGGTGTTGGGTATTGATGGTGTGTTGATGGTGTATTAATGGTGTTGAGTATTGATGGTGTATTGATGGTGTTGGGTATTGATGGTGTATTGATGGTGTATTGATGGTGTTGGGTATTGATGGTGTATTGATGATGTATTGATGGTGTATTGATGGTGTTGGGTATTGATGGTGTATTGATGTGTTGTGTATTGATGGTGTATTGATGGTGTTGGGTATTGATGGTGTATTGATGGTGTATTGATGGTGTTGGGTATTGATGGTGTGTTGATGGTGTATTAATGGTGTTGAGTATTGATGGTGTATTGATGGTGTTGGGTATTGATGGTGTATTGATGGTGTATTGATGGTGTTGGGTATTGATGGTGTATTGATGATGTATTGATGGTGTATTGATGTGTTGTGTATTGATGGTGTATTGATGGTGTTGGGTATTGATGGTGTATTGACGGTGTTGTGGATTGACAGTGTATTGATGGTGTTGGGTATTGATGGTGTGTTGATGGTGTATTAATGGTGTTGAGTATTGATGGTGTATTGATGGTGTTGGGTATTGATGGTGTATTGATGGTGTATTGATGGTGTTGGGTATTGATGGTGTATTGATGTGTTGTGTATTGATGGTGTATTGATGGTGTTGGGTATTGATGGTGTATTGACGGTGTTGTGGATTGACAGTGTATTGATGGTGTTGGGTATTGATGGTGTATTGATGGTGTATTGATGGTGCATTGATGATGTATTGATGGTGTATTGATGGTGTTGGGTATTGATGGTGTATTGATGGTGTTGGGTATTGATGGTGTATTGATGATGTATTGATGGTGTATTGATGTGTTGTGTATTGATGGTGTATTGATGGTGTTGGGTATTGATGGTGTATTGATGGTGTATTGACGGTGTTGTGGATTGACGGTGTATTGATGGTGTTGGGTATTGATGGTGTATTGATGGTGTATTGATGGTGTATTGATGATGTATTGATGGTGTATTGATGGTGTTGGGTATTGATGGTGTATTGATGATGTATTGATGGTGTATTGATGTGTTGTGTATTGATGGTGTATTGATGGTGTTGGGTATTGATGGTGTATTGATGGTGTATTGACGGTGTTGTGGATTGACGGTGTATTGATGGTGTTGGGTATTGATGGTGTATTGATGGTGTATTGATGGTGTTGTGTATTGACTGTGTATTAATGGTGTTGGGTATTGATGGTGTATTGATGATGCTGGGTATTTATGGTCAGACAGAGTTTAAACTAGGGAATTGCAGGACAGGGAGGATAGAGCCAGGAGGAGCTACACTACAAACTACACAGCAAACAATGAAGTGCAACCAAACTGTTGCTGATGTTCATAAACTGAATTGCCTTTATTTAAATGCAAGAAGTATTAGAAATATACAGTAAGAATTATAAACCGTAGTCAGTGTGGATAACTATGACATTATTAAGTTAATAATTTAATGTGACGTGATGTTATTTTGCTTCGTAGTCCTCCACTCAAACAGTGTGATATTACTGTGCATTATTACTGTACATTTCTTCATATAGCTAAAGTTAGAGATGGAACACATTATACACTCACCGTTGAGACTCGCGAGTTCAAGTTATAGCGTGATAAACTGCGGTTCTATTGAGTGTATGGGGAAACGGGGACAGCAGTCGGGGGGTAGGGCTGAAGGGGGGTGGATAATAACGACCCCTCACTTCTAAATATAGCACTACACCCCGTTAAAAATGACTTGATGGTAACAACAATGAATTAAATGAAATGAAATAAAATTTAAAGGTCTAATAGTGGGAGTAGTGGAACGCCCAAGTTCTGATGAATCACTAAACAAAAACTAAAATAAGTATGGAAGGGGACACCCTAATTATGGGACATGGGAATGATAGGGTGCAAGATTGTTTCTTATCACAAATGGTGAATGGCCCGACTAGATGCAATTCATGTCTAGATTTGGTATTAACAAACAATGATGCAAGGATACAAAACTTGCACGTAATAGAACCACTAGGAATAAGTGACCAAAATATGGTAGAGTTTGTGGTAAATAAATAAAGGGCAGTACACAAATCAAAGATAATTCCAGGTTTACAATTCCAGGAGAGCAGATTACAAAGGAATGCAACAGGATCTTATAAACATAGACAGGGATAGAATACTAATAGATAATGAAGTTGAAAACAAT
>CM060252.1:1440000-1760000 GCA_030684275.1 Acipenser oxyrinchus oxyrinchus | reverse complement strand
TGCAACTGTTTATTTTAAAATGTTAGTTTTTTATATGCAAAGCCATGGTTAGAAGCACATACTAATTCTATTTGCAGTCACCCGTTTTATTGCTCGCAGCATTCTTCAGTGTCTGATTAATATGTGTACAGCTTTAGAAAAGAGCGTTCCTGTGGGCGATCTATATAGAACCTTCGCTTATGTCTGGAACCCTGCTTCTTTGGGTTCTTGATCGAACCATATTAGTGAACTACACAGGGTTCTAGGTATCGAAGTAAAACAATACACCATATTTGTAACCAAATTCCAAATATGAAGCATTCGAAAACCCTTAAATGTGATTCATATGGATCTATAGGGGCCTAATGCACGAATTCTTATTAATCGTATATTTATAGCACACAAAAATAAAATGACGCAGCCTATCTTAAAACGTATACATTTTACACAGTTAAATGATCCAATACAACTTAAAAATCAGTTACAGTGTAGAAGAACGAAAACGAGCAGCGTGCTATTAGTGCAATGTTGACATCAATGCATTGTCCTCACTAAACCAGATATTTAAGCAATACACGAAAATCTGGTGCAACGAATTTCTCTGTATCTTTCCTTGGTGCAGGATTAGCCAGGCAAAACTCCCGTAGGGATGGAGGTGACAAACACAAATTCGATTTTTTAAAACAAGCAATAGAATGTAGATTGAACAACACATGATTATTGGTAAAAGACACAATGAAGAATGAACTTATTAACTTGAGTTTACCTCGGACATAATCTATGTTCAACTAGTACCGTTCTAGGGGCAGATTCCATTTAAATTCTGTAAAGCGTCTTAGATAAGGCAGAATAAATGTTGGCTTTAAAACAACAATTCACAATGCCGCCCGACTGCTTGGTTACAACAGGGAACGCAGTTGTATTTGAAATACGTCCAATACGATTGAAATGACAGGTATCTTCAGATGTGTCAACTGCACCAAGAGATTTTTATTATTAGTATCTTTGTGACGTGACGACCACCCATGTCCCCTTTTAACTTGCACACATGGGGTAAATTGTAACAAAACAGGGGTGTCTGACAAAACGTGCAAGGAAAACACAACGCTGTTGTTACAAGGCTGCTTATGTAGCCGCTGCTAATATGCCTCGCATTGACTTATGCGAGTTCTGTACAGCGCCTGTTTGTTTCTTCCTTTAAATAACAACACAAACGCAAACTCCTTATATTTTGGTGGAACAGTGTTTCATTCAATAAAGTGGTTTGTTTGTTCATTATTTCGATAAACAATCATTCTATATATACTTTCACCAATTATAATGTCCAAATATAATAAGAATTACTAAAATCAAAACCAACACAGCTTAATAACAATGAAGTGAGATACATTCTAGATATAGGCTACCTGTTGTTTGTACTATATATATATATATATATATATATATATATATATATATATATATATATATATATATATATATATATATATATATATATATATATATATATAGTTCAGAAGGTTTATTAGCTACCATTATCTTACTAGCAAAACGTGCATAATAAGTGCATCAAACCCTCATCAGGCTTAGAAGAAAGTCTGATAATACCGATGTATTCCATTTCATTAATATTATAACAGAAACAAATACAAAAAATCATGCAGTTACCTTGTCACGGGACCATTTTCTGTGTTGTGTTGGATTTCAGAACAATCTTGCTGCTGCATTCTGAACCTTTTGCATTGCGGTTTCTAAATCAAATCATTTGGATTTTACAGATAAGTTTAATGTTTAAAGCGACTCTGTGTGCTTTTCCAAATATCCGCCAGGGGGAGACAGTACTGTCGTTTCTATCGCGGCTGATCAGCCTTTTTGCCATCTTGGAAGAAGTGCGGGGCTTTTCTCGTTTGAGAATTCTAAAATGCGCACGCTCTTTCTGCAATCCCATGTCGTGACACTGATGGCGTTATTAAAGCACTTGTTTGCGGCACCTTATAATTCCTTTCTCAAGACACGAGGCGTCATCAAACGTCACAGTGGATTAGAAAACAAGATTTCAGAAACAGTCACATTAGATTGTATTTTTCAGTAAAGCATACACTGTCATAAATAGCCTAGTATAACTGAAGCTAACTTTAAACAGCATTTAAAACGGAGTTGTCTCCAAATCTATAGTGCACATCTGGTAACTTGAAATGAAGAGAACATTCATTATCAATACCAATAAGGCTGAAGTTGCTTTTCTTTTCAATATCAAACACCCCCTTTTATGGTGACTTTTCGAGAGAGAGAGAGAGAGAGAGAGAGAGAGAGAGAGAGAGAGAGAGAGAGAGAGAGAGAGAGAGAGAGGCCATTTACCCGTTTACGAAGCATTAGTATTTTGTTTCCTGTGATGGGTAAACTGCGTCCGTCTATGTTTTGTGTCCTTTTTGGGGGAAAGGTTGCAGGTTTGACCCGGCTGATGTTTCCCATGTGTTTCACTGCAGGAGAAACAGCCCCGCATGTATCAGTATCCATTCGCTTCACCACAAGGGACGGGGACGTTTCGTCTTGTTGCCATTGGGTCAGCTATTAAGCTTTACAAGTGTCACTTTGCAAGCTAATAAATATGACCTTCTTTACAAATAGAGGAAGCACGGATAACACGCTGTGACAATGCAATTGCTTTATTTGAATTTCTGCAACACAGTTGAGTAAATGGTATTTTCTTTTAAATGCCACATGTATGTTTATTTCTTTCTTTCTTATACATTGTTTTATAAACCGAATCGCATTTTCAAATGAATATGCAATTTAAATAAATTATTTGATTTGATTTTGACTATAAAATAAAGCCTGTGTTCTGACCTTTCCAACCTACGGGAATAGAGAATACAGATTTATACTTCATGATATAATTATTGCATTGCTTTGCTTAACAGATTTCACACGACCTCGTATACGATAATTTGCACTAAAGTTACGTTCTGATCCATTTAAGCTATTGCAATTTTGTAACCCATGGAAGCAAGGGGAATAGGCTATATTGTAAACCCCTTCTAAATTGTATGATTCCTGTATGGCAAATGGCAGATTTCAATTAACCAACGTTGAGCTTTTAGAAATTGGTTAGTGTTAGAAACAAATACAGCTTTCTCTTGGAATTTTAACGTGCACCATATATGAATTTCATAAAAGAGAAATAATTAAGGTTCATATTCAAATTATATATCCTTAAAAAATTAACTTATTTAATCACTTTTTGTAGCAATTCTGTACTTTAACAGATTCCTGTACCCAAAAAAAGACGTCGTTTCCATTTTTGGGGGAAACTGTTTGGCCCTAATGTTAATACATTTCATGAATACGTGATGTAATTTCTAAGTATTGTTTTCTTTTGAGTCGGGTGATATGTTCGTCAACATGAATATATATATATGTGTGTGTGTCTATATGTATATATCAGAAGACACAGAACTGGACAATAAACTGAATAAAACACAACTTTTAAAAACTATTCCGAAATAAACTGCCGATCCTTAAAGCTATTTAAAGATAGAAATATTTAGGTGCCCGTCTACATATTGTGTATCCAAAAATGGTTTTGTAAAAAATTCCAAAGCGATTTGCAATAACTTAAATGGGCTAAATAAAATGGTAATTTCTAGAAATTCGTAAAGAATATTTATCATTTGAAACATTCAAATAATCCCAAAGAAATAAGTGCACAGCGGGCTGATAAGGGTTTACGACTTCTTCTGCAATCTAAACAGTGTGGTTCATTCAATGCACATGAAATCTTAAACGTGTAACGTACATAACACTCCTGCCGTGTTCAAAGACAGAAAGAGGTTAAGTTGCAGAGACCGGAATAGATATGTTGTGCTTGTAGCAGCCTATCAGGAAACAAGGGGACCAATGAAATCAAACGAGAGCTTCCAGCGTAACCAGCAAGATTGACGTGGAAGACGCGTCAAATGAATCTGAGCAAACTTGAGCCTGCGGGATAGACACATTTGTTTTAATCGTTTGAAGATCACCTTGGTCCTATTGTCCCGCACTTGAGAAAGTACTTTTAAAAGTTTGAGAACACATAAAGGAAATCATCCTCCTTTAGCTTTTCTTTTTTTGTCACTGGCTCCTTGGAAAAGTCTGCAGGGAGAACAAGCGCTTTTTCAGCCATTGAAGACAAATATTTCCAAGAAAGCATCTCGAACCGTCGGGCAATGGGTAAGAGTCCGCTCCCTTTCTGCATGGTTCAGTGGCGCATAGACGATAGAAGTAAAACTTGCTTACACGCCTGCATAACTTGGGAATTGTCAGCATGAAGTTCAGCCTCGGTTTGTGGACTTCTAAAATCTTTTTTAAGCAGGCATTTCAAGGATGCATGTAGGAAATGCTGTAACAAGGGAGGGTTAAACAAAATGCAGAGGATTGATAGTTTTGTGTCTTTTTTATGACAGCTGCATAGTCATTCAGCGCAATATTTCAATTACATTGTGTACAGCGTGACTTTTTATTTATTTTTCCAAAATGGCAAAAGCCAGTGTGGGGTTTGAGCTATCGTGTTATTTATGTCCTTAATAATTCAATGAAACAAACAGTACCACGGCAGCAAGGCATTTTTTTAAAATTTTGTATGATAATCTTTTAAAACATAAACGAGTCTATATTTAATGCAATGCATATTTAGGTTGGAACGATCGTTTTTCCATGATCAAATTTAAGGCGCTCTTGGGAAGCAGTCATTGTTATGACAGCTGTTTTTATTAGTTTTATATCTTTGAATATTTTTTCCATGCTGATTTTGATCATATTTTTTTTTTTTTAGAACAAACGTACGGAGAGGTGAATCAGCTGGGCGGTGTGTTTGTCAATGGAAGACCCCTTCCCAATGCCATCAGGCTCAGAATTGTGGAGTTGGCCCAGCTCGGAATCAGACCCTGCGATATTAGCAGACAGCTAAGGGTCTCCCACGGGTGTGTGAGCAAGATTCTGGCTCGATACAACGAGACTGGCTCCATCCTACCCGGGGCGATCGGAGGCAGCAAACCCAGGGTCACAACCCCCAACGTGGTGAAAAATATAAGGGACTACAAGCAAGGGGACCCGGGCATTTTCGCTTGGGAGATCCGCGACAGGCTCCTTGCAGATGCAGTCTGCGACAAGTACAACGTTCCCTCGGTCAGCTCAATAAGCAGGATTTTAAGGAACAAGATTGGTAATCTCTCCCAGCCGAACCAATACGAATCCCCCAAGCAGCAACCTCCCCAGCCAACCCTGCCTTATAACCACATTTACCAATATCCGTACCCAAACCCAATGTCACCCACCGGGACCAAAATGGGCAACCACCCCGGAGTTCCCGTCTCCGCAGGACATGTTAGCATTTCGAGAGCCTGGCCCTCGGTTCACTCTGTCAGCAACATCCTGGGAATTAGAGCGTTTATGGATCCAACAGGTTCGTGCTAAATACATGCTACTTGCTGTACTGTTTTCAGTACAGCAATACTACGACTAAGACGACTACTACGACTACCACTACGACTACTACTACTACTACTACTACTACTACTACTACTACTACTACTACTAATAATAATAATAATAATAATAATAATAATAATAATAATAATAATAATAATAATAATAAGCTTTAATTCCCATTTAATTGAGTGTTAAACAATTAACAATTGTTGTGGACTGTGGAGAGAAATAGTTAACATAGTTCTAGTATATTAGAATATACTTATTATATGTAATATATTAGTTAGCTGAGAACGTGCACATGTATACATAATAATACGGTCTGCTAACAATAGTTATGTTTGACACTATTTAAATAGTGCAATATGCAATCCGTTTTAATAATGTCCATTTATGTAGAAACATATATTGAATCTGCTGAATACATTAAAAAAAAGGTGATTTAAAGTCTGCGTGTAGGCCTATTGGCAGTGTAAAAAAGATTTCTTGTGAAGATATAACAACTGTTAATATTCACCTATTGGATAAAGTAGTTCCATTAGTAGACTCAAACTATGGGCCACAGCGTGTTATAGACCCCATACACCTTAACTGCTTTGGAATTTTAATGGAACCAAATATTAACCTTTAACAATAATAGCGTACTAAGTCCTAAGTGTTAATGTTACTTTTTTAAAATCATACAGAAAAACAACAATTCTGCACCCATTCAACCGGCCAAATGTTTTACATCAACTAGAATTTTAGGATTGAGACGTAATTAAAAAAAAAAAAAACACAAACACATGAACTTAATTTAGATCTTTTGTTTAACATCATGTAATCAAATAAACTACAAAATTATATCGCAAAAGTCTGCCGGAAGCCATAATAGCAGTACAGTATTTCATGTTAGATTTCGAAATGTCACATTTTTCCTTTTTTGCCATTTTGTCGTTAAGTATCTGGAAAACTACAAAGCGGTATGTAATTCAGTATGTGAACCTCATATTATTCAGTTTTCTTATTTTTTATAAGAATGTTATTTGAATGTTTATTGGTACTGTACTATGCACATATATGCATTTCTGCCAGAATGGTTTGTTAATATTGGCAATATTATTTTCACACACTAAAAAGAAGAAACCTTTCTGTCAGTTTCTTGCAGTTATTGTGCACACAGGAACAGGTCCGGTTCCACAGGAACAACCTGGAAGAATATAGGACTCACTTGCTATCTGAAAAAGACTAAAGAGCAAATAAAAGCGCACGGATTCTGCTTGATGATGTTCTCCATTCTGCATGGTTTATTCTATGCACTAAAAGGCATATAAAGAACTACAATTGGGAATTCGGAATACTTGCTTTGAAGTAACCCACTGTATTTTCCATTCCAGGAGCTATCGCTGGTACAGATGGATCTTACCAGCCAAAACTGGAGGATTGGAGTAGTGTTAACAGAACGCCATTTTCAACACCTCACGGCGTGAATTGTATTGACAAATCATCTATCGACCCCGATATTAAATATGCACAGGTAAATAGCTATTATTTTGTTACCACTATTTCAACTTGTTTCTTTTACTGTTCTAGGAACAAACACGTAATACTAAAATAGTGTAATGTTTCACACACACATACACACACACACACACACACACACACACACGCACACACATATATAACACTGACAAACTATTAAACCGATTTTAATTTAATGTGTTTCATAACACGGCGCTAAGGAGCAGTGTAGTTTAAATTCTGTTGTAAATAATAATACATAGATCCTCATATGCACACGTTTATGCTCTTTTTTTTTAGCCGGCTTCAACCCTGTCCAGTTTTGTCCCAGCTTGTGCCTATTCTGCCAACCAGTATGGAGTGTATAGCGCGCCTGCGGGTGGCTACGTGACCCCTGCGCATCATTGGCAGGCTCAAAGCGCGAGTTTATCCCATCCAGGGAGTGCTATGACTATGCATGGCGGAGAAATCCACTCTCCAATGGCCTTTAAACTTCCACCAAGAGACGGTAAGCAGCATTATTTCAAATACATTATGGCTTTTTGAGCGATATACTCAAAACATATACAATCGTGCAATATACTGGGCACTGAAAAAAAAAAGATTCTGAATATGTTCAAACAAATAACCCATTCATTTACGCGTTTAAGTGTGTAGCCTACTGTATTAAAGTGTTTTAGAGCTATCGTGTTAACTCTGTACATCCATGTCGATAATACGCATCACACCTTGCCAAATGGTATGTGATATTTACTAACCAAACAAGAACACTAACAGTATCTACTAAAGGGGGCCCCAAACCAATCGTTTTGTTGGTTAGAAAGTAGGCTAATGTTGGGACAATTTATTACCCATGTACTCCAGTGGATTATATACTTACTGATATAAAATATATTTAACATATACACAAAATATCTACTTATAATTAACATTATAATGTAATAAAATGGTCCCTTTATATAAGCAGAAATGTAATAGGCCTATGCCATAGTTTATTAATAACGAGTCAAATACTGTTTTACAGGTAAACTGTTAAAACTATTATTATAAAGGACATAGTGCTCACAAAAAACTGTTCAAATGGTTTTCAGGTACATTTGTATTTGATAATAATAATAATAATAATAATAATAATAATAATAATAATAATAATAATAATAATAATAATAATAATAATAATGAATAAGAATTATCTTTGAAGTGAATTGCCTCTGTTATGATTTAAAGTATTAAGACTTGACGTATGTTAAAAGATTACCTTTTGAAGGGGCTATAATACATAGTTTTAAAAACGAGCATTACAGTCCATACCAAGTCAGTAGTTAAAATACATATGGTATACATAAAGTTAGCCAACCAACTACCTACTTGTCACATAGCCTAACATGACATAAGCTTCAAAATCAGACACAGTGCATGGCTTCATTATTATTTCAGGCATAAGACGCGTAGCTTTAACCCTTCACTTAGTCACCATCTCATCAGACACACGGTTTTTCAATCATCTTGGTAAAAAGACCTATGCTTTGCTTGCTGTGAAAATATATTTTCTTTTTTTTTCCAGTAGGACACAGAAAACCTCCCAGTCCCTTAAGCAAACAGCACGAAGCTTTGAATAACTTACATGGACACACGATCCCTGCCTCTTCTTCATAACTCAGAGAAGCAAATTCATAAACTTAAACACGGATCTAACATGCCACACACGCACCTGACCCATTAGCATTTCACATTCCAAGAACTTACAGTAAGTGGAAGCCCTATATTTATACTGCCATTGAAAGGGTTAAATCAAGGTGGGAGCCTTCATATAAAACAACATGACAGAGAGCGGACAACGTTTCAAAACAAGAGCGACAACTGGGACAGCGGTTTCAACCGGCATTTTACTCTTCTCTTCATACAGTGGGTGATGGGGATCGGGAGTTTTATTTTTATTTTCATTACAATAACTGCTAAATTCAAAACCAAATTGTACTTACCTAATAACGAGACCAAAGGCATAACATATTTATTTAAAAGAATGGCTAGTATTAAATTGCTGATTATTATTACTATTATTAATAATGATAATAATTATAAATCATTATTATTATTAATACTAATTATCATAATAATCATTTTGAAGACTTTGCCTGTACCGCCCATATGATCCTATTCTTAGGTAGTATTGAGTATATCATATGTGTTTGTGTATGCTTTATACGTATTGTAATTGTTGATTTTTGGCTTTTGCAAAGCTGAATAACCACAGGTTTCAAAAGATGTGAACAAATTCATTACAACGTGTTGTATATCCGAGATTGTAAATGTCAGATAATTTACAAAAACCTATCTATATATCAATTTGTAAATATGCTAAATAAAGTCATAAGACAAAACAAGATCACCAGTTGCATGACGAGTGTCTTCAGTGTTTGCTTTTGAGTGTAGCTACGGCCACCCTAATTAACTCATTTTGATTCATAACATCGAATGAAACCTGCTGCACAATGGCACATATTGAATTGCATACCGCTTTGTAGTTTATCATATACTGTAAATCTAACAGGAAATACTACTACTATTATGGCTTCCGGTAAACTTTGCGATACCATTTTGTAGTTTCTTTGATTACATATTAAATATAATATCTAAATTATGTTGATATGTTTTTTTTTAAAGATGTCTAATTTCTAAGTTCTACGTGATGCAAAACCTTGGCCATAGGTGTATTGCAGAGAGGGTCGGCTGAATCTAGCCTATTACTTTATGTTAATACTTTAGTTGACTTTTTTCTCCAAAGTGTATTGATTGTTCATCATAACAGAGCCAATACAAATATACATTTCCATCTTTAAAATTCTGATTAGCCTATGCTGCAGTTGGAAAAAAAAAATGAAATCGTGTTCTAATCTCTCGCTCGTGGCTGGCGGGAAGGTTTTTTTCAAGGCGTGCTAAGCTTTACTTACACGTTTTGACTGAAGGTTTTTTTTTTCGAGTTAATGGTGCTTTACGATTTTCGGCGCCTATCATAAGATCTTATCACCTGAGACGTTTTCGTTTTTGGATTAACGCCACACACTTCGTGTTCTCCTGTTAAATCGTGTACACATGTATTCTAACTGGAAACTAAGACTGCTTTGTTGCCAATTAATGTTTTGCAGTGGACAAATTAGTCATCTGAACATATCATGTCATTTTGTTTCACGTTTAGACCGTATTTGTGTAGCAGTTCTGCCGTCACCAAGTCTATCATATGTTTAAACATCCCACTATAAACGTGAACTAGACTGTCAGAACAAGCAGCCTATAAATACATGAATAACAAGAAACACAGACTATATACGAAAACAAAAAAATATTGAAGAATAAATTAATGAAATATGCATCAGCCACGCAGCCTGCATATAATGGTGAAATAACATAGCCTTCTTCAGTAGTTTGTAAAAACCTGTCAAACGTGTTCTTCAGCTGACATCCACAGTATCTGCAGGCCTACGCCTTTATTACTCGGTGTTATAAACCGCATTCATTCACAACTGAACATGTTTAAAAGTGAACATGTTTAAAAATGAACATGTTTAAAAATGAACATGTTTAAAAGTGAACATGTTTAAAAGTGAACATGTTTAAAAATTAACATGTTTTAAAGTGAACATGTTTTAAAGTGAACTGTTTTAGACCATCTAATAATCTTGCATTTATTTGAATACAATTCGAACACGCTTAATTCAAGACTAATAAGAGGCCTACCTATGTTAACTGTGTGGTTTGTCGGTCGATTGCAAAGCAATGACCTACATAACACTGTATTTGAATATGTTCGTGTTTGTGGTAGTTTGGTTAATGTGAAGTTACATTTGTCTGTATCCATGTTAGCAAACAGCTTCACGACGAACTAATTTCAATTTTGCACGTGCAATAAGATCCAGCCTTGCTGTTGCAGCCTTTGCACTATACGGTACTGCACCTTTTAGTGTACAAAGAGATTGTTGTCAGTGCAACTGCTGTTTGTAAGATTTGCACAGGGTACAACCTCATTACTGAAGCCACAGTGTCGTTCATTCATTTTGAATTATCATTTCATTTATTATACGCAGAGAGTAATGTCTCTTTCTGTGTTCGCGGTGTTAACTTTTTTTTAAGAAGTGTATTCAAGAAGATAAGTCAAGAGTGTAAAGTGAACCCAATACAACAATAAACAAGTTTGTTGTAATTATTCTTAGTTATGATAAGAAACACTGGACCATGTTCCCAACGCTGTAACTCATACTAACTTAGTATAAGAATGATTTATCAATCTCTTCTGAACTACAATACCGTTTCATATTCTGTTGATTGCAATTGAAACAGTGTACAATTGCATTTATGTCATCATCGGTTTTATAAAGGAAACAGACACTGGACGTTGAGTAAAAGCTTTATACCCACATTATGCCCACCTGTTATAGACTAGCGTTAAGTTTACACCCTTTAGCTCCTGAACAGTTAAGAGCTCCTGCAGCATCTAGCAGTTTTCTATCAGTTCTGTAACATCAGCAGCTTGTTACAGCTTTAAGGACCGTATTCTCACTTGGTTTGTGCGCTATTTATAAAGAGCAGGCTGGAAGGGCTTTTACACACCCTCTGAAAACCCATCTTTCAGCGAGCAAATAGCGCGTAAACCAAGTGAGACAGGGCCCTAAATTTACAAATAATAATATAAAAAAATGTGTACAATCAATTATTGGGTTACATGCTTTTGAATACCTGCCTTAAGTACACAGCGCTGGGTGCTCTGGCCTATGTAATAGCTAGCTACCCAACCACACAACGGTAATGCCTTAAAGAATAATAATAATAATAATAATAATAATAATAATAATAATAATAATAATAATAATAATAATAATACATCGATTTTTAATTGATTTTGTTTTGATTTTGCGCAACATTTTTTGTTGAAACATACCGAGATACGAAGATCACCACTTGATAGGAAATAATTAGCATCTATAGATAGAGTGTTTCGGTGTCCAACGCTGGTTAAATTGTTAGGCTGCATCTGACTGATAAAGCCGATATTGATATTTCAAATATAGGTTATGCCATTCAACAATACTCTTCTGAAAACCTCGCTCCTCGCGACACCTTAATTAATATTGGGACCCCCTTAGCCACGTCTGTCTGTTCCGTGAAGATTCCTATATGATAACGTTGTGGTAATGCCAGGTAATATCACATGAAAATCTAGTTTAAAGATTTTAAGAAATCAAACCACTCTATAAAAGATTCAATATGACTGTGATATATTTTATATATTTGAGCACGATTTTCACACTGGCAAGTAATACAATTGCATTGGACTCATTAAAACGTTACGGAGCAAATATTTTGAAGGAGTTTGTTATAGTAATTATATTTTCACAGCGAGCAGGCTAGAATACTAAATATGAATATGCTGTTCTATCAGATCATATATTTTACATCTTTAAACACTGTGCTTACAATCTGAGATTTACCCACAGATCATAGTGCCGCATAGTGATTTAGAAAGTACTTAGACAGTTGTGCAAACCAAAATGTTTTAAAATAAACAAAACAAAGAAATAAACACAAAAACACATTCCTGCCTACACTTATCTATTACAACTGTAGGCCTATGCAGTATAACAACAAAACGCATCCATAGTCCAATGTAAACATAACCAGATTAGCACTGTGAATTTAACCATCCATAGACCCCCAGACGCACACAGAACTCGCCACATATGCGTGCAGCAATCTTAGACATGCTTTATGAGTTGTGGCCCATGGGGATTTGTATTTATTTACAAGATATATCATTTTAGGACAGGACAAATGTTTGTCTTCTACTAAAATATTGTATTTTTAAAAACTAGAGCAATGCGTGTGTATAACCAATGAGGGCTGGCTGCCTTGTCATATTTTTAAACGTTTGCTAGTTTTTTGCTATAGCTTCGCTGGATGCAAACTGGAAACACATATTATAATACGAACGCAAAGTCCACATAGATAGATAGATAGATAGATAGATAGATAGATAGATAGATAGATAGATAGATAGATAGATAGATAGATAGATAGATAGATAGATGCCTAAATGGACCTTGTCATTTAACCACCGTTGTATACGTGGGTGTGGGAGAACAGCGTAAACAGTGGAATGGGATAGGAAGGAGGCGCACAAAGATGAACGGATAAAAGCGAAGATGGAAGCTACTGTGACTGCTGCTACAACTGCTAATAATAATATTTATTATCATACCATTTCAAATATGTTTTTCACATGGTGCATACAAAGTAAAAGTTTTGGTAAGCCTCAAAATGTAAAATAGAACGTTACAAGTGAACAGAATAAGAACATTGTATATGGGCATTTTCATATTTCCCACATACAATTTCTCAGTGTTTCGTGTTTGAGTTATTTATGTTTGCTTATCGCACTTGTGTCGCATCATTCAGACTTGTGTTTGAAAAGGTAATTTCCAACCCACTCCTTTTCACAGTCCATATAAACATATACGCCTGGGTCTACACATCATACATGTATAGTGATATGAATAGTTCTATTACATCATTAGAAAACGTGATCGTAAGGACTGACTACAGGCAAACCCTATGGTTTCAGTTTGCTTATCGTCTAAATAATACAACGTGCTTTATTTCAAAGCGTATGTTCTATGGAGACAGACAGTCACCAGTTAAACCACAGGACAGGTGACACAGTGCTGTTACTCTTCCTGCTGCAGCTGGCCTGCAGACTGCTAGGTTTTTTTTACAAGGTTTCTGTGCCTCTGAAAGAAAAGCAACATTTCATGTTAAATGTCTTTATTGATTTAAATTCTGTGGAATACCAATCGCAAAGTTAACATTTCAAATGTTAAAAAATGTTAAAATGTTAAATTATACACAAAAGCAAACTCTTCAAAAAATTATTAAATAGCAAGACAAACTTCAGAATTTGTAATTATAATAAATTCACATACACACACACACACACACACACACACACACACACACACACACACACACACACAAACACAGACCCCTCAGTCAATCAAAACGCCCGATTCACAGGCATTGAACATCAATTGCTTTGTGTCATGCACGACAATTGAAAAATAAATAAATAAATAAAAACTCAAAAAAACATGCACACTGTAAAGGTCCGTTAAATTATTACATAATGAAACTTTGTTTAAGGAACAGGTATTACCTCCTAGTACTAATAGTATTGGAAAACCGCATTCTCAAAGCACATTCTCCCGTTAATTAAGTCCTATTTTTGAAAGCCGTAAAACGCCCTTTCATTTTACAGAAACAGTACCAAGCAGCTAGGTTTTAGATTTCAAGATCTTTTCAGCACTTTCAAGCTGGTTGGCTTTTCATTTTGTAACATTAACGTGTTTTTTGTCCTTTCAAAAAAATAGGAGTTAATTAAACAATGGAGGTAACACCTTGAAAAAACTGCCCGATTTCTCTTTCAATCTTGTTCAGGCTATTAAACATTATTGTATGCATGGGCGATTTATTTTCTTAGATGTTCGGTATCCTTTTGAAATGTGCACTCGGTGATTAACCCAAATGAAACCTTTCAAACTATGTTGCGAGCTGCTGTTCCTGTTGGAACACGGCATTTGTTTTAATATAAAAGACCATATTTTGATTTTTACAGAGACGGTTCGTTTGATGTGTTAATCTAGTTAAAATTAACAAATACATTTCAATAAAAATTTAATTGCAATAACTATTACAGTATCGAAATAATCTTCTTTAACGTTTGTCCATTTTTAATAAATATGTATTTTTTTTAGAATGTGTGAGTTGATTTTCTTGTTTTATGCGATGTAACTACAATAATTAAACATACATTGTATACAACACATTTTATTCTAAACGTGTACGTTTATTTATGACAGACTGCAATGTTTATTTTGGTAAGAGTTCTTTTTTTTGTGTGCGACATAAGTATATTACCAAACACAAACACAATAGCCTAAATGAACACAGAGATGTGTATACAATGTGTTTCACGAAATTCTGGTTTTACTGTGTGGGTTCGTATTCATTCAAATAAAGGCATTCATTGGAATGTAGCGTTTTTAAACATAATAATATATGCGTCCTAAAGGCTATATCTTTTTAAAAAATAATGTTATACTCATTTGCCATGTATTCTGCGTACAACCTGCATAAATCTAAACTCTATTGTAAATAAATACAACGTGCTTTTATTATTATTATTTGTTTATTTAGCAGACGCCTTTATCCAAGGCGACTTACAGAGACTAGGGTGTGTGAACTATGCATCAGCTGCAGAGTCACTTACAGCTACGTCTCACCCGAAAGACGGAGCACAAGGAAGTGAAGTGACTTGCTCAGGGTCACACAATGAGTCAGTGGGTGAGGTGGGATTTGAACCGGGGACCTCCTGGTTACAAGCCCTTTTCTTTAACCACTGGACCACACAGCCTCCTACAGTGCGTCACCCTTAACATTTAATAAATAAATAAATAAATGAATAAAATAAAACAGCTTTTCTGTTGGTGCATATGGGTAGCTGGAATAAAACAGTGTCTACTTGATTGGAGCCTTATTATAATTAGACCTTCGCACACCAGGGCCTACAATGCTGGTTATGTTTTAAAGACAACTTCAAATTCGATCGTGTAAAAAATATAAAGTTAATATCATACCGCAATAAATACAGCATAAATAATATAAATATACATAAATAGATTTGATAAAAAAAGAAGAATATTTAAGGTAAAGATGTCCTGTTTGATAAACAGCAATGTTTTCTTTAAAGTCCCTAATGTTCTGTTGTGATACTCCAAATGGCCTTTTGCAGATTCTATGCTTTTTATGAAACAATATAGCGTACATTTTTCGTTTCGTCTATATTGTATGTTGCACAAAACAACATATCAGCTTCTATAGGAATAACAAACATTTCTGAATGTAACATAAATTAGTTCCTTTTTTAATTTTTTTCCCCAATTATATATAGACATGGCCCGACATCAGCTCGTGCAAGGGAGGCGGCTCTGTTGTGCAGCGGTCTCAGCGCTATGCTTCAGTGCGGGAGGTCCCGGGTTCGCGACCCATCTCTGTGTGTGATTGAAACTCCAGCCTGTGCTAATCGAGATCGTTACAAAAAGCAACTAAGACATTCAACATTCCACATTCCACAAACACAATGGGCAGCATCATACAGAAATGCATTTCATGTAATAACGCTGGTTTAATTGTAGATCCAGCTCCTGCTGATCTCCATCCATTTCACGGTGTCATTAGTTTCAGGATTTCTTGATATGGAACAGTGTTAGAGAAGCTGCAAACTAGAAAGTCGCCCAGTTCTGACAGCTTTTTAAATTTAATCCACCCCTTATTGAAAATATTCTCTGTCAATATGCTACTGCCTGTTCCTACTGCCTCATTGTCTCCTCCACCAAATACACTGGCATGGAAATGATGTTTAATATGAATGTTTTAGAAATGAACACACTCACACACACACACACACACACACACACACACACACACACACACTCACTCACACACACACACACACACACACACACACACACACACACACACACACACACACACACACACACACACACACACACACACACACACACACACACACACACACACACACACACACACACACACACACACACACACACACACACACACACACACACACACACACACACACACACACACACACACACACACACACACACACACACACACACACACACACACACACACACACACACACACACACACACACTCACACACACACACACACACACACACACACACACACACACACACACTCACACACACACACACACACACACACACACACACACACACACACACACACACACACACACACACACACACACACACACACACACACTCACTCACTCACACACACACACACACACACACTCACTCACTACACACACACACACACAGTTAATACATACACACACATACTCACTCACTCACTCACACACACACCCACACACACTCGCTCACTCACACACACACACACACACACACACACAGTTAATACATACACACACACACACTCACTCACTCACTCACACACACACACACACACACACACACACACACACACACACACACACACACACACACACACACACACACACACACACACACACACACACTCACTCACACACACACACACACACACACTCACTCACACACACACATGCACACACACGCACACACACACAAACGCACACACAGTTAATACATACACACACACACACTCACACACACTCACACACACACACACTCGCTCACTCACGGACACACACACACACACACACACACACACACACACACACACACACACACACACACACACACTTGCTCACACACACACACACACACACACACACACACACACACACACACTGTATATATATACACACTCACATACATACCTACAGGTAGTGAACAAAAAAATTGAAAGGCCTGGGACACCAAGTATAGCAAGGGCTTCCACACATGTGAGGCACATGTGAGGCTCATGTGTTAATTAAGGAAATCACATCCCAGCATGCTTAGGGTCATGTATAAAAATGCTGGACAGACCTGGTTGCCTATAATTATGGCTAGCATGGCTGCAAGAGGAGACCTCAGTGACTTTGAAAGAGGGCTGATTGTTGGGGCGCGTTTGGCAGGAGCTTCAGTGACCAAGACAGCTCAACTTGCTGATGTTTCACGAGCAATGGTGTCTAAGGTGATGTCAGCATGGAACTCCGAGGGAAAGACATCATCAGCAAAGGGCAACAGTGGGTGGAAGCCAATACACCAGGATAGTGATATCCGTGCATTAATTCGAAGTACAAGGCAAAACAGGCGAGTAACTGCAGATCAATTGACTGCAAATTTCAACCTGGGGCTTGAGCAGCCAGTTTCATCAAAAATGGTCTGCTGAGAACTCCACAGAGTGGGATACCATTTTATTATTATTATTATTTGCTTATTTAGCAGACGCCTTTATCCAAGGCGACTTACAGAGACTAGGGTGTGTGAACTATGCATCAGCTGCAGAGTCACTTACAACTACGTCTCACCCGAAAGACGGAGCACAAGGAGGTTAAGTGACTTGCTCAGGGTCACACAATGAGTCAGTGAGTGAGCCGGGGACCTCCTGGTTACAAGCCCGTTTCTTTAACCACCGGACCACACAGCCTCCTAGTGGCCCAAAACCCTATTAAGTGACTTTACATTGGTGTTTCCATTTTTTTGTTCACTACCTGTACATACCTACATACATACATACATACCTACATACATACATACAGTACGATTTATTAGAACACCTCACTGCTTCTGCTGGTTTGATTTGTTGTGCATTTGAAATCAAACCACTGTAACTGAAAATCTTGGAGGATTGGTAAAATAGGCACATGCATTTAGTTTAAAATAGTAAGAGAAAGGGACCACATAGCCAAAAATGATAAGATGCATGAGCCTTTTAAACATTTTTTTAAGATGCCTAAATAAAGCACAAATTGGTCTAACATTGTATCACATTTTCTAATAATTCTCACACCCTGAGGTTTCCATACAGGTAGGTACATAAAGGATATAAATGACTAATCTTGAGGCGTTCTAATATATTTCCACACAACTGTATATCTCAGTGTGTTAAATCTAAGTGGTTCAATGTAAATACACACATTTAATTGGAGCAGTTTCATATATTCCCCATTGCTCTCCTTGCTTTCTCTCTCGATGCTTGCAGCAGCACTGACAGATTGTAAGCAGCGCATCAAACAGTAATACAGGCACAGAGTTATATATGTCAGCGCTAAAGCCTGTGATTAATGACATCTATATGAGGAAGACAGTTTGATGGCACAGGAGCTAGGCTGTTTCTTAACAATTTCTTAACAATTGTGTCATTGTTTTCAACTTCTTCAAGGTCAAACCAGGAACTAAACCGTGACAATGCTGTTGATCTCAGCAACCCTACAGGTCACATTTAAGGTTAGATTTAGGGTCAAGGTAAGGGGTTTGTTTATGGTTAGGGTTAGCATTACTGCTACAAGATACTGTGTCTCTAATGTAATATGTATGCTAAAGATGGTATCATACTGTACTTTAGTATCAATAATGGGTGATTTTCTTCTGTTAGATTATTAGTGCCCCAAATCTCAATATGTGACATACAATTAGTCTTTGTTATTCATAGTTTGCACAGTTTAAACTCAAGGTGAATACTTAATGTTGTGTTATTAGATACAAGTGACTGCATTAGAATGAGGGGTATTTGGTTATAAGATTTATAATTTATAAATGCGCCTTGCATACTGTTGTCAGCTTTATACTTAGCCTAATATAAACAGAATTAATTAGATTGATTGTTAATGTGAATTTATTCAGGCCAATAAGCAACTGGGTAAAAAAAAAAAAAAAAAAAACTTGTGTTCAGACAAACTTTTACTGCATCGCTTACATAACAAAATCAATAACAGACATTATTCATGAAATAAACAAAATACATTTTAGATGAAAATTAAAACTATCTTGACCTATTTTGCAAATATACTGTATATTTTTCACATTTCTTGAAAATAGGTCTCCAATGTTTAACCAACATGATAAAATGACAGAACACAAAAATAACCATTTCTGATAAAAAGAAGTACAGTTTTGTTATCGGGCTGTAGAAAGGCCTTTACACATAATTTCCACATGCAGCACATTGAAATTGGCAAGCTGCAATCCTGCTTTATATAATTAAATGCTCCAAAATCACCAGAGTTTACAATAGAAATGTGAGAAGCCTTCATAATTGTGGACAATGTTTGCTTTTGAACCTATTGAAGTATTTATTTAACTGGTATTTAATTTAACTTTAAACTTTCTGTGCTTTTCTAGGAATTCATTCCAGGAGTTCTGAAAAGCACACTGACATGCAGATTGCCATTGTCGATGAGTGACTGCTCATGTTCAGAGTATACTGAAAATCCCATTTTAACTCTTTAAGGAACAAGGGACATATGTGTCTCACATATAAAATTGATAACTTTCTTTGTTTTGCAATGAGGTGCATGAAACAGGTTTAAAGGTTGGATCTGGTCATCCAAATTGTCAGTTTCCTCCTTGTGATAATTTTTTTTTTCATAATTTAGTTGTTGCCAATTATTTTTTATTATTTTCTCCCCAATTTGAAATGGCCAATTATTTTTAGGCTCAGCTCACCGCTACCACCCCTGCGCTGACTTGGGAGGGCAAAGACGAACACACGCTGTCCTCCGAAGCGTGTGCCGTCAGCCGACCGCTTTTTTTTCACACTGCAGACTCACCATACAGCCACCCAAGAGCTACAGCGTCAGAGGACAACGCAGCTCTCGGGCAGCTTACAGGCAAGCACGCAGGCGCCTGGCCAGACTACAGAGGTCGCTGCTGCGCGGTGAGCCGAGGACACCCTGGCCGACCTAACCCTCCCTCCCCCTGGGCGGCGTGCGGCCAATTCAGCGCCGCCCTCTGGAAGCTCCTGTTCTCTGTCGACAAAGGAATAGCCTGGACTCAAACTCGCGACGTCCAGACTATAGGGCATATCCTGCACTCCACGTGGAGCGCCTTTACTGGATGCACCACTCGGGAGCCCCATCCTCCTTGTGATACTTGAGTCACTGTCAAATATATTATAAGAAGAAACCGCTCAATTCCTTGTGTACCTTAAATTGTTAAGGACATGCCTGCTCATGCCCAGTGTTTCTACACAACACCTTTCAGGTATGGTACATCCAAAACATACAACCTGTAATAATCATGCTTCCTAGTGTTCTTCATCTCTCTCATATCCTAAACTAAAAGCCTTCTAACTAAAAGGAGAGTATTCTTATAGGTGGGTTTGAACTGATGTTAACTGTTGCAGCTGAAAACAGTTGATACGAAAGTTGTGAACATGTTTCTAGTAGGGATGGTCAGCTTACATCTGTACAACAGATATTGTTTATATTGTTTTAACTACTCACTGAAACAGTCATTACAATCACTTACAGTTATTTTTGAAATGCGTTTCATGCCCCTTACGCAACGGATAAGTTCCTCTTGATCATGTTTTGTACAGTGCAGTGCAGTGCCATTTGATGGAAGACATTATTGAACAATTTTCATGTTGGTACAACACTGCAAGATCCAGTTACCACTGAGAAAATGGTTATTATCTGAGAATCTAGAGGGCCTTGCAAAGGTTCTTCCTGTCCTGTAAGAGTACATAGACATGTAGAAGGAAGACTTGCACAGCACAGGAGTGTGTGTACACATTTTAAACAACCTCCTATTATCCCTCACAGGGGATGAAATCTCAGGTGACAGAGATATTGGGAGGTGATCGTATGTATGATGAAACTTGGCATTAGTGTTATTTAGCATATGTTACTAAGAGTATTTTATTCTGGGGATATGTGTGTGTATCAGTCTGTCTTGGTGTCCTGTAAGTCACACTTAGATTTGTACATGTATCTTGAGACATGTTATACACCGTACTTTACTTTAATACTAACAGCTCATTTGCTTATCTAATGGCATCTGGATCTTAAATACCACTCATCCAATTGTAATGAAACTATTCAGTGTCATGTATTATTCCATACAGCAGCTCTGTATATACGTCATGTTATACTGATACTGATCTTTTTAATATAAATATATGGAGTCAGACATGTTTCCAATCAATTAATTAATTAACCAACCAATGAGTCAATTAATCAATCAAAATACTTAATTACAGAAGACTTGGAAAATGTAAGTTAGCGAGGATGCTTCAGCAAATGTTTGTATTGAAACACTGGTGCAACACATTGTTCAATGGAATCAGTTGCTGGTGCAACACATTGTTCAATGGAATCAGTTGCTGGTGCAACACATTGTTCAATGGAATCAGTTGCTGGTGCAACACATTGTTCAATGGAATCAGTTGCTGGTGCAACACATTGTTCAATGGCATCAGTGGTCCGCGGCATCTCTGTAGTTTGTCTGTAGCAATGTTGTGTGGCCTCCTGGTTGACTTGTTTCCTACTGGGCATTTCCACATTAGGTCCGGGTGGTTAAAGCACTGTAATAATCCGTAACCATCCATTGCCACTACACCATTATGCAGGCCAACTTGTTTCTACAGTTTAGAAGTCACCCTAAAACAAGTTTTTGCACACTGCCTCCGGTATATGTTACTGGCGAGGTGGTGTGTGAACTAATCCACAACACCTGCACTCTTAATAACGTCTCACAAAATCGCAAATAACACATAAAATATGTAAACAAGTTAAGTTGTGCGGAGTATTCTTTAAAAGGAGGAATGCAGTTGTATAAAATAATGGGGGTACTGGTTATCTGAGCATGCGGGAGGAGGAGCTACCACAAAAAAGAATATTTCAGCACAGGATACACTTCAGTGTCAGGGTAAACAAAAAAAATGTACTTAGTATTTTCATGAAGCGAAGAAATAGTTGGTGTTTCTTCTATTACTTTTCAATACCTTTAACTAAACAACAAAACATAAATACATCATATATACAATACATAAGAACATCCCACAATTCTGGAGTGCAAAATAGATTTATATTGTAACCATTGTTTTATGTGCCTCAAGAAATGAACACTTCACTCTTGCTCTGGTATTGAAGTTTTCTTCTTTACAACTTCAGAAACCTTAAACATAACTAGATTACCTATATATTTTCAAAAAGCTAATAATAATACACACCAGGAGACATGTTTACGATGTCTCATTGAGGACACGGAAAAGATACAAGATCATTTACCTTGTGATCTCGACATAACGGCTTACAATGTCAAGATCCACCTGAGATAATCCATTCAATAATTCAATTCAATCGTTGTGTATCTATACTTTTAAACAGCCGTGGTGTGGTTCCACGCTCATTTTTATTTAATACAGCCCTAGGTGCAGGGCAAGATAATTACTTTTTTCTTAGAACAGGTATGTGAGATCGAATGATTCTTGGTGTTAGATCTCCCTCCCGACCTGTGAGGGCGCTGTGTAAAGGGAACAGAGTACCCTGGACTAAATGGCATGACAATTTATTCATTGGGTTAGGTGGAAGTCGGCCATCTAGAAAAGGGGCGGAGCTATGGTACCCAAACTCAATGACCGGATGGGAAGCAGTGGCATTTGCGGATTGGAGGAGCGGATGCGCTTGTTAACCTAAGGGTCACGGGGGAGGGTATATAGGGGTCTTAGTGTAAGCAATTTGATAAGACCTAAAAGGAGACCCCTGTGATTGCTGAAACTGTGAGTGTTTGTTCCTGTTTCGTAACTGTTTGTCTGTTCTGTAGACTACTCGTAACACGGCACGGAGCTGTAGCACAAGCCAGCACCAACCTGGACATCACTTTCACCCTTCATTCACGGAGGACTGTCTTGCACCACTAACACTAATTCACTGTCACTAAAAACTGGGTTTGTGTTCTGTGTTTAGTGTGGGTGTGTTAAAAGACTGGACTTTTGGTTACGAGTCAAACCCGGGGATTACAAATACCGAATGATACACGCCGCTGTATCACTCCATGATTATTATTTACAGTACATCATAACAGAAAGCAGGTGCAGAATTCAGCACCGATCATGAACATTAATTAACAAGTTGCAATTAAAAAATGGTTATGAACTTTTTCTGTAAATATATGCCATTTATATTTTCATTAAATAGGGTAGAATATAATGCAATTATACAGAAACATAACTGTATTTTTGTCACTGTAAGTCAAATTCTATCCATACCTTCAAAACACATTTAAGAAATCTGCAATGTCATAAATCCATCTGATCTATAAATCAGCACTGTTACTTTGTTTTCTTCTAAATACATTTCAAACATGTAATGGAACTATGATAAGTACTGTAGCCTTCGTTTTCAGAGGGATACTTTATTAAAACGATGTATGTGTGTCTCTAACATCAAACAGCTGTCCCACTGCAGCAAACAAAAAAATCATGCCAGGAGATGACAGCTTCCAGATTGCAGTGCTGCTGGGGATGGCCTGCATTGTGTATTAGTGTTTAAATCCACACAGGCAAATCTGCAGTGTGTATTAGTGTTTAAATCCACAGTCAAATCTGCAGTGTGTATTAGGGTTTAAATCCACAGTCAAATCTGCAGTGTGTATTAGGGTTTCAATCCACAGTCAAATCTGCAGTGTGTATTAGGGTTTAAATCCACAGTCAAATCTGCAGTGTGTATTAGGGTTTAAATCCACAGTCAAATCTGCAGTGTGTATTAGGGTTTAAATCCACAGTCAAATCTGCAGTGTGTATTAGGGTTTAAATCCACAGTCAAATCTGCAGTGTGTATTAGGGTTTAAATCCACAGTCAAATCTGCAGTGTGTATTAGGGTTTCAATCCACAGTCAAATCTGCAGTGTGTATTAGGGTTTAAATCCACAGTCAAATCTGCAGTGTGTATTAGGGTTTCAATCCAAACAGGCAAAACTGCAGTGTGTATTAGTGTTTAAATCCACACAGGCAAAAAGTGCAGTATTATTAACTTTGGGATTACTATAAATCCAATTTTTATTGGCATGCTATTATTACAGCGAATTAAACTATGTCCGTTTAATTGCTTACTTGATTGTGCTGTAATGATGTTCTCCAGAAGAGTGACATATGTATGTACATACAAGCGCCTGCACTGTATCCCCTTCACAGGAGACTGAATCCGCATTGGCGCAGGATAAATAATCAGCTACCCGTAAACTAGCCTGTATGTGTAAATAATGCACGTCACTTCAAAGGTGACAGATTAACATAAGAGCAGAGGCCTTGGAAATGCCTTTGAAAATACTGTATATGGAGAATTAGTTCAGCCACTCTCCTCATATCCATATTATTATGAAACATTACCACAGTAATTCTGTAATGTGAAGAGAGCAGATATACACGTACTGCTTGGTTCAGTATGTAGTAACAACAATTACTTGAGGGTGGTCCTAATCACATGCAGAAGTGGCAAAACCACATGCCACCATCCTGACACGTGCCGTACATGTTGTTTACAGATACTGAACCATGAAACCATTTTCATATTAAAAGTAAACCCCACAAATCATTAAGAATAAACCCCACACAAAGGAACAATTCAAGGAGCTCAGTGATTATGACATCACGATGACATCACAATGATAAACAGCTATTATTATTATTATTATTATTATTATTATTATTATTATTATTATTATTATTATTATTATTATTATTATTATTATTATTATTATCCATCATTGTAGGAGATAACTTTCTTGGCATAGGAGGCTGTGTGGTCCAGTGGTTAAAGAAAAGGGCTTGTAATCAGGAGGTACCCAGTTCCAATCCCACCTCAGCCACTGACTCATTGTGTGACCCTCAGCGAGTCACTTCACCTCCTTGTGCTCCGTTTTTCGGGTGAGACGTTGTTGTAAGTGACTCTGCAGCTGATGCATAGTTCACACACCCTAGTCTCTGTAAGTTGCTTTGGATAAATGCATCTGCTAAAATAAATAAATAAATAAATGTTGTTAAGGGCTCACTAATCTCAGTAATTTGAACTGCTGAAAGAAAGCTCACAGACAACATGCTGAAACAGAGACTAATGGGTGTGAAATGAAGCCCTTCTGGTAAACCACACACTATAGAGGACGATGCTTTTTTTTTACCAGAAGATGTTATATGCATTCATTTGTTTTTATATTAAACAATGTATCACTGTCTTCAGTGTGTATAGGGGAGATCTGGGTTGCTTTGTACAGACAGGAATATAGTTTACATTTTGACACTTCATCTTGAAGTGATTTAGGGCTTTTACATTACCAAAACGTCCTTTTCCCAGGGCAGCTATCATCTGAAAGCGAAGGAAAATCTTCCTGTTGGAATGTAGCACATTTGCACAGCTCAGAGTTGACAAAGTGCTGTTTCGGAGTGAACACAAAGCAAACCAGATAGCTTCTGGTAAAAAAGATAAATACATAAAAAGCCTTTTCTAGTATAGAGAGTGGCAAGTTGGCAAAAAGTCAGAATTAAAAAGGACTTTCATGTCAACTTCTTTTTGTTCCTTAAAACTTTCAATGAATTATTGTGTAGTCTTTACTGGAAATGTCTTCTGCATGCCACACTTTAAAAACAGAGGGAAACAAGAACATTTACCAATTTAAACATTTGTAAGAGATTTTTAATCACTGAGGTACTTTCTCTTTTGTCTCATCAATCCACTGTTTAACATTTAGTTACCAGAACTGCAATAGCATTGGGTTTCCACTGATTTGCAATGGTCCACTTACTGCAGGTGTAAAGATTGTCATAGAGTATTAATGTTAAATACCTGGAACCTTTCGTTTAACCTTCCTCTTAACACTTTTACTGAACATATACCACTTACTATGGTTTTCACTGAAACCACATCCATTTTACAAACCCTGCAATGTTTCATTTTGCAGCAATCCTTTATTCCAGTCACTCTGTTGCAGAACGTTCCTCGTGCCAGTAAACTTCATGCTCAAAATTCAAGAAGGCAGGAACGTAAATGTAGCCCTATTGTTACTTCTCCTTGAAATGCATGACATCAAGTTCAGGACTGCGACACCTTGCTTGTGAAAAAAAGTAAAATTTCCAGAATGATTTCAGCTCACAAGAGGATTTGCACATCAGGGCCATTCTGGCCCCAAGTCATTGGCCTAGTGCTGGCTACTCACATTGGCACAGTGCTGGCTGCTCACATTGGCACAGTGCTGGCTGCTCACATTGGCACAGTGCTGGCTGCTCACACTGGCACAGTGCTGGCTGCTCACACTGGCACAGTGCTGGCTGCTCACACTGGCACAGTGCTGGCTGCTCAAATTGGCACAGTGCTGGCTGCCCACATTGGCACAGTGCTGGCTGCTCACACTGGCACAGTGCTGGCTGCCCACATTGGCACAGTGCTGGCTGCTCACACTGACACAGTGCTGGCTGCTCACATTGGCACAGTGCTGGCTGCTCACACTGGCACAGTGCTGGCTGCTGAAATTGGCACAGTGCTGGCTGCTGAAATTGGCACAGTGCTGGCTGCTCACACTGGCACAGTGCTGGCTGCCCACATTGGCACAGTGCTGGCTGCTCACATTGGCACAGTGCTGACTGCTCACATTGGCACAGTGCTGGCTGCTCATATTGCCACAGTGCTGGCTGCTCACATTGGCACAGTGCTGGCTGCCCGCGTGGATTTGCACAAACGGGGGCCATTCTTGCCCCAAGTCATTGGCCCAATATGGCCCGGATGTGCAAATCCATGTGCAAATGTGCAAATCCATACCCTAATGTATAAAAAAGAATGTATAGAAAATTCCATACATTGGGGTATGTAAAAATTTATAAAATAAATACATAAATACACAAGCAACCACAGCATATCCCAGTTCCCGCCATTTTATTATTTTTTATTTTTTTAATTTTGTTTTATTTTTTGGAAATAGTATTGCAATTTCTAAATGGCGACATGCACTTTGAACTAACTTAAATACATAAACAATCTAACTAATTCTGAATTTCCAAGACTCACAAAAAATAAAGTACCAAAAGAAAACCAAATTAAGAATCTTATCACTTAAATAACTATTTATCACTAGACAAATGAGTTACCTCTGAATCGAGCAGCTGCCACTTCTACAACAGTAACAAACTCTTCCAGTCAAATCACTATACTAAGATGTCAACCATGACAGTTATCTTTTATGATTGGTGGAGTGGCCAGGAAAAGGCGGGTACAGGCAATCTGCGAATCAGTGCTTTTTTTTTCCTTCAGCTGCTTACAAAAATAAAAAAATATCTTTAATGCAGTTTTATATATGTAATCAGATATTTAGCGTGTACAGTAGCAAAAGATAATCTAAATATTTTTTTAGAGAACGTGAAGAAAACTTTTGTGATATTTTCTTAACAGTCTTTATTTTTATTTTCACTGAAAAAATATGTATATGCTGCCAGGAGGTTACTGCCAGGGTGAACATTTCCGCTGGTCACTTATGTCAATGCATACATGAATGAGCTACCAGCACATGTGAGGGAAGCTGAGACTCTATCTGTTTTTAAAACAAGACTAAAAACTTATTTGTTTGAGATGGCATTTTTATAATATGTATATGTTTATGTATGTATGTATGTATATATCTGTTTTAGTTTTTATTGTTGTATCTGTTTGTATTTTATCTGCATTACATATATATTTTTAATTTAGTTACTAGTGTTTACATTATATATTTCTTAAACTTTTTTCAATTGGATATGTCTGTTTGTTTGTTTGTTTTGTTTTTATAAGTTTGACTGTTTTTGTCCTGTAAAGTGCTTTGAGATACACCTGCCTGAAGGGTGCTATATAAATAAACTTTGATTTGATTTGATTTGATACATAAAGACTGGAGGTTCCTGGTCTCAGTGTGCAACACAAGACAAGTCTTCCACGTCTGCACGGTTATCAGCCAGCGTTCAAGACATCATCACGGACGAATCCAACATTTCAGAGACACACATTATGATTTAGCATTCAACCGAATGGCTAATTTGGAACCCAAAGCACCTGAGCATCCTATAATACAGAGTGGCAATTGTTATCAGACTCAATTATACTTTCAGTCAGGTCGCATGCTGAAAATCCTATTATAGAATTCTACTTTTGCTTTATTCAATGCAATCAGTGTCTCTTTGTAGCGTGACAGGGGCTCTTCACACCCGTATCAGATTTGTATAAATATGTACCAGTATGGCTACACCACCCTAAGTTTATAGAGCTTAAGGAACCCTCCAACAGTTAACATGTTCACAAATATCTTAGCAGGGAACAACCCAAATGCCACAATCACGGAAGGGAGAACACCTCAAGGGAAGTAAGTTATAAAGGAACAGTTTATTTATTTTCTTTACAGGAGACAAATACCATTTCTAAGACCAATAAATAAAAACAAAAGAACATTATAGAAAATACTACAGATAACAATAAAATCACTCGAAGTTTAAAACTACTGAATTGACTTCATTACCTTAGCGTCTGCACAGACAAAGACAAGAGTGATGATGATGCCAATTGCACCTAATTCGATGTGCTGGCTACCCGTACCCGTATTTATACAATTCCAATTTCCATTCCTCTACGGGCACTACCAGACACACCCTTGGTGTACAGCACTATACCCTTGAGGCCACCACTAACTAAAATAAATAAAACAGAATAAAATACATCCTTGGGGAACATAAGAAAATAAGAGCATAAGAAAGTTTACAAACGAGAGGAGGCCATTCGGCCCATCTTGTTCGTTTGGTTGTTAGTAGCTTATTGATCCCAGAATCTCATCAACCAGCTTCTTGAAGGATCCCAGGGTGTCAGCTTCAACAACATTACTGGGGAGTTGGTTCCAGACCCTCACAATTCTCTGTGCAAAAAAGTGCCTCCTATTTTCTGTTTTGAATGCCCCTTTATCTAATCTTCATTTGTGACGCCTGGCCCTTGTTCCTTTTTTCAGGTTGAAAAAGTCCCCTGGGTCGACATTGTCAATACCTTTTAGAATTTTGACTGCTTCCTTCTTCAATTTCAGTGTCTCCCATATCATATTTATAATGGACATTTTTATTGCCTGCATGCAGTACCTTACACTTTTCTCTATTAAATGTCATTTGCCATGTGTCTGCCCAGTTCTGAATGCTGTCTAGATCATTTTGAATGATCTTTGCTGCTGCAACAGTGTTTACTGCAAATTTAACAAGTTTGCTTACTATACCAGAATCTAAATCATTAATGTAGATTAGGAAAAGCAGAGGACCTAATACTGATCCCTGTGGTACTCCACTGGTTACCTCACTCCATTTTGAGGTTTCTCCTCTAATCAGTACTTTCTGTTTTCTACATGTTAACCACTCCCTAATTCATGTGCATGCATTTCCTTGAATCCTTACTGCATTCAGTTTGAGAATTGTAAACTCGGTTGCTTTTCTGCAAAGGAGAATCTGCCCCTAACCAACACGTCATCATCAAGCGCATGACAGCTCTGTGTGTTATTCTTTTATATCACTTCTTTTTGTTTCGGCTGCTCAGTCAAGCGCTGGGAGGCTGAAACTGGAGGTGACCACTTAGAGCATGGAGGAAGGGCTGCCCTCAGCCACAGATTCCCTGAGGTTTCCCCCTAAAAAAATAAATAAATATTTGAGTAGGGTTTTTTTCCTTACCTGAGTGCTGAGCGGTTCGTATTTAGTTCTGCGGGGTGAGTGGTCGGGTTGGACAGGCTGGGCTCTCTCTTCCCCAGCGCAGTCATGATCTGAGGGACAGGTCGTGTCTCAGCTGCTGATTTTCATTAATTTCAATATTTGGAGGATAGGTGGCATTTAATTCTGTAAATTAATTATTTATTTTTATTCATTCATGGTTTGGTGGCTTTGTCTTTTCGGGGATGGGGGGTGGTAGGTGGCCACAGCCTCTTCCTCTCTGCGGCGCTGGGATGCATTTAACTGTTCATGTTTTTCCAGCCGGCCTCACGCAGGTAGCCGTCAGGCACCCACGGACGAGGCCTCCGGGCAAATTTATCTTTCACTCGGGCCCTGAGTGCCAAGCACAGCCATCGGGCCCTGAGCGCCCTTCACAGTTCATAAATCATCTGCAATTGCAATCATCATCATTCATTCATTGCCATTCATTCATAGCGGATTCTCTGTGCTGAATTAATCACTTATGCGGGACTTTGTCAAAAGCTTTCTGGAAATCTAAATAAACCATGTCATATGCTTTGCAATTATCCATTGTCGATGTTGTACCCTCAAAAAAATTAAGCAGGTTAGTTAGACACGATCTCCCTTTCCTAAAAACATGCTGACTATTTCCCAGGATACTGTTACCACATAGGTAATTTTTCATTTTGGATCTTATAATTTCCATAAGTTTATATATAGTAGAAGTCAGGCTTATTGGTCTGTAGTTACTTGGTTCGGTTTTGTCTCTCTTTTTGTGGATCGGTATTACGTTTGCAATTCTCCAGTCTGTCAGTACAACCACTGTTGCATGATCTTGGCTAGCGGTTTGTAAATAACTTCTTTCATTTCTTTGAGTACTATTGGGAGGATCTCATCCGGCCCAGATTTGTTTATTTTAAGAGCTCCTAGTCCCTTTAACCCTTTGCAGTCCATTTATTCAGCACGTCTCAGGCACGTCAGGTCCAATTTATTTTCACACGCGCAGTTTATTTTAGACAAGCTGTTTAAAAGTATTTTTTTCACAGTAAAACAGGTTTAAAAGGCACTGCATATCAACAGGACACTCAATACTGCATCTCCAGGCCCACCCCACCCCTTGTTCGCTGTATTTTTCACATACCTCTTCATAGTCGAGCATACTGATAAATCATCTCCTGATCACTCATTTTATCACCAAACTCCTCAATAATGCGTTCCAAGTCATTATTTTATTACTGTAACATCTCAAAAAGCTCTGCAAATGTCCGTGATATTCTTTGAGCGCTGGATGCGGAAGCAGCTATCTTGTTTGTTTATGGCTATATTAGGTTTTCTCTGCTTTTTCCGGAGAAAAAACAACTAGAGACCTGTGCTTTACGTCTTTTTGATGATGTCAGACAGGGTCCGACATCGGACCGGAAATGGAAAATTGTAATGTCGGACCAGGTCCGACATAGGACCGCAAGGGGGTAACACCTCTGTTATGCTAAAGTTATTTAAAACTGGATTGGAACAGGTGGACATGTGGGACATGCTGTCCGTATCCTCCTTTGTAAAAACTTGTGAAAAGTAATCATTTAATATATCTGCTATTTTTTTCTCTTCGTCTATGATTTTGCCATTTTTATCTCTTAAACATTTTACTTCCTCCTTGGATGTTCTTTTGCTGTTATAATATTGGAAAAACTTTTTGGAATTGGTTTTAGCCCCCTTGGCAGTGTTCATTTATATCTCTCTTTTGGCCTTTCTAACTTCCTTTCTGACTTGCATTTGCAGTTCCAAGTACTCTTTCTGTGTACTTTGTTCCTGATCCCTTTTAAACACTCTGTAAAGTGCCTTTTTTCTTGGAATATATATTTTTTAATTGATCTATTAAACCATTTTGTTTTAGATTTTGATTACTACTTTTGGGATGTAGTTGTTTTGTGCCTCTAATACCACAATTTTGAAAAACAGCCATCCTTTCTCTGTGGATGTTTTCTCTATTTTATTCCAATCTACTTCAATTAGTCTCTGCTTCATTCCTTCATAGTTTGCCTTTTTAATATTGTAAACCTTAACTTTAGTCATTATTTTTTGGGTTTTAAAAAGCACTTCAAATGAGACCATGATGTGATCTGAGTTTGCCAATGGTTCTCTGACCTCTGTTTTAGTTATTTTGTCTTCATTATTTGAAAAGACTAAATCAAGGCGCGCCCCCCCCCCCCCCTCCATCGTCGATGCTTTGACAAATTGTGTTAGGAAGCAGTCATTTGTCATTTCTACCATTTCAATTTTGGCTGTCGTGCTCCCCACCGTGTTTTCCCATTTTATATGGGGGAAGTTGAAATCCCCCATTAGTATGGCTTCTCCTTTGCTACACACATTTCTAATGTCATTGTATAACATTTTTTGCTCTGTGTCTGAATTTGGAGGTCTATAGCATACCCCTATTATTATGCCCTTTGAAATTGTGTCCATTATTCTGACCCATATTGATTCTACATTGTTTTTTTCTTACAGATTTAACACCTGGGCTTCAAGACTATTTTTGATGTATAGCGCAACCCCTCCGCCCCTTTTGTCCTGCCTGTCTTTCCTATACAGTGAATACCCACTAATATTATATTCGTCAATCACTCTCGGATAACCAAGTTTCTGTAACACCTATCACATCGTAATTACTTGTTAGTGCAGTAGCTTGAAGTTCTAACATTTAGTTTTTGAGACATCTGCATTTAGATAAATACATTTAATGGCTGTCTTACCTTAGCTCTTGCCCTTGTTTTGATGTAGTCTCCTGTTTTTTTTGTTGATTTATCCCCCCTTCCTTTCTAGCTTAAATGCTTCTGAACCTCCTCGAGGATCCTTTCTCTCTAAGTAGATCGATTTTATTTTTTACTGAAGTGCAGTCCATCCCACCTATATAGATAGTCCTTGTTGTAAAATGTGGCCCAATGTTCAAGGAAGGTTAAGCCTTCCTGTGTGCACCAAGATTTCAGCCATGCATTTAGATTATTCATTTCCAGCTGTCTGTATGGTCTTTTGCAAGGTGCTGGCAGTATCCCAGAACATACCACAGTTTTGGTCTTGTCTTTTAATGTCCTCCCTAGCTCTCAGAATTTGTTTTGCAGGGATCTTGGCCTGTCTCTTCCAATGTTGTTTGCACCGATGTGGACAACTACTACCGGGTCATCTCCTGTTCGTTCTAAGAGCCTGTCCACGTTCTCAGTGATGTGCGTGACAGAGGCTCCTGGAAGGCAGCACACTGTTGTAGTAAAGGGGTCCAGGCTGCACACTGAACTTGCTGTGTTTCTCAATATAGAGTCCCCAACATTATGGAGTCCCCAGCACCATTTATGGGGTCCTGGATGTTGTTCTTTTAGTTCTCTTGGTGCTGGTTTTGATCATCTACATCTTGAAGTGGGTCAAAGTTCTTTGATATTGGTTGTGTTTGACTACATTTCTTTTTTTTCCCTGTCTCTGCCTATCTGAACCCAGCTGTTTCGACCCTCTTCTATCTCACTGGTGGCTTTCTGTCTGTTAGGGGTGCAAACTTCCAAGAATTACGGGTGTGCCAGATCCTCAAACTCATGTAATTTTGTGCAGCTCCATTTCTAGCATACTTACTCATTGAAGCAAGTCCTGGATCTTTCAGCACTTTACACACACTTGGTTTAGCTCTGCTGGGTTTTTCTCAGATTTCCCACATCATGCAGGTGTCACAGATTATTATCTTGAAGGCCATGTTATTTTTTTAAATTTTTTTTGTAAGTTTAAATTTAGTTTTTGCAGCTTTCAACCTGCTTTCAAACTGCTTCTAAACTGCTCTACACTTTTCCACAAAGCACTTCTACCACGCTGCCGCTCTCCATGCTGCCGCTGTTTGGACTGCCTTGCTTTTGTGTGTGTGCCTGTGCGTGCTTTGTTAGCTGCACCCCCTTGTCTCAAAATGGCGTCGGGTTTGAATCTAAATGTAATCAGCTGGCCTGAGTTTCAGCTTGTTATCAGAAACAGCAACGTATATCAATCTGAAGGAATCACGTGGTCCACAGTAACCCATGATCAGCCTTCTCCTGACAATTTGCTTTTAGAGTTTTTCTTTTTCTCGCTGTCCTCCCGTTCCAACTTTATTCCAACGCACCGCAGTTCTTGCCTTCTGCTACAGCAGCCACTCATCGCGTTAGACCCCCTTTTGTTCTACTGCTTCCTGGTCACATTTTGCTGGCTGCCAGCTCCTTTACCTCCCATCTCATCTCTTTTAAACTGTACTGGCTTATTGCTTTCAAGTGTGGGTGATAATTAGTCTCTACTTGCAGGGGCGTGCATATAATAATTTGCAAAGCCGTTGTCTGATGCACACAGCTCTCGACCTCTAGGGCATTATAAAAATAAATAAATACATTTTTAAACCAAGCAAAGAATGCAAAGGCTCCAACTTCAGACCAGGTTTGCATACATTTTCTTTTCTTTTTATTAATGAATGCTCTCGCTCCTCCTGTACCCGTCTGTTTTCACCGCCCTCTCGGCACCACGCTCTCCCATAGCCATTTTTACTTCCTCTCCTCTACTGCTCCCTACCATGACTAACTTTAATATCCCCGTAATCCTCTCCTCTCGTTCCCATCCTCTGGCTTCTCCCTGCTGCTGCAAATCTAACTCCTCTAACCTGATCTCCCTGCCTCTGTCCCTTTCCTCTGCTCAACCCCCCGCGCTCTCTGGAATTGCTGCTCGGCTTCCAACAAAGCTGACTTATCTCTGCCTTTGCCTCTCACCTCTCTCTTGACTTCCAAGCTCTCACTGAAACCTGGCTATCCCCTGATAACTCTACCACTCCTGCCGCTCTTTCCTCTTTCTATGTCCTGTACCACTCTCCTTCACCAGGTCTGCTTCGCCCTGCCCTCTCGGTCACTTCTCTTAATATATCTGATCACTATTTTATCTCCTTCTCTCTGTCACTCCCATCCCTTCCTGCTCCGCCGGCCCCCTCTGTCACCTTCCATTGAAACCTCCATTCCCTCTCCTCCTCTGTCTTTTCCTCTGCTGCTCTCTCGTATCTGCCGTCTATTGGTTCCTTCTGCCAACTCTCTGTAGACTCGGCTACCTTCACCCTCTTCTCCTCCCTCACCTCCTGCCTCGACTCCCTTTGCCCCCTTCACCTCTCGAACCACCTGCCCCTCCCCGCCCCAGCCTTTTATTTCCTCTCTTCTCAAAACCTCTCTACTCTGGCTCTTTCCCCTGTGCTTTCAAACAGGCCTGCACCATCTTAAAAAAAACCCTCCCTTGATCCCTCATCCCTCCAGAACTACCATCCTGTCTCCCTTTTCCCTTTCATCTAAAACCCTCAAGCGAGCAGTACATCGCCAGCTCTCTGCTTTCCTGTCAAAACATTCTCTGCTCGACCCCCTCCAAATCAGGTTTTTGCCTGGCACACCACTGAAATTGCTCTTTTCTCTATCACTAACTCTCTATTCTCTGTCTGTGCTACCTCCCTCTCCTCTGTCCTAATTCTCCTCAACCTCTCTGCTGCCTTTGACACAGCTGAGTACTCTATTCTCCTGTCCTCCCTCGCTGACCTGGGACTCTCTAGCACTGCTCTTGCCTGGTTCTCCTACCTCTCCGATCTCATGTACCAGATGTCCTGGTGTGGCTCACTCCCTGCCTCTTGCTCTCTTTCTACAAGCGTCCCCAAAGCTCAGTCCTGGGACCTCTCCTGTTTTCTACAACCGCTCCCTGGGTCCCCTCATCTCCTCCATGGCTTCTCATACCACTTCTATGCTGATGATGCCCAGATCATCATCTCCTTTCCCCCCTCTAACTCCCACATCTCCTCCCGGAGACGAGGTATTGAAGAGTTTGCAGATGTCAGTGATAATGGAGGAGAAGAAGGAGGCAAAGTTGTCAGCTGATATAGAGGAAGGTAGAAGAGGGGGAAGGGCTAAGGAGGGAGAAGGTAGAGAAAAGTATCGAAAACACAAGCTAAGTTAGTAGAAACAATTGGAGCAACCTTGACCCCCACCGTTTTTACATTTGTGCCTATTTGTTTTTTTCTTTTTGTTTTTGTTCTTTTTGTTCTGCTATGTCATGTGCAGTGCTTCGCTATACTTTTGAATAAAAAGTGGTATATTAATAAATAAATAAATAAATAATATGTTGTGGCTATACAGGGCCTTAAATATCTGCCATTTCAAATCTGTATTTTTATGAAATAAGACAATAAAAAGCTCTTTGTTGTATGTCTTATTTTTTGGCAGGGTCTTAATGATGTTCAATATTAACTCAATACATTTGCTATAGCTGGAACAGCAAAAAACAAACAAAAAAAGCACTGGACCCCTGCCACGGCAAACGTACACAGCTTCCCTTGTCTACGCTCTCCACTTAACCCTAACCTTAACCCTAACCCTAACCCTAATCCTAACCCTAACCCTATGCTCTCCACTTAACCCTAACCCTAACCCTAACCCTAAGCTCGCCACCTAACCCTAACCCTAACCTATATATCAACTCATCTACGGCCCTTATCATTCGGGTTGGAGTCCTAACCTATATATCCTCATCTATGGCCCTTATTGTTCGGGTTGGAGTCCTAACCAATATATCAACTCATCTACGGCCCTTATCGTTCGTCGTTTGTTTGGTCCCCCTCATCCCTTTGTCTAGGGGGAAGGTGGGCGTGCCTTGTCTAGGGAGAAGGTGGGCCTCAAATGCCACTTGTCCTGCCTGCTGGCATTAGACATCCAACACTGAAGGGTATTGTACTTAATACTGCCACACTTATATTTTGTTAAACAGCAAATTAATATATGGCGAGGTGTACATTTCTTATACTTTATTAAACAGCATAATATTACATAATATTAAAAGCCACACACTGTTTGTTTTCAAACATATTTTCCCTTGACAAAGGTATGTTAAAAATACCGAAACGTTGGGAAGTTGGCTCTTTTGAGCAAAAACGAAGGAATTTAATTCAAGATATAAATACTATTCAAATGTATTTAGGGATATTTTTTAGGGCTCTGCATAAAAAAGCCAAATTTCTATTGGCAATAATGCATGCAGATCAAGCTGTTTTATTTCTTTTGGGGGATTGGGGGTTACTGCTGTTTCTAAAACGTTACCGGATTACTCTATGTATTACTAATCTGACACGTCTGTATTGCATGTTAAGGTGACTTTATGAAAACTAAAACCAGGTGTGCAAGTTCTAACTCAAACAAGCGACCTGTATCAGTCCTGCTGTGTAAAATAATACAGATTCAAACCTTCTGATTGAACAACCATGGCTTGCGGGAGAAGTGCATTTCTCATGGTCCATTAAGTTAAGACCGTGCTCATGTGCTTCTACTTGAGCGGCCGGCTATTTTTGCAGATTTTAGCAATTATGAACAATTGGGTTGGGAAGTATAATTTTTGTTGTTGTCTTGACTTTTACCCACTGTAGGGCAGGTAGTGTTCTACCCAGCATCAAAGATCGACAATAAACACTTTATTTGTCAAACCACTTATTTTTAAGCTGTTATTTACAGAAGCAATTACCCAGTTATTGTTCCTGTAAATGATTATGACAATTGTGTCTGTTATGCTGCATTCATGTATTATCCTAACAAACTAAATACCCCACTAAATATACTCTGTTTTATGTATTTAATATTATAATATATTAATTCAATACTGCACAGGGAGCCAGTGTAAAGAGGCCAAAACAGGGGTAATATGTTCACTTTTCCTGGTTTTAGTCAGGATTCTAGCGGTGGTATTCTGAACAAGCTGCAAGTGGAATACCTCACATTTTGGGACACCAGAAAAAAGTGCATTACAATAATCAATTCTAGATGAAACAAAGGCATGCATTTGTCTCTTGGCATCAGATACAGAAATAATTGGTTATTTTAGTAACTTCCCTAATATGAGTCTCAAATGGCAGATCAGGATCAAACCCCCAGACTCTTAATTTCTAGTTTAAGAGAATTTCTAGTTTCCTTTTAGTCGGTTATGTGATCCCACTAGCATAACCTTTAACATTTATCATTTATCTGAATTCCGCATTAGAAAATTATGTGCTTGATGTCTGTAAGGCAAGCAGCTAGTAACACCCCGGCAGAAGAAATTCCTGGCTTTAGAGACACATATAGCTGGGGATCATCAGCATAGCAATGGAAGTTCACTCTGTGTCTGCGGATAATGTCACCTAATGGTAGCATATATAATGAAAACAGCAAGGGACCCAACAGCCCTGTGGAACACAACAAACAACTTCTGATAATTCCAGTTTTACCTCCCCAGTATAGACGAACTGAAACCTATCAGAAAGATAAGATAAGATTTGAACCAGGATAGGACAAGGCCAGACAGTCCCACTGTGCTTTCAAGACTTTTCAGTAGGATGGAATGGCCTACAGTATCAAAAGCACCACTTAGATCTAGAAGAATTAATACTGATGGAAAGCTCAAGTCAGAGTTTATCAGCAGATCGTTCACAAATCTGAGAAGGGCCGTCTCAATGCTATGTCCAGCACGAAAACCAGACTGAAACTTCTCAGATATACCATTAAGAGTTAGATATGTTTGTAATTGAATTGCAGCAACTCTTTCTAGAACCTTATCTAAGAATGGTAGGTTGTAGATTGGCCAATAGTTATTGAGGACTTTAGGGTCCAAATTGTGTTTCTTAAGCATAGGCTTTACCACAGCTATCTTAAGTGCTGAGGGAACTATACTGGAGGAAAGTGAACCATTTAAAACTTTTTTAAATGTGGGAATTAATAACACCAAGAACATCTTGTAATAGTTTTTTAGGAATAGGATCAAGAGAGCATGTAGTATCTCTCATATGGGCCCTTGTGCCCGTTTTTTTTGTTAATGCCCAGCCTACAAGTGATTTATCCTTTTGTTTGAGCCTTTCATTTTGACCCTCGTGCCAGTTTATTTGGGTCCTGTTTTTGTGTTGGTTTTGTTTCCTGCTTGGGCCGTGACGCTACCCTGCCACAACATCTAAATACAGCGAATAATTAGTTTGATTAATATCAAAACTCAAAATGTTACTTTTCTGTTACAAGAAGAGATTAAGTTAATACGCTTTGAAATGAATAGAGATGCAATGTTGCACTAATTCTATTTCAATGTGTCTGTCAGTTGAGTGGTGGGGTTGTTTCTCTTCTTGAAGCAAGCATGCACAGATCAGAAGTGCTCTAACCACATCGGCACTTTGAATGTGACTGCCTTGAACCTTCTGATTATTACATGCAGATGTCTAAAACATTCTGTTTGCATTGACAATTAAAAGTGTTTCTTTTTGTACTCGTACTGTTGTGTTGGAAAGCTGCAGTTGTGTGATTGGCATTTCTGCAGTATGTTAGTCGTGGGCATGTAAACACCTAACAAATAAGAGGTTGTACAATTGAAAAAGCTGCAAAGCATATATATTTAATGCACTTTATCAGCAACAAAAGAAGCATATGGGATGCTATCAACATTTTGTTTCAGTAAACAGCTGTATCTGATATCTAGGCCAACGTTCTGGACAGCAATATCCTGGCACCAATATAAATCTATCTAATTTGAGGGAACGATAGAATTAATGTTCTGCATGACTACACATCTGATTTGATTTAAGCTTACAGTAATGTAATACATACTGCACTCAAAATTGCCACAGTCTTCCCCAGCTCTACCAACAAACTGTGTGGCATTTGATTTGAAGACTTCTGTCAAGTTTAGTTTTTGGCTGGTATTCCTATTAAGTGATAATAAGAAGATGACTTTTCAAACAAAAATGTACCAGTGGTTAGGCGCTATACTGTCTATTGGTCTTTAAACATATTTGATTATATTTGTATCCAGTTCCCTTCCTTTAAAAGAGAAATAGGAAGACTTTAAAAACAAGTTTACATTAAAACAATATGGCTTCTGCCTTTCTTGGCCCTGTCAGGCCCTACAGCATTTCTAGCTGGTTTCTAAACAAAGCACTCACGATGTTACAGAGTGCCCTAATCATACAGCTGCTGTATGATACAACACCTACAGGAGAATGTGACGCAGCGCACACCACGCACATTCCTCTCTGCATTGTCATGAGAATGTGACGCAGCGCACACCACGCACATTCCTCTCTGCATTGTCATGAGAATGTGACGCAGCGCACACCACGCACATTCCTCTCTGCATTGTCATGAGAATGTGACGCAGCGCACACCACGCACATTCCTCTCTGCATTGTCATGAGAATGTGACGCAGCGCACACCACGCACATTCCTCTCTGCATTGTCATGAGAATGTGACGCAGCGCACACCACGCACATTCCTCTCTGCATTGTCATGAGAATGTGACGCAGCGCACACCACGCACATTCCTCTCTGCATTGTCATGAGAATGTGACGCAGCGCACACCACGCACATTCCTCTCTGCATTGTCATGAGAATGTGACACAGCGCACACCACGCACATTCCTCTCTGCATTGTCATGAGAATGTGACGCAGCGCACACCACGCACATTCCTCTCTGCATTGTCATGAGAATGTGACGCAGCGCACACCACGCACATTCCTCTCTGCATTGTCATGAGAATGTGACGCAGCGCACACCACGCACATTCCTCTCTGCATTGTCATGAGAATGTGACGCAGCGCACACCACGCACATTCCTCTCTGCATTGTCATGAGAATGTGACGCAGCGCACACCACGCACATTCCTCTCTGCATTGTCATGAGAATGTGACGCAGCGCACACCACGCACATTCCTCTCTGCATTGTCATGAGAATGTGACGCAGCGCACACCACGCACATTCCTCTCTGCATTGTCATGAGAATGTGACGCAGCGCACACCACGCACATTCCTCTCTGCATTGTCATGAGAATGTGACGCAGCGCACACCACGCACATTCCTCTCTGCATTGTCATGAGAATGTGACGCAGCGCACACCACGCACATTCCTCTCTGCATTGTCATGAGAATGTGACGCAGCGCACACCACGCACATTCCTCTCTGCATTGTCATGAGAATGTGACGCAGCGCACACCACGCACATTCCTCTCTGCATTGTCATGAGAATGTGACGCAGCGCACACCACGCACATTCCTCTCTGCATTGTCATGAAAATGTGACGCAGCGCACACCACGCACATTCCTCTCTGCATTGTCATGAGAATGTGACACAGCGCACACCACGCACATTCCTCTCTGCATTGTCATGAGAATGTGACGCAGCGCACACCTCGCACATTCCTCTCTGCATTGTCATGAGAATGTGATGCAGCGCACACAACGCACATTCCTCTCTGCATTGAAGTGCGTGGCCAAAACAAGGTACAGCTTAAAAAGGTGGGGAAATTAAACCTCTGGGAATCCGTGGCTAAACGGACTGCCCTTCCTCCAGGCGGCTAGCTAAAGGTCTTATTATGGTCACAGAGAGAGTTATACAGTATTGTTCATGACAGCATCCAGTCTATTCTTGAAGGATCCGATAGTCTCTGCTTCAACTACTCTGTCCAGCAGCCTGTTCCAATGGTTCACCACCCTTTCCGTGGAAAAGTGGTTCTGAATATGCCTGTGGCGGGCACCGGTGTGGTGCAGCTTTTAACTGCTGTACAAACAGCAGGCAGAGGTGAAAGAATCGCAGGTTAAGCACTCCTGTGCATATTTATTTACAGAAAACAAATAAATGGTACTGCGTCTTTAAATAACTATATACACAATACCCCAGGCAGAGCAAGGTTATAAAAAAATGTTATTCTTGTAAGCAGGCACAGCTGTAGAGGGTGAGCTGGCAGGTAATCATCTCTGGTTGTTACCTGCTTTTAGTCCATGAAATAAAAGCAGACTTGTAGTCCTTGGTTTGGTTGTTGTGTTCTGATCCTTGTCCTGGAGTGGAGAGTGGAGAGACTGCTCCTTATATACACCTGTGGCTGGGTTTAAATGGAGATTAGATAAAGGGTCATTCACAACAGAAAATAGGAGGCACTTTTTTACACAGAGAATCGTGGGAGTCTGGAACCAACTCCCCAGTAATGTTGTTGAAGATGACACCCTGGGATCCCTCAAAAAGCTGCTTGTGAGATTCTGGGATTAATAAGCTACTAACAACCAAACGAGCAAGATGGGCCAATGGTCTCCTCTCGCTTGTAAACTTTCTTATGTTCTTATGTTCTTAATTGATTGTAATGAATCAGTTAAGTCCCAGCCAGTCTGCACGTGTATTTGACAGGGATAGTATTAACCTTATCCCTGCCAAACTGGAAGAACAGCAATGCAACAGGGCTTGCACCCTCTCACAACGCCCTTCTTCAGCTTCCACCTGTGGCCCCTGGTTCTGCTCTCTGTGACCTGTGAAAAATAATTCTCAGCAGTTGCTTTATTAAACTCTATTAATAGTGAATACCTCTATTAAGTCACCTCTGGCTCTCCTTCTTTCTAGGCTCTACAGATTCAGCTCTTTCAGTCTATCTTCATATGACATGCCCTTCGACCCTGGAATTAATTGTGTTGCTCTCCTCTGAACTCTCTGCAATGCCTCAATGTCTTTCTTATGATATGGGGACCAGAACTGGACACAGTATTCTAGGTGTGGTCATACCAGTGCACTGTATAATTTTAATATAACTTCTCTTGATTTGAATTCAACTGTCTTGGCTGTATAACCTAACATTCTATATGGTTTTTTTATAGCTACTCTGCTATATCTAGTTGGCTTAAGAGATTCATCCACTACTACCCCCAATCCATTTCATGCATAGCCTCCTCTATTTCGTTACTGTTCGTGTTATACTTGCCTCTAATGTTTTTGGGTTCTATGTGCAAGACTTTGCATTTATTCACATTAAATTTCATCCGCCATGTGTCAGCCCAAGCTTGAATCTTGTCGAAATTTCTTTGTATTATTAAAGTTGCTGTTTGGGAGTTGGCTACCCCTCCCAGTTTTGTGTAATCTGCTAATTTGCATAGTATACTGATTATGTCTAGGGCTTCTGATTTTCAGTTTTAACCGATAAAACCCAATAAAACACCCCGATACAAAAAAAAAATGAAATTGGTGGATAGCCAATAAACACCGGAAAGCACCGGAAAAACTGTGGAAATGGTTAAACAATTCACATTGACTTTACTCTATTCCCATTAAAAAATAAAACCTACTACAAAAATAATAATAAATACATTTCCCTGTGCTGCTGGGCAATGTCCCGCCTCTCTGACTTGCATCTATCATTGATTCATTCTCAATACTTTAAACCCGCCCCAACTACTGAAGGACAGCACATTCCTACATTTCTATTGGAGACTTTGCTTGCGAGATTTAAAATGAGATTACAATCAGGATGGAGGCTTGGTAGCGGGATTTCAAGTTGTATTAAAGTTAAGATGCAGAGGATTTAAAACAGAATTGTGGTAAAATGTACAAAAATGCCTACACACAAAAACCCCAGAAGAATGTGCCTATAACCGTAGGGATTTCGTTGTGGAAGACAGCAAAGGAAAGAAGGTACAACTTAAGTGTGCAAGTACTGTCGAGTTACTATACATATTTTGACAAACCCCCCCCCCAAAAAAAACAGTAACCGAAAACACTAATTTCATACAGTATATCAAAAACGAAAGCCCAGAAAAAAAACGATTTACATAAAACTCGAAAATAACTAAAAATAAGCACCGAAAAATGCAATTAATAAAACCTGAAAAACAGAAGCCCTGATTATGTCTTGGTCCAAGTCATTAATATAGATTAAGAATAGCAATGGTCCCAATACTGATCCCTGAGGTACCCCACTTGTTCCGTTACTCCAGGTTGATACCTGGCCTCTAATTATAACTCTCTGCTTTCTATCTTGTAACCAGTTATGAATCTATGCTGCTACTTTACCATTTATTCCTACTGCTTTAATCTTTAGGTATAGTCTTTCATGTGGTACTTTATCAAATGCTTTGTGAAAAACGAAGTAGATGATATCATACGCACTATCCTTGTCCACTCTAGTAGTCACCTCCTGAAAGAAATCTAGTAAATTAGTTAAACAAGATCTACCCTCCTAAAGCCATGCTGGCTGTCTGCTGTAATGTTGTTACTATATAAATATTCCTGCAGTTTGGTCCTTATCATAGTTTCCATGATTTTACATATGATTGATGTTAAATCTATAGGTCTGTAGTTCTCAGGGTCAAATGTATCTCCTATTTTTTTTAAATAGAGGAACAACACTGCCAATTTTCAAGACCAGTGGGATGGCTCCTTTATTTATAGATATGTTGAATATATAATATATCCCTGGGGATTTGTTTATTTTAAGTGCTGCTAGCTCCCTTAGTACTTCATTCTCTTCTATAACAAACTCTGGGAATTATGTTTGTGTAGATTCTGTTAACCTTGGTATATTGCATAAATCCTCCTTTGTAAATACTTGTACAAAGTATTGATTAAATACATCTGTGATTTGGTTGTCTTTAGTCACTAAATTACCCCTGCTGTCACGTAAACTACTGACTTCCTCTTTCAGTATCCTTTTAGCATTAACATATTGAAAAAAACCCTTTTGAATTAAGTTACTTGTCTCTCTAATTCCCTTTTCACTCTCTTAGTCTGCTTTTCAATTAAGGTTTCTACAGGCCTCTCTGTATTCTATTTGTGAAGCTGATCCCGTTGATTTAATAATTTTCTGGGGATAAATTTATCCTGCATTTCTAACATTATATCCCTAAATTTAATCCAATTGTTTTCAACTTCATTATCTATTAGTATTCTATCCCTGTCTATGTTTATAAGATCCTGTTGTCTACCATATTCTGGTCACTTATTCCTAGTGGCCCTATTACCTGCAAATTGTGTTTCCTTGCATCATTGTTTGTTAATACCAAATCTAGACATGAATTGTATCTAGTCAGGGCATTCACCATTTGTGATAACAAACAATCTTGCACTAACTCTGTCATTCCCATGTCTGAACTGTTGTCTGAGGTCATATGGTCCCAGTTTATGTTTGCGAAGTTGAAGTCTCCCATAATTAGGATGTTCCCTTCTTTACTTATTTTTTTGATGCTTGCATATAAGTTTTCGCTTAATGATTTGTCAGACCTTGGGGGCCTATAACAGACTCCCATATTTGAATCTTTAGATTTGATTTAATTTAATAAAATCCATATTGATTCACTGTTGTTGCCATTATTTTCCAGTATTTCCCATTCTAAGTAATTTTTTAGTGTATATTAGGACCCCTTCCCCTCTTTTATCGTGTCTAGCTTTCCTAACAAACCTATATCCTTCCATGTTAAACTCGTCTCCATCGTTTGGATTTAACCACGATTCTGTTAACCCAATAATGTCATAGTTATCCACATTGCCTACAGCTTCTAATTCTAGAAAAATGTATTTCTAATGCTTCTTGCATTTAAATATAGGCATTTCAGTTTTTATTAAAATTATTATTATTATTATTATTATTAAAAACATGAAACACATGAAATACAACGCGTTTCGACAATACAAGTCTTCATCAGGTGTCAGAGATTTAGACATGCATTGTTGAAACGTGTTGTGTTTCGTGTGTTTCGTGTTTTTAATAATAAAGAATTGTTTTTTCGATGTAAAATATTGCCACTTGCATTTTACTCTGATTCCACTCATATTTCTATACTTCACTGAGCACAGACTTTGGGGTTGTTAATTTTCTAGCCAATCCGGAAGTACAGTAATCCGTCGCATATCACTGCGGTGGGACCAGAGTAAGGGCAGATATGTAAAAATTTGGATAAATTAATCCTGTTTTAAATACCATTATACACAGCTGTAACAATTACTATATTCACACAATTATTGTTTTGAGATTCAGCTTTTATTAGGGAGCTTCACTAAATCCCTTGTTTAGAAAGATACAGGGTATTGCTGCTTGTGACAGAGTAGCCGAGTGGGTGCGTGCATTCGCTGCTGAGTGACAGGCAGGAGATCGAGACGGAGGTTGACGATAATACGCCCTGCAGGCGAACAGGATTTATTTACATATCAACACACTGAACAGCTCACGTGACACTACCAGCAATGGCAGCGCACAGAGCACATACAACACAGTGTATGAAAACTTTGGTGGGAGCTACAATCTCTGAACTAATCTTCTCTGTTCAATAATAAACTAACGTTGCTGAAGAGGTTGATCATGGCGGATAAACGGTTAGGGGGCGGATATGTGACGGGTGGATGCGCAACGGATTACTGTAATTGAATCTTCAACTGCTCTGCGAATAAATGTTGACTCACGACATATCTTAAAGTATGGTGTCATGCTGAATTTTGCATTATTTTGACTTGTTTTGATGTTTTATTACAGTTTGTAAGTTAATGATGCCTCATTTATTACAATTTATTCCACTATAGCCCTCCTCTCATATATTCTTTGCAAAAAAAATCGTTAATGTATGAGTTAGGGTTGATATTAAAATGACAAAAGTAGGGAAATGCAATGTTAGGGTTTTATAACACTGAAAAACTCTTGGTTGATCCATGCTGTTGGTGCTGCCCTGTCAAACTGACATGACACCGTACATTCCACTCGCCCATGTAAACACAGTTTCATAACAGTGTACCTCATACACTTCCCTTTTTGCACGTGACAATATCATTGTGTCATACATCTGTCGCATGGGTGTCCTGTTCTTAAAGTGCTCCCATTCTCCCTATCCATGTTACTATGAATGCTAATGTTGACCCATCACCCCTTCCTCTCTTGCAAAAGACTGTATTATGCCATTGAACATCTGCAACTCCATACGACAGAAAGTTATGTTAGGACATCGATTCATATTACAGCACTATTGGTAGTCCTTCTGTCATGCACCTGTGTCTCACGATTGACCATACATATACACTGCCCCTCATGATGCCCTGCATGCAGTTCTCCACCCCCCACCCGACAAACTGATGCACATCAAACATGTGGATGCCACACTAGACATTGATCATGGCAGTGGAAATCATAGAAGTACAGTGTGATGTTGGTGCCACTAGTTTGCATCCGTCTCCTACTAGACCTGCATAAGCAGTACCCAGATATACACGAGCCCCCAACACACTGGTATGGCAGTAGACCTCATACACTTAGTGGACCATGATGATGGATGTCGCTTGTGTTGACTGCAGAGAGTTGTATGTTCTTTGTCTGAACTGATGATGGCTGTCTGTGGTTGCTTGTGTTGCCTTGCCCTTTCCACTGCTTGTAAGGGGGTGGGAGGAAATGCAGAGTTAGGGTTAAAACCCCAAACATCACATTTCCCTACTTTCTGTTCACACAAAGTGTTTTACAATCGTTTTAGCCTCACCCCCCCTACCAGTGCCGGTGCTAAGATTTACTGGGCCCTTTTGCCAGTATTACATGTACAGTTGTAATTTATCTATTAGAATACAGTGAATTAACAGTACAGCATTTTATCCTGTACTTTAGAGTACTGTAATCTGTTATTTAATCTGTAGTATTTTGTATTTAATTATATCCTGATGTAGCTATCACTGACACTGTTATCTGCTCCGTTACTGAATCGTATTTTGTCATACTTGTACTTGCTAGAACCAAAGTCATTGTATTTATCTTGCTCTTAATTGTATTATTACTTGTACTGTGATTCTTGAAATGTATTTTTATTTACGACTGTAAGTCGTCCTGGAAAAGGACGTCTGCTAAGAAATAAATAAATAATAATAATGGCCAAAACTTTTGCATCTCCCTATATAATTAAATCATTTTGCTTCAAAGAGTCAAATAAAGCCTGTGGAACAATGCTAAGTTAACATATTGAATTACACACCGCTTTGTAGTTTTCCATACTTAACAAAAAACTGACAACAATTAAAAAATGTAATATTTTTGCGAAATTCAACATGCCTTAAATACAACTGTACACTATTATGGCTTCCTGTAGATATCGTTCCTTAGAGAGCAATCACATGACCATAACACTGACCTATCGCCAGAGCGCTCGCTCTGTGTCCCGCCTCCAGACAGACAATCTGTCAGCTATGATTTGGGAATTTGTGTTTTGATTGACAGTTCTCCAATAGAATTTTTTTTTCTAATCCCAGTAGAGTAGATGGCACTCTCCTATATCTTTTTTACATCTACTCATTAAAGTGAGCTCAGAAAAAAAAAGAAATGGACTCGGGCTGGGACAGTAATACAGATAGTAATAAAAACAAATACAAACAATCTCTCTCAGCAAAAAATAAAAATAAAAAATGAATTGAATTTTACTATAACCATTAAAATATTTAATATATAAAATGTAATACACTGTTAGCATTTTGGATGTTCGCACTCATGAACACAAATTAATTATGTTAGCATAAAAGTAGAATTAATATAAAAATCCAAAAGTTTTCAAACCATCTTTGGTATGCAAGGCAAACCACGACACTACAGGCTCGTGCTTCATTCATGCCCCTCCCCACCCGTGATGTAATCACCTCACACACAGAACTGACAGGCAGGCAGGTTTCTTTTTTTGCAAGAAAGAATTAGCCGCGCGAAAAAAATAATTGAAAAAAAAAGTCTTAAATCCTTTTTCGTCAGGTCCAATTCCTTTTTCGCACTTGCGAAAAAAGAATTGGTCTCGTGAAAAAAGATCTAAATCTGTTAACATTTTATAAAATATATAAATTAAAAGACACGTGGCAGACCATCGGGTGCCCAAACGATTGCAACCGTCCCACTGTTGTGTCTGTCTGCAGCCCAGCTGCTGACTTATAACATTTGAAATATGGAACAAGATTGTGGTCTCAGACATCCATCCAAGAGTGGAAATCCCACTGAAAACAATCAGGGATGAAAATGTGAATAACTGTTGAACGGCTTCATATTTTTACACGAAACAAATGCAGGTATACTCAGTCACCCTAGCGTGTTCTACCACAAAACAATCATTTTAAAATTCCAAACCGTTTAGGCGCAGGGCGAGGGAAAAGGTTGCATAAAATAGTGATTTTTTTGTGATTTTCCACTCTGTATCTCAAAAACCACACAAGCGACTGGAACGCTACTTTCCACATCAAGAGATCTACACCAGGGGACAGTGCATATAATTTTTCAGGAAAATCCATGATTGAATCCATGTTTCTGCACCCCTATAATATATATATAATATTTTTGCGAAATAATATTTATATACAGTACTGTGCAAAAGTTTTAGGCAGGTGTGAAGAAATGCTGTAAAGTAAGAATGCTTTCAAAAATAGACATGTTAATAGATTATATTTATTGATTAACTAAATGCAAAGTGAGTGAACAGAAGAAAAATCTAAATTAAATCCATATTTGGTGTGACCACCCTTTGCCTTCAAAACAGCATCAAGCATCAATTCTTCTAGGTACACTTGCACACAGTTTTTGAAGGAACTCGGCAGGTAGGTTGGCCCAAACATCTTGGAGAACTAACCACAGTTCTTCTGTGGATTTAGGCAGCCTCAGTTGCTTCTCTCTCTTCATGTAATCCCAGACAGACTCGATGATGTTGAGATCAGGGCTCTGTGGGGCCATACCATCACTTCCAGGACTCCTTGTTCTTCTTTACGCTGAAGATAGTTCTTAATGACTTTCGCTGTATGTTTGGGGTCGTTGTCATGCTGCAGAATAAATTTTGGGCCAATCAGATGCCTCCCTGATGGTATTGCCTGATGGATAAGTATCTGCCTGTACTTCTCAGCATTGAGGAGACCATTAATTCTGACCAAATCCCCAACTCCATTTGCAGAAATGCAGCCCCAAACTTGCAAGGAACCTCCACCATGCTTCACTGTTGCCTGCTGACACTCATTCGTGTACGCTGTCCAGCCCTTTGGCGAACAAACTGCCTTCTGCTACAGCCAGATATTTCACATTTTGACTCATCAGTCCAGAGCACCTGCTGCCATTTTTCTGCACCCCAGTTCCTGTGTTTTCATGCAGAGTTGAGTCGCTTGGCCTTGTTTCCACGCCGGAGGTATGGCTTTTGGCCGCAAGTCTTCCATGAAGGCCACTTCTGACCAGACTTCTCCGGACAGTAGATGGGTGTACTAGGGTCCCACTGTTTTCTGCCAGTTCTGAGCTGATGGCACTGCTGGACATCTTCCGATTACGAAGGGAAGTAAGCATGATGTGTCTTTCATCTGCTGCAGTAAGTTTCCTTGGCCGACCACTGCGTCTACGGTCCTCAACGTTGCCCGTTTCTTTGTGCTTCTTCAAAAGAGCTTGGACAGCACATCTGGAAACCCCTGTCTGCCTTGAAATTTCTGCCTGGGAGAGACCTTGCTGATGCAGTATAACTACCTTGTGTCTTGTTGCTGTGCTCAGTCTTGCCATGGTGTATGACTTTTGACAGTAAACTGTCTTCAGCAACCTCACCTTGTTAGCTGAGTTTGGCTGTTCCGCACCCAGTTTTATTCCTCCTACACAGCTGTTTCTGTTTCAGTTAATGATTGTGTTTCAACCTACATATTGAATTGATGATCATTAGCACCTGTTTGGTATAATTGTTTAATCATACACCTGACTATATGCCTACAAAATCCCTGACTTTGTGCAAGTGTACCTAGAAGAATTGATGCTGTTTTGAAGGCAAAGGGTGGTCACACCAAATATGGATTTAATTTAGATTTTTCTTCTGTTCACTCACTTTGCATTTAGTTAATTGATAAATATAATCTATTAACATGTCTATTTTGAAAGAATTCTTACTTTACAGCATTTTTCACACCTGCCTAAAACTTTTTGCACAGTACTGTATATATATATATATATATACTGTGATATATATATATATATATATATATATATATATATATATATATATATATATATATATATGATTTCACTTTTGTTGAAGAATCCAGTTAAATACTACGTATGCAGTGAAATCAAGTTGTTTTACCAATCTTGCAGTCATCCTAATTGGACGACATGCAGAAACATATAAAACGGAAAATAACTGCAATGTTTATATTATGGTTGAATGGCCTTCATTGCACACAAGAGGACTGGATCATTGGCTTAGGTTAGTTTTATAGAACCCTGATTTGTAAAACCCCACTATATCTGTGCAACCTATTACAGTTCTCTGCTTCAGCCTACAAATTAAGATCAGATTAATTTATTAGATTGGTTCTTCCCAGAGCGTCCATTGTTTTTGGGTGTAATTCATTTCAGTTTACGGCTGCTTGTGACTGGAATGAATTTCAAATCAAATTAAAACTACAGAGCTTTTGTTTCTGAGGATGTGTGAAATCGGAATCTGAATTCACTATTGTCTGATGCATGTGTACGTACTTGTTAAAGTGTTATTTATTTTTTCTATGGTGTATTTGTTTGCTTTGTGCTGCTGTGATGTTTGCCTCTTGACCAGATCGTCATTGTAAATGAGAATTTGTTCTCAATCTTCTTATCTGGTAAAATAAAGGTTAAATGAAAATGAAATGAAATAAGACTAGAGCCAACATTACCCCTCCAAAAAGAAAAGTTAAGGGTCATGAGTTAAATTGACTGTGACCCTTGAATCAGGACCAGTGGAGCGCAGGGCAATGAATCAGTCCACTACAGTAGCTAACCACTAAGCCAGTTCAAGTTTAATTTACTAGCCTCAAGATGCTGATCCTACATGGACCTATCAGCATGAAGCATAGGGGATCAAACTGTTATTTTATATATATAATGGCATTTTTTATATATATAATGGAATTTTATTATTTGTATTATTTTTTCCAGTAGAGAACACACAAATTTGCTAGAAATAAGGAGGCTGTGTGGTCCAGTGGTTAAAGAAAAGGGCTTGTAACCAGGAGGTCCCCGGTTCAAATCCCACCTCAGCCACTGACTCACTGTGTGACCCTGAGCAAGTCACTTAACCTCCTTGTGCTCCGTCTTTCGGGTGAGACGTAGTTGTAAGTGACTCTGCAGCTGATGCATAGTTCACACACCGCAGTCTCTGTAAGTTGCCTTGGATCAAGGCGTCTGCTAAATAAACAAATAATAAATATATGTTCTTCAATATGCAAAAGTAATGTTTGAATTACATGAAATCATTGCTCATTTGGAACTATTCCATTTAAAAAGAAACACAAATGATACCACATTGTAGACATTTGGCATGTCAAGCTTATTTTACTCTGGAAATTTAAATTAGATTAAAACAATATACACATATAAAAATGAATATATGTCCACATGCTATGCATATTTCATATGATGTGTTAATTAGAAGTTTTCCTTGGTTATGATATGGTATTTTGTATTGCATCATGTTTCTAAGCTAATAATCACATCCTTAATTGTGATAACCTAAAGTAGTTTGCATTTTCCTTAGATATCCCATGCAAAATGTTTATTAAATATAATGATATGCACAGATTTGTACAGAATTTGCCTGACGGTAACTTCTTTATGCAAATAGAGCATATACTGTTCTACATTGCATTAACACATTGACTGTGCTGATCAACTGATAAATCACTTGTTCAAAAGCCATCCAAAGTGATTTACATGGAATAGTTGTGGAATACATGGAGGCCCCTCAGTTCTCAGTCTTGTCAATGCAACACATCAAAGCAAAAATGGCAGAAGCTCCATCAATTTATGGAGTATGGCAAAGTGTGTTTCTAATCCAATCAGATCATTTTCAATGCATAGATATTTAATAGGTAAATTATCATTCATGTTTCATTAAGTAGTCAAGGTTTTTTTTTTATCACATTCACTTTCAGCACGCATTCATGAAAACTATGTGAGCTGTCTGTCAGCTTAAAATAAAGGAATCTTATCATAACCACAGTGCAGAGCTAACAGCTCTTACATAATGAGCTGCTTGATAAGGAGACAGAAGTACGGCTCAAGAAAACCATGCATGACACTTTCATTTGCCTTGAAAAGCGATAATCTCCCGGTGTTCTGTGCTTACATTTAAACGTACACATCAGTTTGACACTGAACACGGGTGTCAATTTAGCATATAATAAACAATGATTGAATGTACACTGTGTCAAATGTTTTAAATCTAACTGTGTACGTTGCAGGGCTTGAGGAACACTCTGACCTTCACATACTAAACTGAACAGTCGTCTGCATTACTGTATCTGCAAGGAAATAATGAGCCTGTGAAAAGAAAATGTGTGCTTCATTCCTCTGTGTGCGTGCCCAAGCTTTGCATTTGCAGTAGAATATTTTTTTATTATAAATTATGGCTTTAGTCAAACTGTATGTTGATATGCACTACATTCTGCTACTTTTGAATAAATAGGACTTAAAATCAATTATAACAATGTAATAAAATGCAAAAATATAATTAGGGCTTCTGTTTTTCGTTTTTTATTAATTGTATTTTTCTGTGCTTATTTTTAGCTATTTTTGAGTTTTATGTAAATCGTTTTGGGGGCTTTTGTTTTCATATACTGTATGAAATTAGTGTTTTCGGTTACTTTTCAAAATGCTTGAGCATTTTTTTTTCTGTCAAAATATGTATAGTAGTAGTCTCTGTCTGTACTGTGTTTCCTGGCTCTGCCGTGACGTCACCGCTCAGTCGTCTTTGTCACAAGTAGTAACTCGACAGTACTTGCACACTTAAGTTGTACTTTCTTTCCTTTGCTGTCTTCCACAATGAAATCCCTATGGTTCACGGGCACATTCTTCTGGGGTTTTTGCATGTAGGCATTTTTGTACATTTCACCACAATTCTGTTTTAAATCCTCTGTATCTTAACTGTAATACAGCTTTAAATCGCCCTAACAAGCCTATATCCTGATTGTAATCTCATTTTAAATCTCGAAAGCGGAGTCTCCAATAGAAATGTAGGAATGCGCTGTCACTCAGTAGTTGGGGCGGGTTTAAAGTATTCAGAACTAATCAATGATAGATACAAGTCAGGAAAATGGGGGCACTGGGAAATGTATTTATTATTATTTTTGTGGTAGGTTTTATTTTTTAATGGGAATAGGGTAAAGTCAACGTGAATTGATTAACCATTTCCACAGTTTTTCTGGTGTTTTCCGTGTTTATTGGCTATCCACTGATTTCATTTGTTTTGTATTGGCGGTGTTTATCAGGTTTTATCGCTTAAAACCGAAAATCAGAAGCCCTAAATATAATGTAGTGTGGTTGACATACACGTAGGTTACATAATATGCATAATGGACTACTAATGTTACCATAGGTGCTAATCTGAGTCTGTAAAAAAACAGTTTTTTTCCCGGTGCCTACATTTGAGAATTATTATTGGTACCTTTTAAAAAGGCCAATGATAATTCTTACCTATTGCAGAGCTTTCCTCTTTAGCCTTTTTTTCTTTTTTGGGGGGTAGAGGGTCCTTTCTTGTTTGCTCATGTCAGGTAGCTATCCACAGGTAATGACACATGTAACCTGATCTATAGCAAATAACTCTTTTTTAAATGGAAACAGTCCATTAATGACCGAGGCTTCTGTTTGAGATCGAGAGCCAGCAGCAGGGGATTGCTGAGCACACATTGCTCTGAAAACAATCTTACGGAGAGTTTAGAAGTTCAAACCTTCTCTATTCTGCTTAGTATTTCAGGAATATAAATCCTTAAAATCTTGATTTTTATATGATTGTGAGCAATGGGTCCTGTTTGGCTAGGTCCGTCCTCATTCCAGACACCCAAATACATGGAACTTGAGTTTAATTTGACCTTAAAGCCCCATCTGTCATCTCTCCCCAGCTCAGTTTATCTCTCACATTTCCACCGTCAACACTTCTTAATAGACAATACACCACCAATTGCACTTGCTTGGGCCATCACTAAATAAATGCTTGATCTGAACTAAAGTGCCTGGTGAGTCTGCTTTTTAGAACGGCAATCCTGTAACTTGCATGGTATTAAAAACGAATGAGGTAATGTAAATACCTGACAGGATCTTTCCTGGTCTGATGGGTAAAGCTTACACTGTACAGTAGTATATGTACTACATACTCAAATACAGGAGTGCTCTGGGATTTCATTAAAAAAAAAGGTATATTTAAATACAGTAATAGTTCAGGAGGAGTCATAGGCTATTTAGAAAGAAAAAAAAACATAACAAAATAGCTTTTATTTTGTTTTTCTTTCTTTTTAAACTCAGTGGCTAAATCTTACAGTAACTGGGTATTTCCACCACCAGCTACTGAAAAATAAATTGCAAAAGTTCTGCGTTATCTGTAGTCCCGCGATTATACTGGGCTCTTCTAAACAAGCATCCCATATTTAAAAGACGTCACTTGTAAAGTAAATGTAGTACTTCGTGTCATAATCCAGTGGTTAAAGAAAGGGGCTTGTTACCAGGAGGTTCCTGGTTCAATCCCGACACACTGTGTGTGTGACCCTGAGCAAGTCACTTAATCTCCTTTTGCTCTGTCCTTCGCATGAGACGTAAAAACAAGGTCCTATTGTAAGTGACTCTGCAGCAGCAGTTGTGATGCATAGTTCATCCGAAAACTCTGTAAGTCGCTTTGGATAAAAGCATCTGCCAAATGACTAATTAATAATAATAATAATAATAATAATGATAATAATAATAATAATAACTAGACGTCGCAAGCAACCTGACGGCTTCTAAGGAGTTATTGTGAAGTGTAAGCATTTTGATTGGTTGTTGACCTTAAGGTCACGGTTAAGGTATTTTTTTGAATAGCACCCATATGGGTTCCTACCTGTGCTCCATAGTAACCATGACTCTATCTACACTCTATAAGGAGTCATAATCTAGTTTTACATTTGACCTTAAGGAGAGGTCAAAGGTCAAGGTCAATATCAAGGTTTTTTTTTTAATAGAGCATACATTAATTCCCATAGGCCTCCACTATGTGACATTTTTGTTCAACGGTGTTCATTTTATGCTCAATATATGCAACTAGAGCAATACTGAAATTTGATGGGCCCACGGCAGCCATATTATTTACTGTAGAAACTTAATTTGAGCAAACTTTAAAGAAAACCATACTAGGATCATGTATGCCAAGTTTTGCTTCGATCAGATTAGTGGTTTTGGAGAAGAAGACATTTGTGTGTTAATTAAATTATCAAACATGGCCGCCAATCAGATTAATTTTGAGAACCGTGCATCTTGGACAGTCCCTAACCATGTATAGCAAATTTCAGAACAAGAAACGTAAAATCCACTATGGCTGCCAAACCATGTGACAAATCATGTTCATTCACCTGTGGACATTAGTTCCCATTGGCGTCTACAACTCTGTGAAATTTAAAGAGTTTTCATGCAACGGTTTTCATTTTATGCAACTTTTAAGGTTTTGTTGGCGGAAAGAAAAATAATAATAATAATCTTAACAATAACAATAGGCTTCCCAGCCATCTGTCCGTTGTCTGTCCGTCCAACTGTCTGTCTTTCACACTCCATATCTCACAAACTAAGTCGGCTATGCAGGACTATAATCTGCTATTAACCTGCACTGTTTTTCATATAAGGCAATGGCTGCAGATACAGGATACATAAGTCTAGTTTAAAATGTCATGTATTATATAAATGCATGATAAAAACACACAAAAAGAAGGTTATGCCTTTGTAATTCTATAGAATTATTATTAAAATAAAATCCTGTAGTAGGTATCACTCCTAAAAATACAAACAGAAAACCATATTCATTTTACATATTCTTTCTTAAACTGTAGTACTGCATAACTTGAAATGATTAAATAAATGAATAAATGAATAAATAAATCGAAATACAACTAATATGGAGAGAAACTGGGACAGGCAATAGTTCCTAACAAGATAATTCCATAAATCCTACGTATTTTGCACAACCATTAGGTCTAGTCTCAAATGTGCAGTTTTTAAAGAATTACATGATATAGAAAACATATACCTGCTTTAAAAACATGCCATCTGGTACTACACAGGTTAAAGAAAGTTCACAGTTTGCTTGCCATGCCATCCCAAAAGTCTTACTGCTTTACTTCCTTCATCATTTCACTCCAGCAGTGTCTTCAGGGCATTTTACTGGCTGAAAGCATGTGTCAGTCAATAGTGGAAGCAGCTGATTGGTTACTGAAAGGAGTTTAAAAGTATTGCTTGCATTGAGATATATTTTACCATGTGTAGTACCAGATAACATATTTTAAAATTAAAATGGTTTCTTCAAAACTACACAATTGAGAACTGTATAGTGAATGGATGTGCATGGCAGGTTTAACAATTATTTTTTAGGTTTAAGTTTGCTAAACAGAGTAACTGTATAAAAAGCAGTTTGATAAGATGATATGTACAATACCTTTCAGCTTTAGGAAAAGCTTGAATTGAGTGGTTTTACCAGTAAAGATTTGACTGCATATGTATTTGCAAGTGAAGGCTTTACAAAATAATTGGCCAACTGATGTGTTATATCAATCAATCAATCAATCAATCTTTATTTTATACAGCGCCTTTCATAGTGGACCACCATCACAAAGCGCTTTACAAGATAGTGAGGAACAATGCATGATACATTAAATACAGTGAAATACAAGGCATATAAGGAGTGAAATATAAGGAGCATGAATTCATTGCAAATATGATTATTGTATTTAAGCACACAGCTAAAATATGAATGTAATGTCTTAAAACATTTTTGTATTTTGCTGGAATATTTCTACAGGGGCCTTAATATTAATAATACTAATACTATTAATAATATGGAAAAATAAACTGGAATACAATTGTTGAAATTCTCTTGAATGGCCAGTTAAATATATAACAATTGTTTGCTAAAGAACACATACAAGAGATGTCCAAAACTCATCAATGCTTTTCCAACAATGTAATGATAGAGGCAACAGCTGCCAAATGTCTCAGTCTTACACACACACACAAAAAAACTTAAAAATAATGTGTTGCTGTTATACATATCCATAGAAACGAGACATACTTCTCTTTAGTATGATGTGCTAAGTATACTGCCAGGGCTATACTGGACATAGAATAGCAAACTCAGCACTGTGTTATTCATTTCTTTAATTTATTTTAGAAGCCAGAAGGACAACAACCAACATATCTGACAGACTGGTCTCTTCCCACTGAATCAGTTTATGAGTTGGCATTCACCAGTGCCTTACATTTTAAGAAGCCAAGAAAAAATGTGAAGTTGAAACATTAAAGCATCGGAAGGATTTGATGAGAAGTTTGAGGAGAAAAAGGTATTCCTGGAACACAATTATTATCTGATAGGGTTTTGTTTTATGAATGTGTGTAACCCCCGGTGAACCTTTCTAATTACTTCTGCATGTCTGATTAAGAAAATAACCACTGAGAGATGAAGAGAATTAAATAAATCGTATTGCAAGAGTATCAAAAGCTGACAATAAGCTGACAGAAGCGAGCTGGTTTGCTTAAGTCCTGGAAAGGAGACTGTGCCAGTGTTAGTAAAGGTTTATTCTCTAAAGTCAAATCATCGAAGTCAGTTATCTCAGTGAAGTCAGGAATACTGACACTTCAAAACAGTTAGACCTTGTGATAACCGGCGTTGCTGGAACAAAGCATTCGGGTTTAATCTGAAACAATTTGGCTGCTTCATGGGAAATGCTAGTGACAAAAGTCAACATGCACATTCTGCCCTTGTTATCTCTTCTAGGCTTAGATTACTTCATTCATTCTGCTTTTGTGGACAAAAGGCATATGTCAGGTGCACTGAACTAATCCTTTTACCCCATCCTGCTTCGAGTGACACTGGAATGAAGATGGTCTTTTTACAGGCTATCAGTTTCCTTTGTAATGTCTAGAATCACAAGGTTACGGTACATTTTGAAGCTTTGAGAACTGGTGCTATGTTGTAAATACAATACATTGTTCCCAGTTGCGACCACCAATGGTTGGTTATTTATTTCTACTGAATTAAATGCAGCTAGTGAGCCTGGTGCATTCTTGCCCATTGTAAAACCCTATATTGCTGTGCTATCATTACATCCAGTGAGCCTGGTGCATTCTTGCCCATTGTAAAACCCTATATTGCTGTGCTGTCATTACATCCAGTGAGCCTGGTGCATTCTTGCCCATTGTAAAACCCTATATTGCTGTGCTGTCATTACATTCAGTGAGCCTGGTGCATTCTTGCCCATTGTAACACCCTATATTGCTGTGCTATCATTACATCCAGTGAGCCTGGTGCATTCTTGCCCATTGTAACACCCTATATTGCTGTGCTATCATTACATCCAGTGAGCCTGGTGCATTCTTGCCCATTGTAAAACCCTATATTGCTGTGCTGTCATTACATCCAGTGAGCCTGGTGCATTCTTGCCCATTGTAAAACCCTATATTGCTGTGCTGTCATTACATTCAGTGAGCCTGGTGCATTCTTGCCCATTGTAACACCCTATATTGCTGTGCTATCATTACATCCAGTGAGCCTGGTGCATTCTTGCCCATTGTAAAACCCTATATTGCTGTGCTGTCATTACATCCAGTGAGCCTGGTGCATTCTTGCCCATTGTAACACCCTATATTGCTGTGCTATCATTACATCCAGTGAGCCTGGTGCATTCTTGCCCATTGTAAAACCCTATATTGCTGTGCTATCATTACATCCAGTGAGCCTGGTGCATTCTTGCCCATTGTAAAACCCTATATTGCTGTGCTGTCATTACATTCAGTGAGCCTGGTGCATTCTTGCCCATTGTAACACCCTATATTGCTGTGCTATCATTACATCCAGTGAGCCTGGTGCATTCTTGCCCATTGTAAAACCCTATATTGCTGTGCTGTCATTACCTCCAGTGAGCCTGGTGCATTCTTGCCCATTGTAACACTCTATATTGCTGTGCTGTCATTACATCCAGTGAGCCTGGTGCATTCTTGTCCATTGTAACACCCTATATTGCTGTGCTATCATTACATCCAGTGAGCCTGGTGCATTCTTGTCCATTGGAACACCCTATATTGCTGTGCTGTCATTACATCCAGTGAGCCTGGTGCATTCTTGCCCATTGTAACACCCTATATTGCTGTGCTGTCATTACATCCAGTGAGCCTGGTGCATTCTTGCCCATTGTAACACCTTATATTGCTGTGCTGTCATTACATCCAGTGAGCCTGGTGCATTCTTGCCCATTGTAACACCTTATATTGCTGTGCTGTCATTACATCCAGTGAGCCTGGTGCATTCTTGCCCATTGTAACACCTTATATTGCTGTGCTGTCATTACATCCAGTGAGCCTGGTGCATTCTTGTCCATTGAAACACCCTATATTGCTGTGCTGTCATTACATCCAGTGAGCCTGGTGCATTCTTGTCCATTGAAACACCCTATATTGCTGTGCTGTCAATACATCCAGTGAGCCTGGTGCATTCTTGCCCATTGTAACACCCTATATATCATTAAGTTGCAATCTCTTCTCACCTGCTTACGACAAGTTTCTTTTTGAGCATGATTTTTCACTTCAAGAAAAAAAATAAAAGAAAGACTTGCTATACTTGCAGTCATTATATTTCAAAGTGCACTGGTTTTGAAAACACATGATGTAAATTCTTGACTTATTTTGGAAAGAATGTTATCCCTCTTTATAAACCTGTCTCAGCCAATAAGCTTGAGTGGAGTCATCATAATTAACTGGAAGCTTACAGTGTTCAAACTCACAATGTAATGATGGCACTGAAAACTCTGATAAGGATTTGTAGTATAAATGTGTAAAATAATAATACTAATGATATGACTACTACTACCAATAATAATAATAATAATATTAATAATATACACGAAACATGACTAATAATAATAAAGGTTTTGAAGTATTTTTACTGAAAAAGATTCATGGAGTTAATTTATTGGTCTACCATTCAGGGTTTATTTTAAAATAATAATAATAAAAAAAATAAAAAACAAAAAATAATTATATATATATATTAGCAGATGCCTTTATCCAAGGCGACTTACAGAGACTAGGGTGTGTGAACTATGCATCAGCTGCAGAGTCACTTACAACTACGTCTCACCCGAAAGACGGAGCACAAGGAGGTTAAGTGACTTGCTCAGAGTCACACAATGAGTCAGTGGCTAAGGTGGGATTTGAACTGGGGACCTCCTGGTTACAAGTATATATATATATATATATATATATATATATATATATATATATATATATATATATATATATATATATATATATATATATATGGTCATATAGATCAAGTCAAAATATACTCAATTTCAGATCAGTATTATAATATTTTTACCACAAATACATAAATGAAAAAATATCCTTTATGTAACTAAATTCTTTATGTAACTAAATTCCGAGTAAAACGGGGTAACTTTCGACCTATCGGATCACTGGACAAACATGTTTGTGTGAATTCTCCCCTTTTTTCTATTCTACTTTGATTCAACATGAATTGTGCTAAAGCTTTTAAAGAAAGCCAGAGCAGTCTGTGAAGCACCTCCATCACCCAGCCTCACGAAGCTCAGAGGCAGACTTGTTACACAGTCTTCTGAGGTCAGCTTTTTTGGGGAATAATATTGCTGACCTGTTGTGGTCCTTTGCATGACCCGGAAAACCACTTGCCCACAGCTTGTCACCTCCACACTGCCATGAATAGGGTTACTTTAGACAGCAATCATTTCACCTCATACTGTTGAAATGCAAGCATGTTTTGTGGACTGATTTCAATCCCACAAAACATAATGCAGATAAAATGTTCTCATTTTTAAATATTAGGTAGCCTACATATACCGTATAACCTTAAATATATCACATACGTAATTGCACACTGGCCAGACGGTTGATCTAATTTAATAAAGAAAAAAAAAACACCTTGCATAAAATTATTACAGGCATCTGGGTTTGCTTAACATTTTGGAGAGGAAATATTTGCCTGGCTAAAGACAACACTGTAAGATATTGTTTCATATCCTTATAAAGCTTTACTGAATACTTAAAAAAGGGGCCTCTTTACTGCCAGGGAATGGAATCATAAATAAATACTTGTAAATATATTATTCACAAACACAAAACAAAAATCTCAGAGCAAGAGACGGAAGCAGAATGGCATTGTTCTAAGCAGATATTTTTGGAAAGGCAATTGTAAAATCAATATGACGCTGCACCACTGCTGTGGAAAAAAAGAAAACAATACAAATCAAATTACTGCATTTTCTTTTTTAATTTATATCTTCAAACTGCTTGTGAAAAAACTGCATTTACTTAATATCGCAAACAGAAGAGTGTTCATTAATATACAGACATTAGGGTTTTCTTTTGCATTTGAATCCCATACTCCGTACTGCAGTCACCGACCAACACAATTCTACATACTGTGCATGCTCCAAAACCTGCACCAAATATAGCAAGGCCCCCCTCTACTGGGGTAAACTGTAATCATGTATTTGTTTTTGTGTTTCTCTTATTTATTAACTCTCAATCCATTTATTCAGTCAATATAAATATAAAGGTATTGTGATAAAAATATATATATATATATTCCAATTTAAGTAAAATTTCTTCTTAACTAAAAATGTTCCTTAACCTTCCTAGAGTTCTGGTACTATACATGTACACAGTGCTGGGGAAGTTCCTTTCAAAAAGTAATCCATTAAAGATACAAGTTATTTAAATAAAATTGTACCTAGTTACAGTAACTTATTACTCTTAAAAAAACATAACCAGTTACAGTTACAAACACTTCTCAGGCACAGCTTTCATTTTACAGAAAGAGATATATTTGTTTCGGATTGGTCAAGCTGCAGCTCAAAATATAGCAAGTATCGAACACACTTGTTCCCTGCTCAGACGTTATTTTGTAGCAAGACGGTCCGAGAAGCATGGTCATGTGAATGGAAGGTTTGACTTCCTATACATTACTTTTTCATATAAAATGTATTCAGTTGCCTGTCTGAAAATGTTACTGAAAAATACAATCAAACTACAGTGACTTGTTACACATCTTGAGCTACTGCCCAGCACTGCATGTACACTGGTGCTCCCTCCCAGCAACCATGGATTCTTTGATAAATCAGTGTCCTGATTGAGCTTAAAAGCACACATTCAGTCCTACATGATGAAACATCTGTTACAGATTGTGCAATGAAAAAGAGACTGAAAAAAAATAGATTAGTCCAATTACAGGGGGCGCGTCTTTGAACACTAAACAGTTTTCATAACTTTACAGAATCATTAAGCTCTCTACCTGCTTGGCATCAAAAAGAGATCTCAGTAAAGCATTCCATATGACTTTACCTGGTGTTGATGGCTGTGATATTAAGGCAGATTGATGGACCTCAGTGTCATCAAAGGTGTTTGCTTTCAAGAGGGCATTATTCCCAACCAGTTTCTCATAAAGAAACCAAAATAGTTTGAGCGTTCCTGTTTCCTTAACACACACACACACACACTGTAGTCGTAAAGAAGATGTAATTTGAGAGGCTACATTTAGTCGAGTAAATCGGTTTTTATTTGAAGCAGATCTCGCTCCAAACAAGATTCACCACATTGTGGTTTTCCTGCTTCTTCATCTGTCTAGCTGGATATTACTGCTTTTTTCCCTCTTCTGAAGTATGATTGAAATGTATTTTCTTACTCCATTTTTAAGGTGTTTCTGTAAACCTTTGCATTGAAAACCAAGGTAAAGGGAAGAACCATCAAAATGTCTCAGTTTGTCCGTTGCATCACAGAATCACTGTTCACTTTTGCAGATGCACCCATTGTACTGTTTATTGATCCAATGTTAAATTATGCAAACTGTCCACATGTTGTTTTCTGTAGTTACCATAGCAGATTTTGCGTAAGAAAATAAAGGGCCAATTCTAGGCTTCGGTGTATGCAAGATGTTTACTATGGCGGTTGATGGATTCAATGTATCCACATGGGAGAATATAAAGATCGTGCTTGTTAAAGTATGTAACATGAAGTTGCTCTTACACTATAAATACATGTAAAACATGCACATGAGAAAATCCAAGGTATACACAGTATATATTGAACTGTGATGAGTTAGATCGATGAGAATAATCATATTCATCCAATTCTCTGTCACATGTTTGCTTTTGCACAGTACTCTACAGTCAAATAGTCCTTACAGGCTGCATTGTGTGTGCCAGGTCTTCTTTACAAAGGGTGGAACGTTTCTTTGCAAGTGAGACCACGTGTGCGCTGGAAATAAAATAAGCTGGCCTGCGAGTTTAATAAGCAAACAGTAAAACAATAGAAAAAAGGGAAAAGTCTCTTTGGATTAGAGGTGATGACAAGACAGGTTAATGTATGACAGAATTCAAACTAACTGATCTTTTTTCCAGAACGTGTGTGTCATTACATCCTTGCATTCCATCAAAGAACACAAGAACAGTTTGCTAACAAACTCATTAGCAGTACAGTACTAATAAGAAATTTGACGTCAGCATTTAAAATATTTTTTATATAAGACATTTCAGTGTAGTACTACTATTACTGAATATCTTCTGATGAATGTTCAGTGTTTTGGGTGGTAAAAGAACAAAACACATATTAGCACTGATTCTAGAGGGGGAATCACCGAAAGATTCAGAGATTGAAACATATCTAAATAGATCACTGAAAGATTCAGAGATCTAAACAGATCTAAATAGATCACTGAGATTCAGAGATCCAAACAGATCTAAATAGAAAGATTTTTGAATTGTGGATGACGACACCTGGGTTTCATTATGGAATAGAATGGAAACTGGATGTCAGGCTTGGCATCTGCAAATGCCAGTCAAAGCCAAGGTCAATAACACTGCTCTAAATTATGTGGGCAACATGGACACCTGAAAATATAAAGACTTTACTGAAATTAGGACCATGGGTGGGGCAATGACAGGAAATACTGAAGAATTGGCTACTCCTTACAAATAAACTTATTCTCATCAAAAAACAAAGGGACTTTTTTGGTAAATAGGTACATAATGCTCTCATTAAAGACCTCAAAACTGAAAATATGATACTTATACTGGAAGAGTTTTTTTTTCTATTGGAATTTTGTCTGAATCTGTTTGAATTTGCATTCACTGTATGCCTTATGGGTTTCAGTAGAATTTTGAAGTATGTTCACTTTCTACTTGTATTGAATGTTTGCTTTTGTTACTTAAGTCACATACATATATGTGGTGTAGTTGTAGAACATATTCCTAAAGAAATGTCTTGGTCTGCTGGAAAAACAGTTTTTATTTCCTGACACAAACATGCTGTTGTATGTGTTGCAAGACAACAGCTGCAGAAACCATGTGCCTGTCATGCAGCTCACAATCACGGTTTCAAAAGTTCTAGTTTTGTTTCAAGAAGATAGGAGTAAATAAAAAAAATAGAATTAAACGTTTTGAAAAAATCCTCAAGCCCCGATCCCCATCTAAATGATTCAATGGTTGTTGTTGTCTATTATACTATCCAAGTAGTACAGGAATAGCTGGGCACACAATACTGAGCTGATTTGAGGACACACACTGAAATAGCAAAACAAAAAAACTGCACTGCAAATAAACCTATTTAACCAAACTTTACTGAATATGACTTACCATGTAGCCACAGCTTTTACTCCTTAGCAGCGTTTAAGATTTGTCACTAAAACTATTTGTAACCCCAGTCCTACCATGTGCAAGGAAAAAAATGGTAAACATCCTTAAACAAATCTGTAATAAATTAGAAGACTTTTTAGAAAGTTTTTCAAATGAAATAAAATGAACCTCTGGGGAGAAAAAAGCCAGTTGTAGTCAATACAGGTCCTTTTGAAGTTCAGAAATATCCTTTTATTTGAATCAATCAGCTGTAAAACAAGAGGACGCTCTTATATTGTACACATGTAAGGGGAAAGCGAGCCCCCTGCTGCTAACAACCACAGAGTGACTGATCGTTCTTTCCAAGAGGGATAACATTCTCCTCATGCTGGGGCATTCCAACAAGTCTGTGCACTGAGGAGCCGGCATTTCAAATTGGATTTCTTCAAGTCCACTGCATATTTCATGAGCATTACATCATTTCCTAGATTTGCCCAGCAGGCTAACTCAACACATGATTTCGATTCTATTGTTAGAGAAGATGTGCCCAAGCTTGGTAAGAGCTCGTGTGCAAAGGAAATTCGTGACATATTTAAACAGTAAAAAAAATAAACAAATAAACGTTTAAGGTGTTATTTTTTTTTAACTACATTGACTTTAAAATTGTTAAAAATGTTATACACCGAGCGTATGTGAATATATGATATGAACATATGTACAGCCTTTGTGATCAGTATGTATTTATTTAGTTTTGCCAATTTTGCCAATATTTATTATTTTTGCCCAAAGGCAGTCTTTAGCTTTGTTTTCAGTCTTCTTTCGATTCACACGAATCATATGTTTGGCAAGGTGACTGCTGTTAGCTGATGAGATGATATGTTGTTAATTAAGCCTCAACCTACAGCCGACACAAGATTACATTTTAATACATTTACCATCTACCCTCAGTATATGTGCTGTATCATTTATTTTACCACTACAGACCCCATTTGGTAAATGAAAGAGTTTTGATCAAAATTGCAATTCGCTGGCTTAAACATACCCCCAAGAGCATAATTATTATTATTATTATTATTATTATTATTATTATTATTTATTTCTTAGCAGACGCCCTTATCCAGGGCGACTCACAATTGTAAGCAAATACATTTCAAGTGTTACAGTACAGGTAATACAATAAGAGCAAGATAAATACAATGACAAGTTCAAGCAAGTACAAGTGTGACAAAATACAATTCAATACAGCAGATAAGTGACAGTGATAGTTACAACAAGATATGATTAAATACCAAATACTACAGTTTAAACATATGGCAGGTTACAGTACTCTGAAGTACAGGATTAAATGCAGTAAAGTAGGGGGCAGGTAAGAGTAAGTAAAGCAAATTTAAGGAAGGGTGAAAGTGTCCCAGGGGAAGCAGAGGAGTTCTACAGGTGCTGTCTGAAGAGGTGAGTCTTAAGGAGGCGCCGGAATGTGGTCAGGGACTGGGCGGTCCTGACATCTGTAGGTAGGTCATTCCACCACTGCGGAGCGAGGGTGGAGAAGGAGCGGGCTCTGGAGGCAGGGGAGCGTAGAGGAGGTAGAGCCAGTCTTCTAGTGCCGGCGGAGCGGAGAGGTTGAGTGGGGGTGTAGGGAGAGATGAGGGTCTGGAGGTAGCTGGGTGCAGTCTGGTCAAGGCATCTGTAGGTTAGTACAATATGCAGAAAAATCCTGTGAGGAAATAATAATACAAAATACAGGCACGGCTCTGCATCCTTTCTCGCGGTGCTCCGGTGCTGCTGGTGAATACACAGTTTTTTTGTGACTCTGCAGTATTTGGAATCCGGTTTTAATGCTGGCTGGAACAGCGACAGCTCCCGGTTGTTAGCCATCTACTAAATACAAATAAACAGTGATTAACAAAACAAATACAAACACTCACAGCTTCGTTTTATGGTTCTTTCAGCGCTCCGTTTCGCAACCATAACAAAGGAACAGATCGCTCGGCCACACACCCTGATATACCTTCAGTCACGCCCCCTTTGGTAGCGAGTGCAATCACGTCTCCTCCAATCCATGACTGACACATCGCCTACCGCACGCAGGAAGGCGCTGACTTCTAGTATTGTGGCTTCGTCCCCTTTTTGGATGGCTGACTTCCAACTGACCCTGGAATGAACTGTCAAACCATCAATCAATCAATCAATATTTATTTGATATAGCACCTTTCATAGTGGACCACCGTCACAAAGCGTTTTATAAGATAGTTAGGAACAATACATAATACATTAAATACAGTGAAATACAGGGCATAGTACATTAAATACAAACAGTAAAAAACAATGCAAATACATTAAATACAGGCATATTACATTAAATACAAGGCTAGGATGTTAATTCTAAACATTGTGGATGCGTGTGTCATACAGAATCATGGGAATAAGATGGAGTGAAAAACCTGAAATAGAAATTTTTGACAGCAGCTAATAACAGATATCAAGCTAAAGAGTGTTGAAAGCAAGAGAGAACAAGTGGGTCTTGAGAGTTGATGCGAGCGACTGTGGGAGCTACACACACTAAAGCTGGGAGAGAGTTCCAGAGAGTCGGGGGCATGAAGCTAAAAGAGCGCTCTCCGAGTGTGGTGCACTTTTGCTTGGGCATGACAAGCAAACCAGAGTCCAGGACCTCAGCTTGCATGCAGGGACATAGCGGGTCAGCAGGTTGGAGAGATACTCTGGACCTGTGTGATGAAGGGCCTTGTTGGCTGAACTTTACAGGTAGCCAGTGCAGCTGGGTAAGACAGGGGGTGATGTGATCATGTTTTTTACATTTGGTAAGGATCCTAGCAGTGGCATTTTGAACCAGCTGCAATCAATTTATGGTGCCTGACGGAAGACCACAGTAGAGAGAGTTGCAGTAGTCGAATCAAGAGGAGATAAATGCATGACAGAGTATCTCTGCATCCGGGAGGGAAAGGTAGGGACGAACCTTTGAGATGTTTCGGAGGTGGTAGAAAGAGGATTTGGGCATCAAAGGAGAGGTTACTATCCAGAAGTACACCAAGGCTTCGTTCTGTGGGGGAAGGCAGCAGCAGACAGTTTCCAAGGTTCAAGGCAGCAATATTGAGATTCTTGGGTTGAGTTTTCGATCCTACTAGAAGTTCAGATTTGTCAGTGTTGAGTTGAAGAAAATTGGCAGTCATCAAGGCTTGGATGCAAGCTGAGAGCCAGACCATGGCAGAGGGACATCCAGGGTCTAGTTTTAGGTAGAGCTGGGTGTCATCTGCATAGGAGTTAAAGATGAAGCTATGTTGGCGGATGAAGTGACCCAAGGGAAGCATGTAGATGTTGAAGAGAAGAGGCCCAAGAATTGATCCTTGAGGGACACCACAAGTGACTGGGGTTGCGTCAGCACTGCTTCCATCATAGAAAACAGACTGCATGCGTCAAGATAGGTAAGAGGACAGCCAGGAGAGACAGGTTCCAGAGATCCCAGCATACTTCTGAAGGCAGCGAAGAAGATTGTTCTGATCTATGGTGTCAAAAGCAGCAGTTAGGTCAAGGAGGACAAGCACAGAGGGAGCACCGGCATCAGTATTAAGCAGAAGATCATTTACAATCCAGAGCAGAGCAGTTTCAGAACTGCCAGACTGCAGAAATTCAAGCAGATTGTTATCTGTGAGATGTTTCGTCAGTTGGCTGGCAACAGCCCTTTCAAGAGTTTTGGAGAGAAAAGGAAGATTGGATATAGCATGGAAATTAGATAAGACAGTCGGGTCGAGGGAGGGTTTTTTGAGCACCGGTGTTACTCGGGCAATCTTGAGGGCAGCAGGAACCAAGCCTGAATCCAAGGACAGGTTGAGAGTGTGCATAATGGAAGGAGCAAGATCAGAGGCACAGAGACGGACAAGATTTTTCGACCAGGGATCCAAGGGGCATGTGGCAGTAGTTGATTTCAGCAATATGCTGGAGATATCAGTAATGGAGAGAGGAGAGAAGGAGAAGAGAGCAAGAGGGGCAAATAAAGAGGAGTCAAGGTGGTTGAGTACAATACTGGGTGTGTGGCAAGAGAGCATAGAATAGATGGTGTCAATTTTGTTCTGAAAGAAAGAGGATAAATCATGATAGGTAAGAGAGGAGAATGAATGGGAGATGGATTTGTCAGCTGGATGCAGGATTTGATCAATGGTTTTAAAGAGAATATTGGGTTTACCGTGTCCCATGGATATGATTTCTGAGAAGTATTTCAGCCTGGCAGCAGTGAACGCATGTCTGTAGCCACTGAGGTGATTGGTCCAGATGTCTCTGTGAACCGTTTGTCCAGACAACCTCCACTTGTGCTCAAACTTGCGGCAGGTAGACTTAAGCAGACAAAGTTCGAGGGTATAACATGGGCAGTTGTGATGTTTCTTCACTATTCTGGTCGTAAGCAGGGCAGCTGTGTCGATGATCTGAGTAAGGGTGGCATTGTAGAGGGACACCGCATCATCGACTGAAGATGGGAGAGTACCAGTCAGAGGGGATGAAGAGACACATTCCCAGAGTATTATAGGATTTAGCAGATTTTTGGGACGGAAGGAAATAACAGTATCAGTAGTAGCTGTAGGTGAAGGAATATTAATATTGGCAGTGATTGCCAATGAGCAGATCCAGGGTGTGTCCACGGGTGTGAGTGGGGACGTTGACAGATTGAGAAAGCCCAAGGCAGTCCAGGAGCATGACAAAGTCAGTCATTAGGGAGGAGGAAGACAAATCGACATGGATTTTCAAATCACCTAGGAGTAGAATTTTGTCAGTTGAAGTGCAGATTAGAGGAGAGGAATTGCGAGAACTCAGCAATAAGAGCAGAGTTATTCTTTGGTAGACGATAGATAACAGCAAGGGTGAGGGACATGGGAGAGGGGAGCTTGATAGCGAGATGCTCAAATGAAGAGAAGGCTGGGAAAGAGAGAGTTGAGGCGGCAAGCACAGAGTTAGCAATAACAGCAGTGCCTCCACCTTTACCCGTGAGGCGTGGCTTGTCAAAGAGCGGATAGATGTAGTGAGTACTTATCATTTACATAGTGCAAGGTTTCTGCTAGACAGAGAAGATCAAGATTAGCATCAGTTATAAGTTCGTTGAGAAGCAGAGATTTGTTAGTAAAAGAATGGCAATTGAGGAAGGAGAATTTACAGTTTGTAGCAGGCAGTACAATGACAGACAATGAGCACAGACACACAGCACGTGTGTCCTCAGTTAGAAAGTTAGAAACTAAATATTTGCACAGTTAAGATGCCAATTTAAGTGCAGTAGACTCAAACCATCCAGTCCAGGGCACACTGTTCCTGTTATACCGTGCCCTCACAAGTCGGGAGGGAGATTGTTGACTCATTCGCTCTCTGTCACAGCCTGTTAATAATGTTTTTACACCGTCAGCACTTGACATTTCATGTACATGTGTAGAGCCATTCTTACAAATACAGCTGGGCATGAGTGATGTCAAATAACTACTGCCTTCATTATGCACCTCATAGATTGTATCCATGCTTTACTCTGTCAGGATAGAGGCTGGCAGTTCTGATAGCTCAATATCCACTGTGCCAAGCAGTAATTGCTTAACTGAAAAGATGAGAAAGAGCCTAAAACTAGGAACATCAATACTAACTGTTACTAGCAAGTGTCTTGTTGTTTCAGTTGGTCACAGGCATTCTCCTTTAACAAACTTGGGTTTCTAACCAAACAGGATGCAGGCTGCTCTATAGTTCCTGTGCCAGCCATGGTTCATTTGTTCTGTCTACACTGTCAGAGGCTTTGGAATAATACATTGGGTGTGAATTGGGAAGATTGAAGGTGACACTATTGGATTTCTGGTTGAAGCATGGTGTCAGATACTGATAACAAAACATTAATGCTAGAACGTGACATGCTGGCTGACTCAATGACATGTCTTTATATGAGACTACAATATGACACCTATTATTTGTTTATTTAGCAGACGCCTTTATCCAAGGCGACTTACAAAGACTAGGGTGTATGAACTGTGCATCAGCTGCAGAGTCACTTACAACTACGTCTCACCCGAAAGACGGAGCACAAGGAGGTTAAGTGACTTGCTCAGGGTCACACAGTGAGTCAGTGGCTGAGGTGGGATTTGAACCGGGGACCTCCTGGTTACAAGCCCTTTTCTTTAACCACTGGACCACACAGCCTCCTATAAGACCACACCTATCTAACACCCTGTATGTCTGACCTTGCACATACAAAATACTGTTGTGTAGAAAGTGGTGTATCCAAATTGACTTTCATTGGGGTTCAAAATCCATATACAGTATGCTGTGATATACTGCACAGGACACTGTCCACTTTGGATAAACAGGACATGAGAACATGCTATAACACAACGAGGCATCTAGTGTGCAGTCTCCTTGTTAGTGTAGCTATCGCTTAAATATGGACCCAAATAAATATAATATGATACTCTCTAACCCAAACATATTTATTAAGGTCAAGTCAGATTCTTTCTGGTGAAGTGTAATGTACTGTAACCCAGGCACTAAACATGCTCATTTCATGCTTGTTTTCATTATATGTACAGTAGGACCCCCCACCCCCATGACATTAGGCCTGTTAATTGGGAACGAATGAGTTCTTAGCAATGTGCAATTGTAATCTCCCTTTTCTTGTACAATGTTTCACACTTTCAGTGCAGGCAATAGGGATTAAGATTATCAATGTATGATACAGCAGCGCTCATGTCAATATATTGAACATTTCTTTGTCAGGTGACAGGGTCGTTTGTTAGAGAATCTTGTGCTAAAAGAATCTCTCACAGTCCCCCAAGAATCCCCAGCTCCTGGTTTGGGAACCACTGTATTAGTCAAAACATTTGTCAAAGAATGTTCTTGTAGTTTTATTCTGTTATTGAGTGTTTTGTATTTCTGGCTGATGAATTAATACACTGATAATAAATACACTAACAAATAAATAAATAAATAAAGGTCATTTTCAGGAACGCAAAGATACCAAACTGGCATATGCCTATTTTTCCAATTTTGCTGAAGCAGTTGGGTAAAGCATTCCATTGCACATTGCACCATTTACTTTTAAAAACTAGCTCTGAAGTGATTTTAGATTGATCGTGGGATTTAAGGTGTCAGTTTTTGTGCACTGCTATTGTCAGATAAGCGATCAGGTTTGATGGAAAGAATGATCTGCCTCACAAGTTCTTCTTGTTACCCATTGTGATGACATCATCGAAAGCACAAATCCTTGTGCTAGTTCCTTTGAAGTTACTGTAATTGTGTAGAAACAATATATAACAATTTTGGCTTAACAGATAGGAGATGTTGTACATTGATATTTCCATACTGACTGCATTGGAAACTTTTTTTCTCCTACCTCTGGCTTGAGTGTTGATATTATCTTTAATGAATAGCTGCATGCCACAGGAGTGTTGAATGATATTGATCATGTCAAAGAGGTAGGGTTCAAGTCTTAAAAACAATCAGGAATTCCATCTTAACTATCTGGACGGCTTCCATAATGCCACACACTCTGTGATTACTCTTGTAATAGACATACACCAAAATAAAACTTGGCAGCAAACCCTGGCCTTCCCCTGCTTACATGTGAATGCTCCCTGTTTGCACATTTCAGCAGCTCTTTGTTGCTTTGCTCTGATTGAGGGCAGTGATAACGCTGTGGGAGAGATTGCCTCATAATGCTGGATTGCAAGCACAGGATTCCTGGCAGCTCAGCAGCTCTTTCTGTGTCTGAATGGCATAAATTGGACGATTTTCCTGCTCTCAGGAGGACTTATCGTCTGCAAGGCCAGAGACTGTATATAATTTGCAAAATACTATGCTGATAGTGTAAATGAGTTTAATAGCTGTCGAGGCCCAGTTTAGCATTTTAATGTTCCCTGTGCAGATAAATGATAGCAGAATGCTGCTTGTTTAAGATACAACTCCAATGCAATCAATCAGGCACTGGCTGCTGAAAGATTTGTGTTTACTTTTGTGGAACGTCTAATTATGTCGTGTCAAAGACGTTAACATCTTGTTGAACAGAAAATGAATTCTCCCTACGGCAGCTGAGCTGTCTACCTGGATCATTTCTTGCTTTGATTGCTTTTATAGGTTTCTTATTTCTTTTAATTAATCACAATTTGATCAAAGCTATCCTCTTCAAAGCATTATTATAAGTTGTGGGGCCCATAATTAAGCACATCTTACTGAGGTATATATTTATGGTATTTTTACCAGTATCTACTTGACAAATGTCCCATGAAAGGGCTTTGCAGGTTGAACACTTTCTTTGTGTCAAGAGACTGCAGCTGCAGTGCTGGTGGAACATGTTTTCAGTAGTTAGTCGTTATGGTTTGCTGGACATGTGAAGCAGACAGTTCAGGAACTGAAGGCGTTATCTTGCAGGCTGATCTAATCGCAATTTTTTTTTTTTAAACCTGTCACCTTATGCAATGAATCTTAGATCAGCTAATTGTTTACATGCGATGCTCGAACCCTCCCCAGGCGTCTGTTTAATGGGACCTACACTGATTAGAATTTAAGACACATGGCCTGGTGGAAAAGGACGCAAGTCAATGCAATTAAGGGTTTTTGCTGTTAAAAAAAAAAGTAACAAATTTGTACCAGCTTTTATCACCAATAAAGGATTAAATAAGGAACTAACTACACATGAACAGTAAACTTATTGATCTCACAGTTGTTTCTCATTAACTACACCTGAATTGTGAAAAACGATCTCTTGCCTTTTTTTAAGTACAAAAGGCATTCCTAATCCCCAAGTTAAACAGTTAAAGCCTTTTCTCCCAAATCCTTTAGATAAATAGCTCTGAAGCTGAAATTTAAGAAGACAGAACTACCGATTGGACTTAAAAGTGTATTAAAAGTTGATAAACATACTCCTAGATACACAAGGATGTAAAACATTTTGATAAACATACTCCTAGAGACACAAGGATATAAGACATTTTGGAAAAAGGAAAAGGTATTATAAGGCCAACTCACTGATCCTTTTTTTCAGATTTTCTTGGCTGATGGTTATAATGAACATTACACATCATTGCCCCTATTCCATTTTCTGATCATAAATCTGCATCTACTATATATATATATATATATATATATATATATATATATATATATATATATATATATAGTACAGTGCATGCTTTTAAATAGTTGTTATTTGCATGATATAACCCTAACTCCAGACCAAACCCTACTCCCTCTAACCCTAACCCTTTTCTGATGCAATTGTGTACTTGCATGTATGGTGCAAACAGATTTACACGTTAAGTACATTGTGCATCATAACATTGTAACTATGTGTAAGTTCACATGCATTTACTCTGTAACTACACTGTAATTACAGACACTTCGTGTAAAGTGTTATTCAACACATCAGTTTAAACAAAACAAAACAAAAATGTCAGTGATGAATTAATGATGCATTTTGTATCATTCCTACTATAAATGTATTCACTTTTCTATTACTAATTAATGGGATTCCTTGTGAAACTCAGTTACATTCTGGATCATTATTAAAGGCAAGTATATTTTTACAATGCAGCACTTACAGAATATAATGAGTTGGCAGTGTGTTGGCTGCAGTCCGAGGTCAATTGCATTAGAAGTAGGCTCAATTTTCAAATTACTTTCAGACAAAGCAATCACACAAATGAGGACCTCTTAGTACACACTGGTAGCAGCTCTTAAGCATACTGCTCCCTTCTGCATTCCACTCTGCAAATAAATACCCCCTGTCACTGTCATTTTACCTTTGCACTAGGGGAACCTTTCCATATTCTTCAATGCAATGTAAAAAGGGAGAAATGTCAACACATTTTGTAAAAGTGGATTTATTAATAGATTTCTTGTTTTCTTGAATATTGTTTACAGTTTGTGTATCACACCGTGGACTGATTTTTAAATGTAATGTTAAAAAACAAATCCCTGGTTTAGCACTGCAGTGAAACCTCACTTTTAAAGGCAGTTAAGAAATGAACAAACTGTGTTAAAATATTGAATTACATACTGCTTTGTAGTTTTTTTGATATACTTAACAAAAAACTGACAAAAATTGATAAATTGGACATTTTGAAATGTAAAATGAAATGCTGTACTACTATTATGGCTTCCGATAGACTTTTGCAAAATCATTTTGTAGTTTATTTGATTAATATGTTTAATAAAATATCTACATTATGTTCATACCATAATGTAGATTATGATTATTATTATAATCCTAGGATTGTAGGTGATGCTAAGGTTTTGTCTGTAGCTGTAGTTGTAATGGTTTGCAATCTGTCACTCATTCCTCAAAGAACTGACATCCATGTTTGAGGATTGCATGGCAGCGACTCTGCCAACATGGAATGTACTACAAACATTAACAAGCCAGCACACTCGCAAATCCTTTTTCTTTCTTTTTTTTTCAATTTTATTGGCTTGCTCTTGGATCAGTGGTTGCTGTTTTCAGTAGGGTTTTTACTAACTTAATCCAGAGCCTTATTTAAACAAATACAATGAAGGTAGTTCAGAAGCTGATTTAGTTACTTGTGTACCAATGCTTTAATAATTTGTTTACTTTGTGTTGCAAAATTGAACACTAAAGCAGTGATAAAAAAGAACAATAATATATTTAAATTCCTTAAACCTATGAAATTAAACCACTTTGTTTTAATATCTAAATGTGAAACCGATCAGTTGTCATTTAAATGTGCTTATAATAAGACTAAGAACAATAATGTGGTCAGAATCTTAAACAAGCAACTACTTATTGGTAGGAATGTTTCATTTTCATGGAAAGAATGCCCAGACTCAATGAAGCAGGTATCCTTACAAGGCTGATCAAACAGTATATTTAAGCATACTTATACTTAGACATGGTGTATTTTTCCTCACTTTGTTTAATACTTGTATTCTTTGTGTAAAATCTAAATCTGCTCAACAGTTTCCAAACAGAGCCTACCATTGTTTTTCATTACCCTCAGTGAAACTGCTTAAATAAGATAGGTGTAACATGATTATTATATTTATAATTCTTAGCTATAAACAATGCAGAAAATAATAATAATAATAATAATAATAATAATAATAATAATAATAATAATAATAATAATAATAATAATAAAACATAACAAAATAGCTTTTATTTTGTTTTTCTTTCTTTTTAAACTCAGTGGCTAAATCTTACAGTAACTGGGTATTTCCACCACCAGCTACTGAAAAATAAATTGCAAAAGTTCTGCGTTATCTGTAGTCCCGCGATTATACTGGGCTCTTCTAAACAAGCATCCCATATTTAAAAGACGTCACTTGTAAAGTAAATGTAGTACTTCGTGTCATGATCCAGTGGTTAAAGAAAGGGGCTTGTTACCAGGAGGTTCCTGGTTCAATCACGACACACTGTGTGTGTGACCCTGAGCAAGTCACTTAATCTCCTTTTGCTCTGTCCTTCGCATGAGACGTAAAAACAAGGTCCTATTGTAAGTGACGCTGCAGCAGCAGTTGTGATGCATAGTTCATCCCAACTCTCTGTAAGTCGCTTTGGATAAAAGCATCTGCCAAATGACTAATTAATAATAATAATAATAATAATAATAATAATAATAATAATAATAATAATAATTATTATTATTATTATTATTGTTTATTTTATTATTTTTTTAAGCATCCGTTGATGGTCCCCAGGTGGGGATATTAAAAAACAGATCTGTGTCTTTGGGTAAAGAGTACTTCCGAAAGTACTGAAATTACCAAAGATTAAAAAAAAATCTTGAATAACACATTTAAAAAATGTAAACAAGGCTATGTTCTTTTTATTTTAAAATCTGTAAGGATCTGTACATCTTTGCAGTTGTTTTGTAGAAACAATGCAATCATGATATGTTTACTGTTTACAATAGCAAGCTGCCACCTTCAGTTCCATAGGTCTATTATTGCCTGAAGTAGACAAGGCTGCACTTACCTCAGTTCTACCCTTCTGTAAAGGATGCAGTTCGTAAAGATAAGCTGCCAGCTTTATCAACATAAGGGCTTATTGAAGAAGTACAACAAACTGCATTATTTTAATCTAAAAGATGTCAACGTGGGTGGTAAAGCAGCAACAGACGGCTCTACTGCAAACCCATGCATTTGATATTGATTGAGTCAAAATGACGCTTAGATTCAAATGCAAATTATTATTTTTTAATTCCATAACTTGATATTTTTATTTTATTCCAAAACATTAATTTGTTTATAATCTCTTTAAGAAATAAAATAAAAATATATATTGAATATCCATAGATGTGTTTTCTCTCAGGTAGTTCAAGATATTTATTATTATTATTTTTTGCTTATGTATTTATTTATTTTTTTGTTTGTGTGGATTGGTGCAGCAATATGTGGAAATCTAGCACCGCAGTATTTATAATATACTAGAATGTACTTGTAAATATATAAGAGTTAAATTCATGGCAAAACTAACTATTAATTAAAACTCATAAATATTGTGAGCACTCTTTTTAAGCAATTGTAAAGGGTATGACACATTTTCTAAGAGGATTTAAACAATTGTAAAGTGTACAACAAGCAAGACATACTTGGTTGCAGGAAGTATCTGGTAAATAGGTAGCTTATTGCTAGTTATACCCTTAAATGGTTACATTCCTCTCTGAAAACATGCCTTTGCCCTTGTTTCAACCCTTTCCAAGTTTACCACAGTACATTTGCAGTTTCCCCATGCTTTCCCTGAGGTCATGCGATGCATTTACCATGATTACCATGGTTTACCATGTTGTTTATTTATCTTAGCATACCTCTCTGGATTTCACAATGCTTTACCATGCTTTTACTAATCTTCTAAAGGAGAACATTGGGCCCACCACATTTAAGGGAGGTGCCTTGGTACTGTAAGATCGGAAAATTTACCCATACAACAAACAAGTAAGAGTAATCGCGCAACCAAAAAGAAAACTACTTTCTGAAGATTAAACGTCTGTGTATTAGGAAAGACCCATTAGGAGAGGCTTGCCATGAGTCTGATATTGATCACTTTTTAGTGTAACAAAGAAACTGCTTTCGTGGAACGGCCCAGTAGAGAATGATTATCTGATTGATTTTTATCAGGAAGAAAAAACCAAGATACCAATGTTTACAAGCTTGCATAAAGCCAGGAATCCCAATGTAAGAGCTAGCACCCACACATGGTGCAAGCTATGCATGCTGGGGCCTAGGACCCTCAAACAGCCATGCATAGAGAAGACCAGGAGCTGGACTGCAATATGAACCTGATTTAATACAGCCATGCATAGAGAACACCAGGAGCTGGACTGCCATATTAACCTGATTTAATGCAGCCATGCATAGAGAACACCAGGAGCTGGACTGCCATATGAACCTGATTTAATACAGCCATGCATAGAGAACACCAGGAGCTGGACTGCAATATGAACCTCATTTAAATCAGTCATGCATAGAGAACACCAGGAGCTGGACTGCCATATGAACCTGATTTAATACAGCCATGCATAGAGAACACCAGGAGATGGACTGTCATATGTGTCACGTATGACTGATTTCTTTTGTGCTGTATTTTTATTAGGTTGATATAATAAATTGTGTTTTTGTATTACATCATTATTGTTCACTGTTTTGCCTTGTGTATAGCACATTAAGTTAATTTGTATGAACACTGAGTGATTTTAACATGTTACTGTTTTTGTTTCCACCCGGAACACACACAGAGGGAAGTTGCTTAATAACAAGGATGCTGAATGATCTGATCCAGATTGATTACAGGTGCAGTGAGGAGATCCCTATATAAGCAGTCGAAAGGAGAACTGAGATAGAGCAGAAAGAGTCGGGAGAGCCAAGGGAGAAAAAACAGAACAAGAGAAGAAAACGAACAAGAGAGAAAAACAACCAAGAGAGGAAAGGGAGAGAGCAAACAGCGGAAAAGTGGAGCGAGTTGGGAAGCAGACAGAGAAGAGAGGCAGAGAATCTGATCTAGGAACAGAGGAGCCTGAATCAGCATTTGGGTAGCAGAAACTAGAAGCAACAAGCAGAAGCAATAGACGGGGGGTGCCAGAGACACGAGACCAGGGTAATAATCACAATTGAAAAGTGGAAGCAAAGCAGTAGACTTTGCAGCGGTTAAGACACTTTGCTAAAGGAGAGGTAAGTAAATTGTGATTTAATTATACTTGTGTTTTACCACACAAGTATATTTACTTTCTAGTATGTCCTATGCACCCTGCTGATAGAACCCCTAATTGCACGTATAAGTAAGGCCCTGTGAAAATCGCGGACATTTTCTTTAAAATTCACAGCAATGTCATGGGTAAAGTATCGTATTTTACAGAATGTGCACGGAAATATGTTAAAAATTACATATAAAAACACGATTATGTAAGTACTGTCTCCATGGCTTACCTTTTGTATAGATGCAGCAGTTTTTTTTTCTACACCCAGGTACATATCAGAGTGTTAAAGTGATTTTTTTTGGTATGAAATACAAATAATTCTAATGACTGGTAGCTGTGGAAGCAGGAGCTAGGTTGGGACTGTTCCGGAACCTGTCGAGTGAGCTCAGGGGGAATTCTGACACAAGGCTACCTGCGCTTGGTTTCCTTCTCAAGTACAGGACAGCTCGCAAAGATCCTACAAGGATATCGATAGCGGCTGTACAGAAGATACAGAGACAAGTTAACTTTTTGTTGGTTATCTTTTTTTCTTTGGCCCTTCCCTGTAAATACCCCTTATTTAAATGGTCACAGAACGGGAATAAAGAAAAGCCATTAAAACAGCATTTATTTTGGTTTGTGTACATTGTCTCCATCAACCACATGCGCTATCTCCCACAGTCATTTTTGTAGTCTTGTCAGTACTATGTTGAGAAAGTGTATTGTCTGTCAGTGCGCAGTGCATTGCTTTCTCCTCCTAGAATTGAAGTATGCTTAGTTACAGTATAAGAATGCAGTTGTTTTTCATAGTGCTTCCAGGTATCTGTCGTCACTATTGTTGTTCCAAAGTATTTCATCGTGAGAAAAAAACAAGCTTAATTAAAAACAAAATTGAAAACTGACTATGTAACATTAAAATATTTTTAAAACAAATCTGCAGAAACAATGTAAACAACTTTCCAATCAGACAGGTATCCTGGTGCAATATCAGGATCAGTCACTAGAGAAACTAAGGGATCACAGACAACTGAAGTGTTACACAGCCTATTACAGGCTATTGCAGTGTTACACTGAGAGGCTATTACAGTGTTACACTGAGAGGCTATTACAGCTTTACACTGAGAGGCTATTACAGTGTTACACTGAGAGGCTATTACAGCTTTACACTGAGAGGCTATTACAGCGTTACACTGAGAGGCTATTACAGTGTTACACTGAGAGGCTATTACAGTGTTACACTGAGAGGCTATTACAGTGTTACACTGAAAGGCTATTACAGTGTTACACTGAGAGGCTATTACAGCATTACACTGAGAGGCTATTACAGCGTTACACTGAGAGGCTATTACAGCTTTACACTGAGAGGCTATTACAGCGTTACACTGAGAGGCTATTACAGCGTTACACTGAGAGGCTATTACAGCGTTACACTGAGAGGCTATTACAGCGTTACACTGAGAGGCTATTACAGCGTTACACTGAGAGGCTATTACAGCGTTACACTGAGAGGCTATTACAGCGTTACACTGAGAGGCTATTACAGCGTTACACTGAGAGGCTATTACAGCGTTACACTGAAAGGATATTACAGCGCTACACTGAGAGGCTATTACAGCGTTACACTGAGAGGCTATTACAGCGTTACACTGAGAGGCTATTACAGCGTTACACTGAGAGGCTATTACAGCAACAGTAGCAGCGCAGGGCTGGTCGCAAGTCCCGCCGGGTCTCTGCTATGCTGAACATCTGCCTCACCTGTCTTAAAGGTGAGGAATGGTGCTTCGCCATTGGCGAGGTCGGGCATGTAGCACCCGACCAACCCCCTCCATGGCAGGAGAAGGAGGAGCCTGAATGTTTTTTTGATACTTGAAATGTATTTGCTACGATTGTAAAGTAAGCTCTGGATAAGGGCGTCTGCTAAGAAATAAATAATAATAATAATAATAATAATAATAATGTTTTGCGCTCATGTGGGAGGAGGATGGCCCAGAGATGGAACCGGAGGATGAGGGGTCAGTCCGTCCACAGCCCAAGAGGGGGGATGCTGAGCGTCCACAGCCCAAGGCTCCACTAGCAGGGGAATACCTGCTGGTTTCACCTCCGCCACCACCATCCAAGGGAAAGGAGCAGGAGCTGCCTCTGCATCCTCCGAGGCGGACTGGTCCACTCTGCTCAGAGGGGATCTGGGACTGGCTGGTGGAGCCTGAGAGAGATATCGTGGACACCCTCCCTGCTGTGATCAACCTCCTGTGGGCGAGAGATGGGGACCGCTGGAGGCCTGGGAACAGCAACACCACCCAGCATCCCTCCCAGACATCGCAGCCATGGTGCTGAACTACCTGGCTGCAGATATGGGAGGGGCCCTGCTGCTGTCTCCAGCACCAGAAGGAGAGGAGCCATCGCCGCCATCTCCAGCGCCAGAGGGAGAGGAGCCATCGCTGACATCTCCAGCGCCAGGAGAGGAGCCATCGCTGCCATCTCCAACGCCAGAGGGAGAGGAGCCCTCACCATTGTTTGCAGCGCCAGAGGGAAAGGAGCTCTTGCTGCCGTCTCCACCGCCAGAAGCAGAGCAGCAGGAGCTGCCTCTGCCTCCGCCACCTCCAACGCTAGGAGCAGAACAGCAGGAGCTGCCTCTGCCTCCGCCACCTCCACCAGCAGATGTTGAATACCAGCTGGTTCCGCCTCCATCAACGTGGGGGGACAGCTTACCGCTCCCACCTCCACCAGCAGAGGGTGAATCCGCTCAAGGATGCCTGCCTCGCTCTGCCCAAGGATGCCTGCCTCGCAATGCCCAAAGATACCTGTCTCGCACCGCCCAAGGATGCCTGCTGCTCCGCATCGCCTGGGGTTGCCTGCTGCTCTGCATTGCCTGAGGTTGCCTGCCGCTCAGCATCGCCTGTTGAGCCACCAGTTGCAGGATACGAGGGAGAAGTGGAGTTCCCGCTGCTGCCTCCATGGCCAGGGGCTCCCCTCCCGAGTTAGCCTCCTGATGGTCCGCTGCTGCCGTCGCCTCCCGCGGGTCCGCTGCTGCCGTTGCCTCCCGAGGGTCCGCTGTTGCCGCCACCGCATGGGGTCGCCACCGGCTCTGCTTCGCCTGGGGTCACCGCCGGCTCTGCTTCGCCTGGGGTCATCGCCAGCTCTGCTTCGCCTGGGGTCGCCGCTGGCTCTGCTTCGTCTGGGGTCACCGCAGGCTCTGCTTCGCCTGGGGTCATCGCCAGCTCTGCTTCGCCTGGGGTCATCGCCGGCTCTGCTTCGCCTGGGAGTGCGCCGCTGGCTCTGCCGTCTGGGGTGCGCCGCTGGCTCTGCTTCGTCTGGGGTCGCCGCTGGCTCTGCTTCGTCTGGGGTCGCCGCTGGCTCTGCTTCGTCTGGGGTCGCCGCTGGCTCTGCTTCGTCTGGGGTCGCCGCAGGCTCTGCTTCGTCTGGGGTCACCGCAGGCTCTGCTTCGTCTGGGGTCACCGCAGGCTCTGCTTCACCTGGAGTCACCGCAGGCTCTGCTTCGCCTGGGGTCGCCGCCGGCTCCGCTTCGTCTGGGAAGCTGCGGCCATGAAGAAGGGGGAGGAGGTCAGGAGACCAGCTCCCACCGCAGCAGTTCGCTGCAGGGGTGGGTGGCGGAGCCCCAGAAGAGGAGCTGCGGCTACAGAGAGTAGGGGAAGGTCAGGAGTCCACCCCACAGGCTGCCCGGGCGGCCGCAAGATTGCTTTGGCCGGAGGAGCCGGCCTGTGTACGGTCAGCCTGGCTGCTACAGCTGTTGGCATGGGAGGAGGACCTCCCACCGTGGCCGCCACCTTTGGCCCGTTGCTGCCCCTGTTCCTGGTTATTGTTTTGCGTTTTAATTATTAAACCTTGTGAGAATGCGTGACTGATCAGCGTGACTGATTACTGATTATTTAACTAGCTGACAGTCGTGCATCCTTATTAAACTCGTGCAGACTATGGCCGAGGGAGTAGGAAGGAAGATCACCATTCTGTTTTCTTACTGGTTTGGCTAGGGGCCTACTCATGTAAAGAAATTGGAAAACTGCCTTCATTGAAATAAAAAAAATATATATAAGAACTTTTTTTTCTTCTTGTTTGCACGTACAACACTCGATGCAGTTGAATGACCCCTGAACAAAGTTGTGAAAACAGGAGGATCAATAGGAAAGTTTAAACTACTTTTCAATATTTTCCATATTAAGGTGCTTGCAGCAGTGGGGAACACTCCAGCAGTGAAAATGCTGCTAGTGGCAATGCCGGCACTGGAAATGCTGACAGCTGTGCAGGGCACTCCGGCGGCTGAAATGCTGGCTCCTCCCGACATGCAGCCAGCCATGGCAACACTGGTAGTGGAGACAGCTAGGCTTCACCCGGTGGCGCTGGAGACAGAGGGGCTTCTCCCTATGGTGCTGGAGAAAGCTGTGCTTCTCCCCATGGTGCTGGAGAAAGCTGTGCTTCTCCCAGTGGTGTTGAAACAGCTCCCCTTCTTGGGTGCTGGAGATGGCTCCCCTTCTTGGGTGCTGGAGACGGCTCCCCTTCTTGGGCTGGAGACGGCTCCCCTTCTTGGGTGCTGGAGACGGCTCCCCTTCTTGGCGCTGGAGACCGCTCCCCTTCTTGGGTGCTGGAGACCGCTCCCCTTCTTGGGCGCTGGAGAACGCTCCCCCTTCTTGGGTGCTGGAGACGGCTCCCCCTTCTTGGGTGTTGGAGACCGCTCCCCCTTCTTGGGTGCTGGAGATGGCTCCCCCTTCTTGGGTGCTGGAGATGGCTCCCCTTCTTGGGTGCTGGAGATGGCTCCCCCTTCTTGGGTGCTGGAGATGGCAACGACTCCCCCCCTTTTAGCTGTGGAGATGGCAGTGGCTCCTCCCTCTCTGGTCTTTGGGCAAACAGCTCTTCCCTATCTGGCTCTGGAGACGGCAGTGTCTCCTCCCTCTCTGGTCCTTGGGCAGGCAGTTCTTCCCTCTCTGGCTCTGGAGACAGCAGTGGCTCCTCCCTCTCTGGTCTTTGGGCAGGCAGCTCTTCCCTATCTGGCTCTGGAGACGGCAGTGTCCCCTCCCTCTCTGGTCTTTGGGCAGGCAGCTCTTCCCTCTCTGGCTCTGGAGACTGCAGTGTCTCCTCCCTCTCTGGTCTTTGGGCAGGCAGCTCTTCCTTCTCTGGCTCTGGAGATGGCAGTGTCTCCTCCCTCTCTGGTCTTTGGGCAGGCAGCTCTTCCTTCTCTGGCTCTGGAGATGGCGGTGGCTCCTCCCTCTCTGGTCTTTGGGCAGGCAGCTCTTCCTTCTCTGGCTCTGGAGATGGCCTCGTCTCCTCCCTCTCTGGCTCTGGAGATGGCAGTGTCTCCTCCCTCTCTGGTCTTTGGGCAGGCAGCTCTTCCCTCTCTGGCTCTGGAGACGGCAGTGTCTCCTCCCTCTCTGGTCTTTGGGCAGGCAGCTCTTCCCTCTCTGGCTCTGGAGATGGCAGTCTCTTCCTCTCTGGTCTTTGGGCAGGCAGCTCTTCCCTCTCTGGCTCTGGAGACGGCAGTGTCTCCTCCCTCTCTTGTCTTTGGGCAGGCAGCTCCTCCCTCTCTGGCTCTGGAGATGGCAGTGTCCCCTCCCTCTCTGGTCTTTGGGCAGGCAGCTCTTCCCTCTCTGGCTCTGGAGACGGCAGTGTCTCCTCCCTCTCTGGTCTTTGGGCAGGCAGCTCTTCCCTCTCTGGCTCTGGAGATGGCAGTGTCTTCCTCTCTGGTCTTTGGGCAGGCAGCTCTTCCCTCTCTGGCTCTGGAGACGGCAGTGTCTCCTCCCTCTCTTGTCTTTGGGCAGGCAGCTCTTCCCTCTCTGGCTCTGGAGATGGCAGTGTCTCCTCCCTCTCTGGTCTTTGGGCAGGCAGCTCTTCCCTCTCTGGCTCTGGAGATGGCAGTGTCTCCTCCCTCTCTTGTCTTTGGGCAGGCAGCTCTTCCTTCTCTGGCTCTGGAGATGGCAGTGGCTCCTCCCTCTCTGGTCTTTGGGCAGGCAGCTCTTCCCTCTCTGGCTCTGGAGATGGCAGTGTCTCCTCCCTCTCTGGTCTTTGGGCAGGCAGCTCTTCCCTCTCTGGCTCTGGAGATGGCAGTGGCTCCTCCCTCTCTGGTCTTTGGGCAGGCAGCTCTTCCCTCTCTGGCTCTGGAGATGGCAGTGGCTCCTCCCTCTCTGGTCTTTGGGCAGGCAGCTCTTCCCTCTCTGGCTCTGGAGATGGCAGTGTCTCCTCCCTCTCTGGTCTTTGGGCAGGCAGCTCTTCCCTCTCTGGCTCTGGAGATGGCAGTCGTCTCCTCCCTCTCTGGTCTTTGGGCAGGCAGCTCTTCCCTCTCTGGCTCTGGAGATGGCAGTGTCTCCTCCTCTCTCTGGTCTTTGGGCAGGCAGCTCCTCCCTCTCTGGCTCTGGAGATGGGAGTGTCTCCTCCCTCTCTGGTCTTTGGGCAGGCAGCTCTTCCCTCTCTGGCTCTGGAGATGGCAGTGTCTCCTCCCTCTCTGGTCTTTGGGCAGGCAGCTCCTCCCTCTCTGGCTCTGGAGATGGCAGTGTCTCCTCCCTCTCTGGTCTTTGGGCAGGCAGCTCTTCCCTCTCTGGCTCTGGAGATGGCAGTGTCTCCTCCCTCTCTGGTCTTTGGGCAGGCAGCTCTTCCCTCTCTGGCTCTGGAGATGGCAGTGTCTCCTCCCTCTCTGGTCTTTGGGCAGGCAGCTCCTCCCTCTCTGGCTCTGGAGATGGCAGTGTCTCCTCCCTCTCTGGTCTTTGGGCAGGCAGCTCTTCCCTCTCTGGCTCTGGAGATGGCAGTGTCTCCTCCCTCTCTGGTCTTTGGGCAGGCAGCTCTTCCCTCTCTGGCTCTGGAGATGGCAGTCTTTTCCTCTCTGGTCTTTGGGCAGGCAGCTCTTCCTTCTCTGGCTCTGGAGATGGCAGTGTCTCCTCCCTCTCTGGTCTTTGGGCAGGCAGCTCTTCCCTCTCTGGCTCTGGAGATGGCAGTCTTTTCCTCTCTGGTCTTTGGGCAGGCAGCTCTTCCTTCTCTGGCTCTGGAGATGGCAGTGTCTCCTCCCTCTCTGGTCTTTGGGCAGGCAGCTCCTCCCTCTCTGGCTCTGGAGATGGCAGTGGCTCCTCCCTCTCTGGTCTTTGGGCAGGCAGCTCTTCCCTCTCTGGCTCTGGAGACAGCAGTGGCTCCTCCCTCTCTGGTCTTTGGGCAGGCAGCTCTTCCCTCTCTGGCTCTGGAGACAGCAGTGGCTCCTCCCTCTCTGGTCTTTGGGCAGGCAGCTCCTCCCTCTCTGGCTCTGGAGATGGCAGTGTCTCCTCCCTCTCTGGTCTTTGGGCAGGCAGCTCTTCCCTCTCTGGCTCTGGAGATGGCAGTGTCTCCTCCCTCTCTGGTCTTTGGGCAGGCAGCTCTTCCCTCTCTGGCTCTGGAGACGGCAGTGTCTCCTCCCTCTCTGGTCTTTGGGCAGGCAGCTCCTCCCTCTCTGGCTCTGGAGATGGCAGTCTCTTCCTCTCTGGTCTTTGGGCAGGCAGCTCCTCCCTCTCTGGCTCTGGAGACGGCAGTGTCTCCTCCCTCTCTGGTCTTTGGGCAGGCAGCTCCTCCCTCTCTGGCTCTGGAGATGGCAGTCTCTTCCTCTCTGGTCTTTGGGCAGGCAGCTCTTCCCTCTCTGGCTCTGGAGACAGCAGTGGCTCCTCCCTCTCTGGTCTTTGGGCAGGCAGCTCCTCCCTCTCTGGCTCTGGAGATGGCAGTGTCTCCTCCCTCTCTGGTCTTTGGGCAGGCAGCTCCTCCCTCTCTGGCTCTGGAGATGGCAGTCTCTTCCTCTCTGGTCTTTGGGCAGGCAGCTCTTCCCTCTCTGGCTCTGGAGACAGCAGTGGCTCCTCCCTCTCTGGTCTTTGGGCAGGCAGCTCTTCCCTCTCTGGCTCTGGAGATGGCAGTCTCTTCCTCTCTGGTCTTTGGGCAGGCAGCTCTTCCCTCTCTGGCTCTGGAGATGGCAGTGTCTCCTCCCTCTCTGGTCTTTGGGCAGGCAGCTCTTCCCTCTCTGGCTCTGGAGATGGCAGTGTCTCCTCCCTCTCTGGTCTTTGGGCAGGCAGCTCTTCCCTCTCTGGCTCTGGAGACGGCAGTGTCTCCTCCCTCTCTGGTCTTTGGGCAGGCAGCTCCTCCCTCTCTGGCTCTGGAGATGGCAGTGGCTCCTCCCTCTCTGGTCTTTGGGCAGGCAGCTCCTCCCTCTCTGGCTCTGGAGATGGCAGTCTCTTCCTCTCTGGTCTTTGGGCAGGCAGCTCTTCCCTCTCTGGCTCTGGAGATGGCAGTCTCTTCCTCTCTGGTCTTTGGGCAGGCAGCTCTTCCCTCTCTGGCTCTGGAGACGGCAGTCTCTTCCTCTCTGGTCTTTGGGCAGGCAGCTCTTCCCTCTCTGGCTCTGGAGACGGCAGTGTCTCCTCCCTCTCTTGTCTTTGGGCAGGCAGCTCTTCCCTCTCTGGCTCTGGAGATGGCAGTGTCTCCTCCCTCTCTGGTCTTTGGGCAGGCAGCTCTTCCCTCTCTGGCTCTGGAGATGGCAGTCTCTTCCTCTCTGGTCTTTGGGCAGGCAGCTCTTCCCTCTCTGGCTCTGGAGACAGCAGTGGCTCCTCCCTCTCTGGTCTTTGGGCAGGCAGCTCCTCCCTCTCTGGCTCTGGAGATGGCAGTGTCTCCTCCCTCTCTGGTCTTTGGGCAGGCAGCTCTTCCCTCTCTGGCTCTGGAGACGGCAGTCTCTTCCTCTCTGGTCTTTGGGCAGGCAGCTCTTCCCTCTCTGGCTCTGGAGACGGCAGTGTCTCCTCCCTCTCTTGTCTTTGGGCAGGCAGCTCTTCCCTCTCTGGCTCTGGAGATGGCAGTGTCTCCTCCCTCTCTGGTCTTTGGGCAGGCAGCTCTTCCCTCTCTGGCTCTGGAGATGGCAGTCTCTTCCTCTCTGGTCTTTGGGCAGGCAGCTCTTCCCTCTCTGGCTCTGGAGATGGCAGTCTTTTCCTCTCTGGTCTTTGGGCAGGCAGCTCTTCCCTCTCTGGCTCTGGAGATGGCAGTGTCTCCTTCCTCTCTGGTCTTTGGGCAGGCAGCTCTTCCCTCTCTGGCTCTGGAGACGGCAGTGGCTCCTCCCTCTCTGGTCTTTGGGCAGGCAGCTCCTCCCTCTCTGGCTCTGGAGACGGCAGTGGCTCCTCCCTCTCTGGTCTTTGGGCAGGCAGCTCCTCCCTCTCTGGCTCTGGAGATGGCAGTGTCTCCTCCCTCTCTGGTCTTTGGGCAGGCAGCTCCTCCCTCTCTGGCTCTGGAGATGGCACCTGCTCCTTTGCTCACCTCCGGGAACAGCCGCTCCTCCCCTTCTTTCTCTTTCGGCAGGTGGCAATTCCTCTTTACCCTGAAGGTGGCAGCACACCATATAGTGCCTGAGCTCTCCACAGGTGAGACACCAACCTTCGTCCTCCAGGTCTGCAAGGAGGGCATCCAAACCACCGTCCTAGGTGGCTTGGAAGACAGAGGGGTCAGTCTCTGGCTTTTGTCCCTCCGCCTGATGGTATGCCTCCATGAAGCAGGGGTCTTCATAGGGACACTCTTCCCTGAGGTGCCCAAACTCTCCGCAGGCTTTTTACCACAGAGAACCTTCAGCTTTCCAGCGCTGTTGCTCATCATTACTCATCATGCCATTCTTGATTTAAGTCCATAATATATATATGTATATATAATTTTATTAATTCTTTCTGCAGTCTGACTTTGAGTCTCCAGGGGGCGCTATCTCCACTGCTATAACCAAATGTAACAGGATAGCATCAATACTGAGACTCAAAATGCACTGTAACAAATAAAAAGGCCCAAGGGCATTCACCTTCACTGTCCATTTTCTAATATTACCGGAACAAACAACTTACCAGCACTCCTCTCAAACACCACCTCGGACATAAAGGATTTTTACTTCCTTATATACCATGTGGCTGGAGTCTAATTAACCATTAAATTAAGGCTCCAGCCACATTCTCACATGTTTTCTAGCAGGGAGGAATTAACCCCATCCCTGCCAACCCTATTTTCACACACAAATATACATATTTACATTCAGAGTGTTCGCCACATCAGATTTGTAATCAATTCAATGTATGTTATGTGTGTTCCCTTTCGTTCTCGATTGTTGTTTCTCTTTGATCATTTTTTTCCCAAGCTAATTATCTATTGCTGAAATACAATGCCCCTTTACCACTGCTTCAGTATCTAAAATTTTGAATTTCTCAAATGGTGCTTTGAATAATGTCATTTATGCCTCTTTGAAACTGTGGTTTTCCACTTATATCTCAATTGCAGAAGTTATAGTTGCACACTCCTTGTGGTCATTTTTAAAACTTCAGAAACTCATCTTTTATGAGTCAGCCTGGTAAATAATGATCTAAGCAAATACAATATGTGAAAAAAGTAGATATAATTTTTCCCCTTCGTTTACATATTTAGTGTTTTTGTATGCGGATAGCATTTTACAAAAAGCATCTAGAATGCTACTACTGTAAGTACACTTCCATAGGAGTCTATAGATTGTCCCAGTGATCTATAGCCATACCCCACGGCTGTCTTTGTCTTGACCCTGGCGTTTGCCCTGTCAGTAAGAAACAATGCAATTCACCTCTTCATGTTTAGTGACCCTAGAACATGAAGCTAACACACACAGAAGCTGCTGACTCTAGGGGTTTTAAAATAAAAATAAACATACAATGCATTTGTGTTCATTTTATCTCTTTAGTTGTCTGCAAATATTTATTATGTCAAGGAAATTAAACATATATATACCTTAGAAAAATGTAACTTGACAAAAAATATTGAAGACCAGGAGCAAAAATCACAGAGACAAAGCACTAGTGGTACTTTTATATGTGGTCTTACAAAACCTTCTCCAAATTTGACCTACAGCTATGGCCAAAAGTTTTGCATCACCTAGAATTTTAGGATTGAGACATAATTAAAAAATAAAACTATATGGACATAATTTAGATATTATGTTTATCATGCAATAGAAGAAACTACAAAATGATATTAAAAACATCTACAAGAAGCCATAATAGTAGTATAGTATTTCATGTTAGATTTTAAAATGTCTATATGGAAAACTGCAAAGCTGTACGTAATTCAATATGTTAACGTAACATTAATCAGCAGGTTTCATTCAACTTTAAGAAGCAAAATGTGTTAATTCTATAGAAAAATCATATATTATATATGCAAAACGGTTGGCACTTTTTTTTACACCAGTAAGCAATCAAAGGCTTTTAAGGTCTCTACAGCGAGTAATATTGTAATTGAAGGCGAGTTAATCTTAATGATGCTGTAAGTATTGAGGTTTCTATCGTTCGTCTCAGAGTCTCTACAGCGAGTAATATTGTAAGTAAAGACGAGTTAATCTTAATGATGCTGTAAGTATTGAGGTTTCTATCGTTCGTCTCAGAGTCTCTACAGCGAGTAATATTGTAAGTAAAGACGAGTTAATCTTAATGATGCTGTAAGTATTGAGGTTTCTGTCGTTACAGTCTCAGAGTCTCTTGCCGTTGCCCAGTGAATACGTTTGTTTTAATGTGGTTTTCCTCAGACTTTGTTCTGTAAATTGTGGGATGCTAATGGAAAACAGGGTTACATGGTTGTACAAAGATCTGAAAATATTTTTGTTAGCTGAAACTTCAAAATCAAATGCATCATCAGTTCCCAGCGTTTGGTGCTCACTAGTCCAAATATTTACTAAAAAAAGAAATAATGTTGAAAGAACAGAATAGAGCTTCACATGATCATCTAATGCTGAGATCTTTGTTTGCCCAGGGTGAACATGCGATCAACATTTAAGAGATTGCCCTATTTTAAAATATTACATCTCAGGTCAGGAAACCAATGCAAGAAATTAAAATGGACTTGAAACATTTCAGAAGATTAAATGGAAGTCTGTTAAAAACCTATGGTAGTTGAAAACGACGTATGAAGCTAGTTTGTGGAACTACTGTGCTATGTTCTACTGATCCAAGAAAAAACTATTCCTCGGTCACCAGTCTCATCACTTTAAATAAATGGTTTGTGAAGGAAGCAAGCATTGAACAACATATTACTAATATCTATCTTCTCGGTTAAGATTTAAAAGGGTCTTATTTTTATTTGTAGTGATGGTGATTATGTTAGGGGAGACTGGTGCTGTTGTAACGATTGGCATTTAAACAGTAACACTATGATCTTATTACTCCAAACTGACTTTATTAAACATGGGCATAATAATATTATTTCATCTGTACTGACCTATACTGAACATGTCCTCTGGCAAAAAAAATGCAAAGATGATGGACAAAAAGTATTTAGTGACTTAAAAAAAGGACACACTTTGTCACATTAAGAGATACTAATTAAAGCTGTGAGTCATTTGTCATCAATGCACATATAAGGTGCATGACCCGTAATGAATGAACTCATGTGACTTTACAATGTGGGGCTTGTGACTCGGAGTGGGACCGCTTTAGTAAAACTTTAGATATAAAGCTGTATTACTTTGTGATTGCCACATTGTCCAAACATCCAATGGTCATTAACTTAAACCTTTTCTTGTTTTATTGTAGGTTTTAGGTTGTTGTTTGTGTTTGTATGTAAAATTGTTACATTTTCCCTTAATGGACAAGAAAATTTTGATAGGTTAATTTATTTCAATGAAATTTCAGCTAATTGACTTCAGCTGGCTTTATTCACAGTTTGTAATTGAAACCAAGGGTTCCAAATCTTCTACAGCTCTGTTTGGGATGTTTCTAATAAAACATAAATATCTGCTAAGAACTTGGGTTTGATCATCCTTGATGAACTGATGAGTAACATTTCCTTATTACTCTACATTTTTATGTTCAAGTTTCTTACATGAAAACCATGTTAATTAGGCTAGGTTGTTGTGGGACTTACTTTCCTTTTCATTTGCATTGTAAAAGCAGATTCACATTATATAGTGTTTCTAAAAGCAAGTTATTAAAAGTCAGAGTTTGCATATTCTTAATTGAAAGTAAATAAAAGCCACATTGCAAAAATGAAGTGTGTTTTTTTTGTTGGCCTGTTAAGATTTACAGCCGTGTCTAGGGAACTGGGAAGAGATAAGAAAACTTTCATGTCTAGCACAGTAGTTAATCTCTGGGAAAGCTAACAGTTCTGATTGCACCATAGAGATTCACAGGAACTGGCCCAGGAACAAATAAGCATGTTGGGTTATAGATGGAGAATAAAGGTCTAGTAACTCCCTAAACCTTATGACTGATACGAAAGCAGGAGCCAGAATGCAACTATTGTACTTGCTAGGTTACAAATGATTCTTTACTGTTGTACTTGCTAGGTTACAAAGGATTCTTTACTATTCTACTTGCTAGGTTACAAAGTATTCTTTACTGTTGTACTTGCTAGGTTACAAAGGATTCTTTACTGTTGTACTTGCTAGGTTACAAAGGATTCTTTACTATTCTACTTGCTAGGTTACAAAGGATTCTTTACTATTCTACTTGCTAAGTTACAAAGGATTCTTTACTATTGTACTTGCTAGGTTACAAAGGATTCTTTACTGTTGTACTTGCTAGGTTACAAAGGATTCTTTACTGTTGTACTTGCTAGGTTACAAAGGATTCTTTACTATTGTACTTGCTAGGTTACAAAGGATTCTTTACTGTTGTACTTGCTAGGTTACAAAGGATTCTTTACTGTTGTACTTGCTAGGTTACAAAGGATTCTTTACTGTTGTACTTGCTAGGTTACAAAGGATTCTTTACTGTTGTACTTGCTAGGTTACAAAGGATTCTTTACTGTTGTACTTGCTAGGTTACAAAGGATTCTTTACTGTTGTACTTGCTAGGTTACAAAGGATTCTTTACTGTTGTACTTGCTAGGTTACAAAGGATTCTTTACTGTTGTACTTGCTAGGTTACAAAGGATTCTTTACTATTCTACTTGCTAAGTTACAAAGGATTCTTTACTGTTGTACTTGCTAGGTTACAAAGGATTCTTTACTATTGTACTTGCTAGGTTACAAAGGATTATTTACTATTCTGCTTGCTAGGTTACAAAGGATTCTTTACTGTTGTACTTGCTAGGTTACAAAGGATTCTTTACTATTGTACTTGCTAGGTTACAAAGGATTATTTACTATTCTTGCTAGGTTACAAAGGATTATTTACTATTCGCTTGCTAGGTTACAAAGGATTATTTAGTGGTCAGATAAAAGATATTCCCATGCATTTTCACTTGCTTTATATTGGAGAGTCTTCCCATTGTAAATTCACATGCTTTATATTGGAGGGAGTCTTCCATTGTAAATTCACATGTTTTATATTGGAGGGAGTCTTCCCATTGTAAATTCACATGTTTTATATTGGAGCGAGTCTTCCCATTGTAAATTCACATGCTGTATGTTGGAGCGAATCTTCCCATTGTAAATTCATATGCTTTATATTGGAGGGAGTCTTCCCATTGTAAATTCACATGTTTTATATTAGAGCGAGTCTTCCCATTGTAAATTCACATGCTTTATATTGGAGGGAGTCTTCCCATTGTAAATTCACATGTTTTATATTGGAGCGAGTCTTCCCATTGTAAATTCACATGCTGTATGTTGGAGCGAATCTTCCCATTGTAAATTCATATGCTTTATATTGGAGGGAGTCTTCCCGTTGTAAATTCACATGTTTTATATTGGAGCGAATCTTCCCATTGTAAATTCACATGCTGTATATTGGAGCGAATCTTCCCATTGTAAATTCACATGCTTTATATTGGAGGAGTCTTCCCATTGTAAATTCACATGTTTTATATTGGGCGAGTCTTCCATTGTAAATTCACATGCTGTATGTTGAGCGAATCTTCCATTGTAAATTCATATGCTTTATATTGGAGGGAGTCTTCCCATTGTAAATTCACATGTTTTATATTGGAGCGAGTCTTCCCATTGTAAATTCACATGCTGTATGTTGGAGCGAATCTTCCCATTGTAAATTCATATGCTTTATATTGGAGGGAGTCTTCCCGTTGTAAATTCACATGTTTTATATTGGAGCGAATCTTCCCATTGTAAATTCACATGCTGTATATTGGAGCGAATCTTCCCATTGTAAATTCACATGCTTTATATTGGAGGGAGTCTTCCCGTTGTAAATTCACATGTTTTATATTGGAGCGAATCTTCCCATTTTAAATTCACATGCTGTATATTGGAGCGAATCTTCCCATTGTAAATTCACATGCTTTATATTGGAGGAGTCTTCCGTTGTAAATTCACATGTTTTATATTGGAGGGAGTCTTCCCGTTGTAAATTCACATGTTTTATATTGGAGGGAGTCTTCCCGTTGTAAATTCACATGTTTTATATTGGAGGGAGTCTTCCCGTTGTAAATTCACATGCTGTATATTGGAGGGAGTCTTCCCATTGTAAATTCACATGTTTTATATTGGAGCGAATCTTCCCATTGTAAATTCACATGCTTTATATTGGAGGGAGTCTTCCCATTGTAAATTCACATGCTTTATATTGGAGGGAGTCTTCCCGTTGTAAATTCACATGTTTTATATTGGAGGGAGTCTTCCCGTTGTAAATTCACATGCTGTATATTGGAGGGAGTCTTCCCATTGTAAATTCACATGTTTTATATTGGAGCGAATCTTCCCATTTTAAATTCACATGCTTTATATTGGAGGGAGTCTTCCCGTTGTAAATTCACATGCTGTATATTGGAGGGAGTCTTCCCATTGTAAATTCACATGTTTTATATTGGAGCGAATCTTCCCATTTTAAATTCACATGCTTTATATTGGAGGGAGTCTTCCCATTGTAAATTCACATGCTTTATATTGGAGGGAGTCTTCCCGTTGTAAATTCACATGCTTTATATTGGAGGGAGTCTTCCCGTTGTCAATTCACATGTTTTATATTGGAGCGAGTCTTCCCATTGTAAATTCACATGCTTTACAGTGGCTCTCAAAAGTATTTACCCCCCTTGGACTTTTCCACATTTTATTGTGTTACAACATGGAATCAAAATGGATTTAATTAGGAGTTTTGCCACTGATCAACACAAAAAAAGTCCATAAGGTCAAAGTGAAAAATAAAATCTACAAATTGTTCTAAATTCATTACAAATATAAAACAGAAAATAATTGATTGCATAAGTATTCACTCCCTTTGCTATGACACACCTAAATAAGCTCTGGTGCAACCAATTGTCTTTAGAAGTCACATAATTAGTTGAATGGAGTCCACCTGTGTGCAATTAAGGTGTTTCACATGATTTCAGGTTAAATACACCTGTCTCTGGGAGGTCCCACAGTTGGTTAGTACATTTCCTAACAAAAACTACATCATGAAGACGAAGGAACATTCAAAGCAAATCCGGAATAAGGTTCTTCAAAAGCACTAATCTGGGGTAAGATATAAGAACATTTCCAAGGCGTTGAATATCCCCCGGAGCACAGTAAAGTCCATTGTTAAGAAATGGAGAGAATATGACACAAATGTGAATCTGTCTAGAACAGGCCGTCCTCAAAAACTGAGTATCCAGGCAAGAAGGGCACTAGTCAGGGAGGCCACCAAGAGGCCTGTAAGGAGTTACAGTTTTCCACGGCTGAGCTGGGAGACACTGTGCATACGGGAACAATAGCCTGAGTGCTTCACAAAACTGACCTTTATGGGAGAGTGGCAAAAAGAAAGCCATTGTTGAAAAAAACTCACATCAAATCTCGGCTAGAGTTTGCCAGAAGGCATGTGGGAGACTCTGAGAAGAAGATTCTATGGTCTGATGAGACCAAAATAGAGCTTTTTGGCCTCAACGCTAAGCGCTATGTTTGGCGCAAGCCTAACACTGCACATCATCCTGAGAACACCATCCGTACCGTGGAGCATGGTGGTGGCAGCATCATGCTATGGGGATGCTTCTCTGCGTCAGGGCCTGGAAAGCTTGTGAAGATAAAGGGCAAAATGGATGCAGCAAAGTATAGAGAAATCCTGGAGGAAAACCTGCTGAAGTCTGCAAGAGACCTGGGACTTGGGAGAAGATTCATCTTCCAGCAGGACAATGACCCCAAACATACAGCCAAAGCCACACTGGAGTGGCTTAAAAACAAAAAGATCAATATCCTGGAGTGGCCCAGTCAAAGCCCGGACCTCAATCCAATTGAGAATATGTGGAAAGAGTTGAAAATTGCTGTTCATCAAAGGTCCCCATCCAACTTGACGGAGCTTGAACAATTTTAATACTGTTAATGAAAGGCATTTTAATCCCATCAGATTCTATAGTGAGGCCCCAACCTTCACCCCCAAAAAGCTTTTCATAATCATACAGTAACACCTCACTTAACCGGACATGTTTGTCCGACATAAGGAGGTGTCAGGTTTAAAAACAATACAATAAAATTGCACACACATACATTTACAGCTCGATGTATTTTAAATATAAATCATTGCGCTGAAATAACACTAATGTGTTTTGGGTACGCTCCACATTACATTATGTAAATATATAGATATGTACAGTAGGCTTATACAGTACAGTAGTAAAATCAAATGAATACCTAGCACACTTTTTTTGTACTTCAGCCTACTGGTAACACAAAATAAATCATGCCGCATGTGACGGGGTGCCCACCCCTTGTGTATTATAGATTATTTATATGTACTATTATTTGTGTTGTATTATTATTACTATAAATGTATTTATGTGCGGACAGACAAAAGCCATCCAACATGATTATTTATTATTTGAGACCGGTGAAAAGCCGGTCTCGTTAAATGTGATTGGCATGGATGGGGTTGAATCCCCATCCTGAGTAGCTCGTGGGAATGTGGCTGGAGCCTTAATAAGATAATTGTTTAATAAGGCAATTAAGGCTCCAGCCACAGAATAAAAGACCCACTCCCGGCACATAACATTAGGGGAGTCGTGAGGAGAGAAATAAAGATAAGCCAGCAAACAAGGTACTCGTTGTTTAAAAATATGCCTAATTGTTAGTGTGTGTTTTGTTGGCCAACGAACCCTTTTCTTTTTGTGTGTTTTGTTTAAATCTTTTGATTTATTATTTAATAAATATACTGCATCAGCAGTTTCAGCCCCGTACTTCTCAGTCTGTTTGTGCTGCTTCCTGGACGTTGACGTCACCACCCACACACCATTCTAGCCATCACTGTCACACTGCTGCATTGTGCACATTGGTGTAAAATGCGAATAAAAGATTATTTTAAATTGAAACTAAATGATTTTAGGGTTTTTTATTTTATTTTAATTATTATTATTATTATTATTAACTTGGTCTACCTAGTAGCCTAGACAATTAACACATAATCGATCATGGTCCTATACAGATGCTCAGAATGAGCTGGAGGGGTTAGTGGCACATGTGTGCTGTCTATTGCTCCCAGCACGCTGGGAAAACTAGAAATGTCACAGAAATTTGTGTTCAAGTCTTGTAAGTACACCCTGACTTTAGTGAAAATTAGGTACTTGGCAACATACGAGAAAAAGCGGACTGGGAAATGCCTGCAACAATTGTGACTATTTAAAACGTGCTTTCAAAAGTTCTTAACAAATTGATGCAATTGTCGGTAGCTTTAGTACATCTCATTAAAATATTTATGAACCTTCATTTGCACTATCTCCGCCTCCTTTTTTTGTGAATTTATGCAGGAACGCCCATAATTATATATTCATCTAAGGTTGAACCGCAAAGAAAAACTGCTGCCGCAAAGCATTCTTTAAAAAGTCGCTAATAGCATTGTGCATGTTTAGTACATTTCACCCTAGACTTCCGACTCATTTGCAACTGGTTTGCGACTATTGTGACAGGCACAACACTTTAGTACATCACCCCTTTATGTGGTACAATTATGCAGAGACTGAATGGGATATACACATTATGAAGGATAATAGGATTTGCATCTGTAAACGTGAATCTAAATAAGTCTGGTATACAGCTACGTACAAAGTATTATGAGTTAGTGCTTGGTTTCAGTAGAAGTGTGCATCAGCATTTTTATATATTTTAATTGGCCCCGGCTTTGCATTTCTGAAGACCACACAGGTTAAAGCAGTGCCTCCAAATCACTCAGCTGCCCTCTATCTTAATCTAAATAGCTCTCCAAGGAAATGAGGTCGCAGGTTCACTGCCAGCAGGGAAACCTACTGGTGGCCTGAGATATTGAAACATGTACTGTACCACTGCTAATTTATACAACAACACTAGCTTCTGTATAGTGGAGCAGTTATCCATATGTTTGTTCTAGTTTCAGCCCCAGCCCTTGTCTTGTTAGTTTTCTTAAGCACCACATGTTCCCAACCTGTCCAGAGCTCACATATTATGTTAATCATTTTTATCTGTAATACTGAAGTAACTCAGCAGTATGTCAAGAAGTGTCTTAACCAGTGATCCATACTGTTAGCTAAGTAAAGAGATGAATCCCAAGTCAATTATATGAATGTAGAAATAGGCAGATAAATAGATTATTTCATTACCTACAGAACGGGCATTTGAATAAGTGATCTCACCCAACGTGCTGAAGTCTTCTGTAATAAATGAGTGTGTCATACCACCATGCTCGGCAATAAATGATCTCACCAGACGTGCTGCTGTAATAAACTAGACTAATAAGAATGTGCAGGAAGAAAAACACTGCCTGTGGTGAGCGGGCTACCAGGGATCAAGATCTGCCTGCTAAAAGCATACATGTTGCCTTGCTAAATCCCAGTGGATGCTCGTCAGCTGATGTGCACAGCTTGTTGGGACAAGGGTAGCCCTGGATATCCGTAGCAGTTCAGAAGTGAAAAGAGACTTCCATATGTACTTGTACTTTCTGTGGCTTTGTAACCCAGAACAGATGTCCACAATAAAGGCTTGTGGCCCGTGAAGAAGTTTCCAGCATGTATTGAAGCCCACCTTGTTTTTCTGTTGTAGCAGTCATGGCTTGCATGTAGGAAACCACTGGCCAACACCTGACTAAACTGAGAGGTTTCGAATGCTCTTTCAAAGCTTCTTTTGTGTAATGCTGGGCTCTGGCATTGAGGAAACAGAGATATATTCAAATGTAATTGGGTAAGGTAACAGTTTAGCTTGCACACATTGGCAGCTCTCCTGGGAGCCGTTTTGGAGCTGTTACAAACTGCCTTCTGTTACAAGATCTGGTACTAAGTTACGACCTATCAACTTGCTCCAATAATCTTTCCACAAACATCTGTTAGAGGATATTTACATGCGCTCTGGTAATGTGCAGTTGTATCTCCTCAGTGTCTGTACTAAAAGGGCAATGAAATGTGGAGTCGCAACGTAAAGTTATTTTGAATCCTTCAAAAAAACAAAAAGTGTAGTTGTTGTCTATCACGTTACATGTGCTTTTATCTCAACTGAGCCATTGTAAATCTTACGTATTAAATTGTTTTCACCAGAATTACATGATCTGGCTGGAACTCTCTGGTAAGAATGCTTTACCCAAGGTAAACATGCGGCTCATATTGGTGTCACACTATAACCACAGGCATCGCTCAATAAATAAGAATGGCAGTAACATAGATCATACATCCCACGTCATGTTGTGAATTCAAAATTACAGCTAACAGGATGAGCAAAAATGTGATGACCATGACATGTATATACAGAACTGTATAGAATCAAACATGTGATGACCATGACTTGCATATACAGAACTGTATACAATCAAAAATGTGATGACCATGACATGTATATACAGCACTGTATAGAATAAAACATGTGATGACCATGACATGTATATACAGCACTGTATAGAATAAAACATGTGATGACCATGACTTGCATATACAGAACTGAATACAATCAAAAATGTGATGACCATGACATGTATATACAGAACTGTATAGAATAAAACATGTGATGACCATGACATGTATATACAGCACTGTATAGAATCAAACATGTGATGACCATGACTTGCATCTACAGAACTGAATACAATTAAACATGCCAATGAATACATTATCTGAACCTGTACACTATTCACTGTCATTGCCATTCAGCCATTAGAGAGATATTCCCCAGACTAAATGCTTTCACTCATATTGATTAGCATAAACAACTTACATTTAAATATGTGTTTGTTTTTGAGAACTATGTGTTCTCTAGTGAGTGCTAGTGAGAAGTTAGTTATTTATCTGCGATTGTGCTTTTCGTTAAGGGTACTGTAATGTCTAGAATATAATGTGCATCCATTTACAGAATCTGAGTGTTATTTAGCAGAATGTATGTAGGCTGTGTGTTATAATGGAGTGCACAATACATTTGAGTAGAAGTATATTGTATATTGTTTTTGATAGGGTAGTATACAAAAGATGTGCACAATACACCAAATCCCTATTGAAATGAATGGTGTGCTCCCCTCTACAATCCCTATTGAAATGAATGGTGTGCTCCCCTCTACAATCCCTATTGAAATGAATGGTGTGATCCAGTCCTCTACAATCCCTATTGAAATGAATGGTGTGCTCCCCTCTACAATCCCTATTGAAATGAATGGTGTGATCCAGTCCTCTACAATCCCTATTGAAATGAATGGTGTGCTTCCCTCTACAATCCCTATTGAAATGAATGGTGTGCTCCCCTCTACAATCCCTATTGAAATGAATGGTGTGCTCCCTCTACAATCCCTATTGAAATGAATGGTGTGCTCCCCTCTACAATCCCTATTGAAATGAATGGTGTGATCCAGTCCTCTACAATCCCTATTGAAATGAATGGTGTGCTCCCCTCTACAATCCCTATTGAAATGAATGGTGTGATCCAGTCCTCTACAATCCCTATTGAAATGAATGGTGTGCTCCAGTGCTCTACAATCCCTATTGAAATGAATGGTGTGCTCCCTCTACAATCCCTATTGAAATGAATGGTGTGCTTCCCTCTACAATCCCTATTGAAATGAATGGTGTGATCCAGTCCTCTACAATCCCTATTGAAATGAATGGTGTGCTCCTCTACAATCCCTATTGAAATGAATGGTGTGATCCAGTCCTCTACAATCCCTATTGAAATGAATGGTGTGCTCCCTCTACAATCCCTATTGAAATGAATGGTGTGCTCCCTCTACAATCCCTATTGAAATGAATGGTGTGCTCCCTCTACAATCCCTATTGAAATGAATGGTGTGATCCAGTCCTCTACAATCCCTATTGAAATGAATGGTGTGCTCCCTCTACAATCCCTATTGAAATGAATGGTGTGCTCCCTCTACAATCCCTATTGAAATGAATGGTGTGCTCCCTCTACAATCCCTATTGAAATGAATGGTGTGCTCCCTCTACAATCCCTATTGAAATGAATGGTGTGCTCCCTCTACAATCCCTATTGAAATGAATGGTGTGCTCCAGTCCTCTACAATCCCTATTGAAATGAATGGTGTGCTCCGTCCTCTACAATCCCTATTGAAATGAATGGTGTGCTCCCTCTACAATCCCTATTGAAATGAATGGTGTGCTCCCTCTACAATCCCTATTGAAATGAATGGTGTGCTCCAGTGCTCTACAATCCCTATTGAAATGAATGGTGTGCTCCCCTCTACAATCCCTATTGAAATGAATGGTGTGCTCCCCTCTACAATCCCTATTGAAATGAATGGTGTGCTTCCCTCTACAATCCCTATTGAAATGAATGGTGTGCTCCCCTCTACAAACCCTATTGAAATGAATGGTGTGCTCCAGTCCTCTACAATCCCTATTGAAATGAATGGTGTGATCCAGTCCTCTACAATCCCTATTGAAATGAATGGTGTGCTTCCCTCTACAATCCCTATTGAAATGAATGGTGTGCTTCCCTCTACAATCCCTATTGAAATGAATGGTGTGCTCCCCTCTACAATCCCTATTGAAATGAATGGTGTGCTTCCCTCTACAATCCCTATTGAAATGAATGGTGTGCTCCCCTCTACAATCCCTATTGAAATGAATGGTGTGCTCTCCTCTACAATCCCTATTGAAATGAATGGTGTGCTCCCCTCTACAATCCCTATTGAAATGAATGGTGTGCTCCCCTCTACAATCCCTATTGAAATGAATGGTGTGCTCCCTCTACAAACCCTATTGAAATGAATGGTGTGCTCCAGTCCTCTACAATCCCTATTGAAATGAATGGTGTGCTCCTCCTCTACAATCCCTATTGAAATGAATGGTGTGCTCCCTCTACAATCCCTATTGAAATGAATGGTGTGCTCCCTCTACAATCCCTATTGAAATGAATGGTGTGCTCCCTCTACAATCCCTATTGAAATGAATGGTGTGCTCCCTCTACAATCCCTATTGAAATGAATGGTGTGATCCTCCTCTACAATCCCTATTGAAATGAATGGTGTGCTCCAGTCCTCTACAATCCCTATTGAAATGAATGGTGTGCTCCCCTCTACAATCCCTATTGAAATGAATGGTGTGCTCCCCTCTACAATCCCTATTGAAATGAATGGTGTGCTCCCCTCTACAATCCCTATTGAAATGAATGGTGTGATCCAGTCCTCTACAATCCCTATTGAAATGAATGGTGTGATCCAGTCCTCTACAATCCCTATTGAAATGAATGGTGTGATCCCCTCTACAATCCCTATTGAAATGAATGGTGTGCTCCCCTCTACAATCCCTATTGAAATGAATGGTGTGATCCAGTCCTCTACAATCCCTATTGAAATGAATGGTGTGCTCCCCTCTACAATCCCTATTGAAATGAATGGTGTGATCCAGTCCTCTACAATCCCTATTGAAATGAATGGTGTGCTCCAGTGCTCTACAATCCCTATTGAAATGAATGGTGTGCTCCCCTCTACAATCCCTATTGAAATGAATGGTGTGCTCCCCTCTACAATCCTATTGAAATGAATGGTGTGATCCAGTCCTCTACAATCCCTATTGAAATGAATGGTGTGCTCCAGTGCTCTACAATCCCTATTGAAATGAATGGTGTGCTCCCCTCTACAATCCCTATTGAAATGAATGGTGTGCTCCCCTCTACAATCCCTATTGAAATGAATGGTGTGCTCCCTCTACAATCCCTATTGAAATGAATGGTGTGCTCCCTCTACAATCCCTATTGAAATGAATGGTGTGCTCCCTCTACAATCCCTATTGAAATGAATGGTGTGATCCTCCTCTACAATCCCTATTGAAATGAATGGTGTGCTCCCTCTACAATCCCTATTGAAATGAATGGTGTGCTCCCTCTACAATCCCTATTGAAATGAATGGTGTGCTCCCTCTACAATCCCTATTGAAATGAATGGTGTGCTCCCTCTACAATCCCTATTGAAATGAATGGTGTGCTCCCTCTACAATCCCTATTGAAATGAATGGTGTGCTCCCTCTACAATCCCTATTGAAATGAATGGTGTGCTCCCTCTACAATCCCTATTGAAATGAATGGTGTGCTTCCTCTACAATCCCTATTGAAATGAATGGTGTGCTCCCTCTACAATCCCTATTGAAATGAATGGTGTGCTCCTCTACAATCCCTATTGAAATGAATGGTGTGCTCCCTCTACAATCCCTATTGAAATGAATGGTGTGCTCCCTCTACAATCCCTATTGAAATGAATGGTGTGCTCCCTCTACAATCCCTATTGAAATGAATGGTGTGCTCCCTCTACAATCCCTATTGAAATGAATGGTGTGCTCCCTCTACAATCCCTATTGAAATGAATGGTGTGCTCCCCTCTACAATCCCTATTGAAATGAATGGTGTGCTCCTCTACAATCCCTATTGAAATGAATGGTGTGCTCCCTCTACAATCCCTATTGAAATGAATGGTGTGATCCCCTCTACAATCCCTATTGAAATGAATGGTGTGCTCCCTCTACAATCCCTATTGAAATGAATGGTGTGCTCCCTCTACAATCCCTATTGAAATGAATGGTGTGCTCCCTCTACAATCCCTATTGAAATGAATGGTGTGCTCCCTCTACAATCCCTATTGAAATGAATGGTGTGCTCCCTCTACAATCCCTATTGAAATGAATGGTGTGCTCCCCTCTACAATCCCTATTGAAATGAATGGTGTGCTCCCTCTACAATCCCTATTGAAATGAATGGTGTGCTCCCTCTACAATCCCTATTGAAATGAATGGTGTGCTCCCTCTACAATCCCTATTGAAATGAATGGTGTGCTCCCTCTACAATCCCTATTGAAATGAATGGTGTGCTCCCTCTACAATCCCTATTGAAATGAATGGTGTGCTCCAGTCCTCTACAATCCCTATTGAAATGAATGGTGTGCTCCCCTCTACAATCCCTATTGAAATGAATGGTGTGCTCCCTCTACAATCCCTATTGAAATGAATGGTGTGCTCCCTCTACAATCCCTATTGAAATGAATGGTGTGCTCCCTCTACAATCCCTATTGAAATGAATGGTGTGCTCCCTCTACAATCCCTATTGAAATGAATGGTGTGCTCCCTCTACAATCCCTATTGAAATGAATGGTGTGCTCCCTCTACAATCCCTATTGAAATGAATGGTGTGCTCCCTCTACAATCCCTATTGAAATGAATGGTGTGCTCCCTCTACAATCCCTATTGAAATGAATGGTGTGCTCCCTCTACAATCCCTATTGAAATGAATGGTGTGCTCCCTCTACAATCCCTATTGAAATGAATGGTGTGCTCCCTCTACAATCCCTATTGAAATGAATGGTGTGCTTCCTCTACAATCCCTATTGAAATGAATGGTGTGCTCCCTCTACAATCCCTATTGAAATGAATGGTGTGCTCCCTCTACAATCCCTATTGAAATGAATGGTGTGCTCCCTCTACAATCCCTATTGAAATGAATGGTGTGCTTCCTCTACAATCCCTATTGAAATGAATGGTGTGCTCCCTCTACAATCCCTATTGAAATGAATGGTGTGCTCCCTCTACAATCCCTATTGAAATGAATGGTGTGCTCTCCTCTACAATCCCTATTGAAATGAATGGTGTGCTCCCTCTACAATCCCTATTGAAATGAATGGTGTGCTCCCTCTACAATCCCTATTGAAATGAATGGTGTGCTTCCTCTACAATCCCTATTGAAATGAATGGTGTGCTCCTCTACAATCCCTATTGAAATGAATGGTGTGCTCCCTCTACAATCCCTATTGAAATGAATGGTGTGCTTCCTCTACAATCCCTATTGAAATGAATGGTGTGCTCCCTCTACAATCCCTATTGAAATGAATGGTGTGCTTCCTCTACAATCCCTATTGAAATGAATGGTGTGCTCCCTCTACAATCCCTATTGAAATGAATGGTGTGCTCCCTCTACAATCCCTATTGAAATGAATGGTGTGCTCTCCTCTACAATCCCTATTGAAATGAATGGTGTGCTCCCTCTACAATCCCTATTGAAATGAATGGTGTGCTCCTCTACAATCCCTATTGAAATGAATGGTGTGCTCCCTCTACAATCCCTATTGAAATGAATGGTGTGCTCCCTCTACAATCCCTATTGAAATGAATGGTGTGCTCCCTCTACAATCCCTATTGAAATGAATGGTGTGCTCCTCCTCTACAATCCCTATTGAAATGAATGGTGTGCTCCCTCTACAATCCCTATTGAAATGAATGGTGTGCTCCTCTACAATCCCTATTGAAATGAATGGTGTGCTCCCTCTACAATCCCTATTGAAATGAATGGTGTGCTCCCCTCTACAATCCCTATTGAAATGAATGGTGTGCTCTCCTCTACAATCCCTATTGAAATGAATGGTGTGCTCCCTCTACAATCCCTATTGAAATGAATGGTGTGCTCCCTCTACAATCCCTATTGAAATGAATGGTGTGCTCCCTCTACAATCCCTATTGAAATGAATGGTGTGCTCCCTCTACAATCCCTATTGAAATGAATGGTGTGCTCCCTCTACAATCCCTATTGAAATGAATGGTGTGCTCCCTCTACAATCCCTATTGAAATGAATGGTGTGCTCTCCTCTACAATCCCTATTGAAATGAATGGTGTGCTCCCTCTACAATCCCTATTGAAATGAATGGTGTGCTCCCTCTACAATCCCTATTGAAATGAATGGTGTGCTCCCTCTACAATCCCTATTGAAATGAATGGTGTGCTTCCTCTACAATCCCTATTGAAATGAATGGTGTGCTCCCTCTACAATCCCTATTGAAATGAATGGTGTGCTCCCCTCTACAATCCCTATTGAAATGAATGGTGTGCTCTCCTCTACAATCCCTATTGAAATGAATGGTGTGCTCCCTCTACAATCCCTATTGAAATGAATGGTGTGCTCCCTCTACAATCCCTATTGAAATGAATGGTGTGCTCCCTCTACAATCCCTATTGAAATGAATGGTGTGCTCCCTCTACAATCCCTATTGAAATGAATGGTGTGCTCCCTCTACAATCCCTATTGAAATGAATGGTGTGCTTCCTCTACAATCCCTATTGAAATGAATGGTGTGCTCCCTCTACAATCCCTATTGAAATGAATGGTGTGCTCCTCCTCTACAATCCCTATTGAAATGAATGGTGTGCTCCCTCTACAATCCCTATTGAAATGAATGGTGTGCTTCCCTCTACAATCCCTATTGAAATGAATGGTGTGCTTCCTCTACAATCCCTATTGAAATGAATGGTGTGCTCCCTCTACAATCCCTATTGAAATGAATGGTGTGCTCCCTCTACAATCCCTATTGAAATGAATGGTGTGATCCAGTCCTCTACAATCCCTATTGAAATGAATGGTGTGCTCCCTCTACAATCCCTATTGAAATGAATGGTGTGCTCCTCTACAATCCCTATTGAAATGAATGGTGTGCTCCCTCTACAATCCCTATTGAAATGAATGGTGTGCTCCCTCTACAATCCCTATTGAAATGAATGGTGTGCTCCCTCTACAATCCCTATTGAAATGAATGGTGTGCTCCCTCTACAATCCCTATTGAAATGAATGGTGTGCTCCCTCTACAATCCCTATTGAAATGAATGGTGTGCTTCCTCTACAATCCCTATTGAAATGAATGGTGTGCTTCCCTCTACAATCCCTATTGAAATGAATGGTGTGCTCCCTCTACAATCCCTATTGAAATGAATGGTGTGCTCCTCTACAATCCCTATTGAAATGAATGGTGTGCTCCCTCTACAATCCCTATTGAAATGAATGGTGTGCTCCCTCTACAATCCCTATTGAAATGAATGGTGTGCTCCCTCTACAATCCCTATTGAAATGAATGGTGTGCTCCTCCTCTACAATCCCTATTGAAATGAATGGTGTGCTCCCTCTACAATCCCTATTGAAATGAATGGTGTGCTCCCTCTACAATCCCTATTGAAATGAATGGTGTGCTCCCTCTACAATCCCTATTGAAATGAATGGTGTGCTCCCTCTACAATCCCTATTGAAATGAATGGTGTGCTCCCTCTACAATCCCTATTGAAATGAATGGTGTGCTCCCTCTACAATCCCTATTGAAATGAATGGTGTGCTCCCTCTACAATCCCTATTGAAATGAATGGTGTGCTTCCCTCTACAATCCCTATTGAAATGAATGGTGTGCTCCCCTCTACAATCCCTATTGAAATGAATGGTGTGCTCCCCTCTACAATCCCTATTGAAATGAATGGTGTGCTTCCCTCTACAATCCCTATTGAAATGAATGGTGTGCTTCCCTCTACAATCCCTATTGAAATGAATGGTGTGCTCCCCTCTACAATCCCTATTGAAATGAATGGTGTGCTTCCCTCTACAATCCCTATTGAAATGAATGGTGTGATCCAGTCCTCTACAATCCCTATTGAAATGAATGGTGTGATCCAGTCCTCTACAATCCCTATTGAAATGAATGGTGTGATCCAGTCCTCTACAATCCCTATTGAAATGAATGGTGTGCTCCCCTCTACAATCCCTATTGAAATGAATGGTGTGATCCAGTCCTCTACAATCCTGTGGCAATGTGGCCACGCCCTTGTGCGTAGTTTGTGTTGTATGTTGCATGTTGCGTGTGTTAATGTTGGTGTTTAGTCATTGGTACACGGGATATAAACGGGTGTGTGTTTCACGTGTGTTTAAGATGTAATTGTATTTAGGCACGGGATTGCACATCACTGCACGTGCATTTAAAGTATTTAATATGTGAGCACGAGGTTGCACGTAATTAATTCACGTGCTGGGATTCAAGTGAATAATTAATTAGTAATTGAATCCCAGCACAACAGTATATATAGATGCACGTTTCACTCACTTCGGGGTTGGGTGTTCGTGAGTGGAGAACGGGTGTGGAGAAGGAGGATAAATATAAGAAGAAGAAGTGTTTTTACTCACCGTGTTTGTTTGTCTCCGTGTTTGTTAAGTGTGTGTTCGTTTTGTTTACCTGTTTATTTTGGCGAAAGTGCCGTGTGCTGTTTTTGTGTTCTTTTATTTTGTTTATTAAATGCTGAGCACAACCAAGTGCTCAGCTTCACCAACCTCACTGTCTGTTGTGTGTTACTTCCTGTTTCTGGTCTGGCGTCACCCACTGTCCGGCCGTCTTTGTGACACGTGGTGTCCTCGTGGGATCTACCAGCCTCCAGGACTCAGACCAGAGCAGGAGTACCGCAGTTTTTTGGAAAAAAATAATAAAAAAAAGGGAAAAAAGAAACAGAGGATGAGGTGGAAGAAGGACCGGGAAGCGAGGGACAGGGAGGAGGAGGAGTACATCAGGGCCAGGCACCCGAGGAGCTGTAGGTCACCACTGTTGTGCCGCCTCTGTAACCAGCAGCATTGCTTTGCCGTCTGTCCCTTCCGCAGTTATGAGGAGGAGCCTGAGCGTCCACAGCCCAAGCGGGAGGAGCCTGAGCGTCCACAGCCCAAGCGGGAGGAGCCTGAGCGTCCACAGCCCAAGCGGGAGGAGCCTGGCGTCCACAGCCCAGCGGGAGGAGCCCGAGCGTCCCACAGCCTGAGTGGGAGGAGCCCGAGCGTCCCACGCCTGAGTGGGAGGAGCCCGAACGTCCCTACGCCTGAGTGGGAGGAGCCCGAACGTCCTACGCCTGAGTGGGAGGAGCCCGAACGTCCCTACGCCTGAGTGGGAGGAGCCCGAACGTCCTACGCCTGAGTGGGAGGAGCCCGAACGTCCCACGCCTGAGTGGGAGGAGCCCGAGCGTCCCACAGCCTGAGTGGGAGGAGCCGGGCGTCCACAGCCCAAAAGGGAGGAGTCGGTGCGTCCACAGCCCAAAAGGGAGGAGTCGGTGCGTCCACAGCCCAAAAGGGAGGAGTCGGTGCGTCCACAGCCCAAAAGGGAGGAGTCGGTGCGTCCACAGCCCAAAGAGGGGGAGTCGGTGCTTCCACAGCCCTAGGACCCAAGCTGCCAGCAGAGGAAGAATGCCTGCTGTCCCCGTGTCCACCAGCAGAGGAAGAATGCCTGCTGTCCCGTGTCCACCAGCAGAGGAAGAATGCCTGCTGTCCCGTGTCCACCAGCAGAGGAAGAATGCCTGCTGTCCCCGTGTCCACCAGCAGAGGAAGAATGCCTGCTGTCCCCGTGTCCACCAGCAGAGGAAGAATGCCTGCTGTCCCCGTGTCCACCAGCAGAGGAAGAATGCCTGCTGTCCCCGTGTCCACCAGCAGAGGAAGAATGCCTGCTGTCCCCGTGTCCACCAGCAGAGGGTGAATGCCTGCTGGGTTCCCATCCACCAGCAGAGTGTGAACGTCTGCTGGTATCACTTCCCCACCGTCACCACCCGGAGGAGAGGAACAGGAGCTGCCTCTGCCTCCACCACAGTCCCCTGCAAGAGCGGGAGAGCCGCACCAGTCCCCTGCAAGAGAGGCGGAGCCGCACCAGTCCCCTGCAACAGTAGGAGACCACACGCTGCTCGCACCTCCATCGCCAGGAGACTACACGCTGCTCGCACCTCCATCGCCAGGAGACTACACGCTGCTCCCACCTCCACCACTTCCTCCACTAGGAGCAGAGGAGCAGGAGCTGCCTCTGCCTCCACCACCTCAACCGCTTCCACCAGGAGCAGAGCAGCAGGAGCTGCCTCTGCCTCCTCCACCAGCAGAGGGTGAGTACCTGCTGGTTCTGCCTTCTTTGTCGTGGGAGGACTGCTTGCCCCTCCCACCTCCACCAGCAGAGGGTGAATACCTGCTGGTTCCGACACCACTAGGAGCAGAGCAGCAGGAGCTGCCTCTGCCTCCACCACCTCAATTGCTTCTACCAGGAGCAGAGCAGCAGGAGCTGCCTCTGCCTCCTCCACCAGCAGAGGGTGAGTACCTGCTGGTTCCGCCTTCTTTGTCGTGGGAGGACTGCTTGCCCCTCCCACCTCCACCAGCAGAGGGTGAATACCTGCTGGTTCCGCCACTGCCCGGAGCAGAGGAGCAGGAGCTGTCTCCGCTTCCCGCACCTCCACCACAGGAGAGCGGTGGCGGAGCCCCAGAAAGGGAGCTACCGGCTACAAAGACAGGGGAGAGGTCAGGAGACCACTTTCCCCAGCAGCAGTTTCGCTGCAGGAGTTCTTGAGGCGGAGCCCCACAGGAGGGAGCTACCGGCTACAAAGACAGGGGAGAGGTCAGGAGACCACTTTCCCCAGCAGCAGTTTCGCTGCAGGAGTTCTTGTGGCGGAGCCCCACAGGAGGGAGCTACCGGCTACTGAAGAAAGGGGAGAGGTCAGGAGACCAGCATCCCCAGCAGCAGTTTCGCTGCAGGAGTGGACCAGCATGCTGTCAGCCGTGCCACTACCGGCAGGGGTGCTGACAGCATTGCCAGCCATGGGCCCACTGAAGCCTCCCTTCCCAGCCCGAGACTTTGTCCTGGACTGCTGGGTTTTAAGGGGAGGTGGCCGTTGAGGCCATGTGTGCTGCGCACAAGGGGGTATATGTGGCAATGTGGCCACGCCCTTGTGCGTAGTTTGTGTTATATGTTGCATGTTGCGTGTGTTAATGTTGGTGTATAGTCGATTGGTACACGGGATATAAGCGGGTGTGTGTTTCACGTGTGTTTAAGATGTAATTGTATTTAGGCACGGGATTGCACATCACTGCACGTGCATTTAAAGTATTTAATATGTGAGCACGAGGTTGCACGTAATTAATTCACGTGCTGGGATTCAAGTGAATAATTAATTAGTAATTGAATCCCAGCACAACAGTATATATAGATGCACGTTTGCACTCACTCGGGGTTGGGTGTTCGTGAGTGGAGAAGCGGGTGTGGAGAAGGAGAGTAAATATAAGTAAAGAGAATAATAAGTGTTTTTGTACTCACCGTGTTTGTTTGTCTCCGTGCACAATTTTGTTTATCTATTTATTTTGGCGAAAGTGCCGTGTGCTGTTTTTGTGTTCTTTTATTTTGTTTATTAAATGCTGAGCACAACCAAGTGCTCAGCTTCACCAACCTTACTTCCTGTTTCTGGTCTGACGTCACCCACTGCTGCCGTCTTTGTGACAAATCCCTATTGAAATGAATGGTGTGATCCAGTCCTCTACAATCCCTATTGAAATGAATGGTGTGATCCAGTCCTCTACAATCCCTATTGAAATGAATGGTGTGATCCCCTCTACAATCCCTATTGAAATGAATGGTGTGCTACCCTCTACAATCCCTATTGAAATGAATGGTGTGCTCCAATCCTCTACAATCCCTATTGAAATGAATGGTGTGCTCCCCTCTACAATCCCTATTGAAATGAATGGTGTGATCCAGTCCTCTACAATCCCTATTGAAATGAATGGTGTGCTCCCCTCTACAATCCCTATTGAAATGAATGGTGTGCTCCCCTCTACAATCCCTATTGAAATGAATGGTGTGCTCCCCTCTACAATCCCTATTGAAATGAATGGTGTGCTCCCCTCTACAATCCCTATTGAAATGAATGGTGTGATCCAGTCCTCTACAATCCCTATTGAAATGAATGGTGTGCTTCCCTCTACAATCCCTATTGAAATGAATGGTGTGCTCCCCTCTACAATCCCTATTGAAATGAATGGTGTGATCCCCTCTACAATCCCTATTGAAATGAATGGTGTGCTTCCCTCTACAATCCCTATTGAAATGAATGGTGTGCTCCCCTCTACAATCCCTATTGAAATGAATGGTGTGCTCCCCTCTACAATCCCTATTGAAATGAATGGTGTGCTCCAGTCCTCTACAATCCCTATTGAAATGAATGGTGTGCTCCCCTCTACAATCCCTATTGAAATGAATGGTGTGCGCCCCTCTACAATCCGGAACCCATCTATTCTGGAATCCAGAATGACGTGTAAGTTTTGCCTGACTAAAGTCAATGTAAATCTGTCTGTGCAGTCCGGCACCAATTATTGTGATTTTTCTTTATAATCAAGTGTATTTAAATGTCTTAAATAAATGACACAAATAAAGGATACAGCAGAAATAAATACAATACATTAATTACATGGTACACCTGGACAGTATTTCTACTGTGCAATATAGAGGTTACAATAGCATTCAAGTAATTTATCATTTATACAGTGTTGTAAGTAAAGTATTAGATTGTACAGTACCCCTGAGGCTGCAAAGAATATAAAGATTTCTATAATTACTAAATAGGGGGAATTGCCCTTCGGTGTGACTCTGTTTTAAAAATTATTTAAAACAAAAACATATTTAATTGAATACATTGTGTTTATACCATTACAATGAGATTGTTGTTAATGTATACCTGTGTTTACATTGCAGCTTGAATATAACACAGGCCTATGCCTAGCATTGTAACCCTAGTCCTGCTTGTTGAATTCTCTCTTTAGATTCACACTGTATACTCATCTGTTTGGTGGAGTACCCTTGACACACAAGCCCTTCAGCACCCTGCATCCATATGGTGTGCTAGTCAGGAAATGATTCATATTATGGGTCTAAATGGCAAATGGCTTATTGTATGTGTATCAAGCATTTGCACTTCTTGGACTTCATAAGCAAAGCACAGCTTAAGGAGAAGACAGTAACTTTATATAAACTGCAGTATGTAAGACTGGACCTTTGTTAAAAAGAACACCTTGCTTACAGTTACATGGAAATGAAATCTCTCTCTCTCTCTCTCTCTCTCTCTCTCTCTCTCTCTCTCTCTATATATATATATATATATATATATATATATATATATATATACTGTATATATACAGTATATATATATATATATATGCTTACAAGTCTTAATGCAACAAGGAAACTGAAATACATTAGAGGTCTGTTAATGTGGAATTTATAATCCAACTAGTTTATTTAAACATACATTTAAATATGTCCTGTTTTATTTCAAACGCCGTTTGTTCGTCTATATTTGTAACATTTCTTCTCTTTTTTTTCTCCCTGCAGGTAAACTGGCAAAGCTGGGACACTTACTCTGACTTGAGGACATTCACCTTATAGATGTTGCAAACTGGCCATATATATATATATATATATATATATATATATATATATATATATATATATATATATTATATATATATATATATATATATATATATATATATATATATATATATATATATACATACAGTAGAGAGTCAATTATCTGAACTAATTGGGACCGATACTAGTTTGCATAATCGATTTATATGGATAATTGAACAGGTATTAATAAATGTACCTTTTATAATGTATAGAATAAAGCTAACATACACAAATACCTTCTGATGATGATATATAGCTAGTAACCTATTCTATCACATTAAGAATACAAAATTACAAAACTTTACAAATCATTAAATTAATGAAATTCAGTAAAACTTTAACATCTGCAGTTAAGGTAATGAAACACTGCCATATACCAAACTTTGAAAATCAAAGAATGCAATTCAGTACAACTTTGACACAGTACAGAACTTTATGAATCATTAAACTTCAAAAATTCAGTAAAATGTTATATACTTTGATACTTGCTGTTAAGGCATTGTAATAACGTGCAATTGAAATGAATACAATAAAAGTTAGTAGCTGCTCAATAACATAGACAGGATCTCGAGCCCTTAATGACGAAATAGAAGAAAAATCAAGAAGGAAGTCACTGTTTTAATTTGCTTAACTGCAACAATTTAAAGCCCGGCATGCCAAAGTGTTCATGAGAAAATAAAATAAAAATGCGGACAGATGGGATCCCTGTAAAACGTTTTGGCATTTACAAAACTAGCTTTGTTTAAAACTGTTCCCTTACCTTTAATACCTGAATTTAAGTTATTATTTTTTGTTCTGTTAGTCACCATCACACAGCAAGAGGATTGTTAAAGTAGGCAGAGTGAAAACAGATAAACGGGAGTATTTTATTTATTTATTTATTTATTAATGACGTTTAATCAAGAAACCGCATTTGTTCAAATACAGGCACATGAAACAAAATAACAACTGAAAACGATGCTTCCTCTATGCAGTTTTCATAAAACAAATAACAAACACATTCCAGTTAATTGTAGAACTGAAGGTATATACTGAATGCCTCCTTTGTCACAGTCAATAAAAGTATTTTTTTTTTTTTCATTTCTCTCTGCCATGTTGAGCCGAGTAGCTGCAGACAGTGGTTGTTATCATTAAAGCGATTTTCAAATCTCGTGGTTTTCATTTTAGCAGCAGGGGTTGGTTGCTAAGTGCAGCAGAGTATTACACATAACGAAACATGGGAAAATCGTGAGTAAAAACAGAATCAGAGTTTCCTTAATACAATCCGAAATCGGGATTCGGGAACTGAATTTACCATATATGATTCCCGAGATTGCAACCCTTAATAATACACCACACGTAATTCATCACGTGATTACAAGCGTGTTCGGTTGATTAGACAGTAAGGTCGATAAAAATGGGACAAATAAAACAACCCACATCCCCGCCCCAACTTACACTAATAAATAGTTTGCGTTTGACTTTTAAAAAAAAGTTACATACATTGACCTTGGCTTAAAGGCTCCCATCCAGGCTCTGTACTCAGTCAAGAGCTAGGCCCCAGGGCTTTTAGTCTTGCACTTAAACTCTGCCCTCATAAGTCCCATCCTTGAAATAAACTCTGGTGCACACAGCACGCCAATTATCCCAAAGTGAAACAGCATAAATAAACAACAAGCATCTGAAGAATTTATATACCATAAAAAATAGGGTGAAATAACTCATATTGTTGTTTCTTTTAGACCATTTAATTCCTTCTGTGCGTCAGTAAAAGAATCAAGAGTAAAAATAGATTAAAACCATGTCAGCTACAGTATACCACATGTTTGAAACTATCACCACAATTGGCAGACAGTTTCTGAAGTAGACCGAGCATTGGAAGGGCAGTGCATTAACTTCTGTTCTTTTAGATGGTCAGCAGGGTAGTCTGGGGAGTCACAGTTGCTTTCTAGATGGAGGATGGCTTTACTGTGTGTCTCTTGGGCTGCGAATGCAACACCTTGCATGGATAAGTAAAAAAAAAAAAGAAAAAGGGTGTTTACAGATTTATACATTTGTGCGGTCTGCCATTGAACATCTACAGTAAATCTGCCAAAACTTTGGTGGTCCTTGTTGCTCACTATTAAAACCACATTATTTTTCTCCCCTTTGACCCTTGGAAACGTCTACAACAAAAAGATGACCCTCTAAGAAACTTCAGCTGCTTGCAGTTGTATAACAGGAAACAGCTGTCAAAAGTCATCTTTATTAGCTGCTTTGTGGAGCCGTCAGGAGTCTTTTTTGCAGGTTCCTTCGTTTGTTTTCCTCAAAGATAATTGCTGGTGCACAATCCAAACAGTAGTCAGTGATACTGATGCAAACTGCATGTTATGGATGCTTTGTAATGTATGTTTTATTTGCCTTGTGTATATACTTCTGTATAACTAACATGTATTGATACATGCACCTGTGGTCAGTCTCCAAATAATCTCTCAATACAAGCAATTCCATTGAGTCAGAAAGTCCAGCAATGACTGCGGATTGGCCGTACAAATCCTAATACATGTCACACCAAGCAGATTTTCTTTTCTCTTTGCTTCAGGATTAACTTTTTTGGCTGGATTTTCAAATAGTTCATAGCGTTGCAAAAACTGAATGTTGTTATAGTTAAATTATTCTAAATGTCATCAATTTCAATTATTTAACTGATAAACAAATCGAAACTGGGCTAAACTATCCTATCACAATTATAAATGAAAGGCATGGATGATCAGTTCCTAAACACTTGGCTAAAAAAAAAACATTGAAAAAGAAAGAGTTTCAATTATACTGAGGAAAGTTCTGTGCTGGGGCAAAACGCATCAATTGTTTTACTATATACAGGCTTTTTCAAATCTAGCATTTATTTTTATAGGACCGAAAAAACAACAACTTTGAATTGCAAAACAGCAACCAGACAGAGGGAAGGGGTATAGCATTTAAATTAATCTGTAGCAGATCAAAAACTAAAAGAGAAAGCAAAGCAAAACTGTAAAATAAACAAGCATATCACTAATATATTAGTCTCTGGGTTAATGTTTCATTTTACTGAACTTCTCAACCCTGTCATTACCATTCTTCAGGTAGAGCTTGAAAGGAAGAATTGAACCCAGTTTTAAAAACATGAATTTCCTTTATACATTATAACAAGCACATCTTACCTGCATTCATTCTCTTTCTCTTGGCTCTAACAAAATACAATTAAACTTATTCTATTAAATATTTTATTCAAAAAATAAATGTAAGTAATAATAACTCTTCCCAGTAATTTCGTTTCCTGGAAAAGTTAGTTAACATTTTATTGGGTCATCAAAGGTCAGGTCCAAATTTGTCTACCTAACAGTCAAACGTGACTATAAAGATGAATTCATGATTATTTAAAATAATAGCAAGCCTCCCTTTCTCAAGAAGAGATTTAGCATTTTTTCATCTACCTTTCATTGTCGCATTCATTCAAACATTATAAAATGGACATAGTACCAAACCACAACACACCAAACACAAATAGAAATATATACTTAACGTACTGTGAAATACTATATATTATCTTAATATGTATTGAGTGTAAACAGCATAGAACTATAGAATGTATTTTTTTGTATTACACACTTTTTGTATACAGCCACAGCATTCTATTGAAGACTGATTGGTGAGACAGATCAGAATCTATGGATTTCTGGTTCTTAGTACTGAATTATTGCCATTGTAGTGCCACAGCATTCCATTGAAAACTGATTGGGAGACAGATCGGCGAGCCACCATCAAAAGGTTAATGATTTGATCAAGGCCCCATGATAGCCAGCATGGATGAATGCTACTGAATATGGTTTGAGTGGAAAAAAGGATTAATACATTAGTAAGCAGTCCATAAAGATCTCTAAAGATGACTTCCTGTCTGCCCTCCAATTAAAATGAAATGGTGAACTGCTTTTTTTTACTGACATATGTTTGTCTTCAATATTTCTCCATTGGGACACAGGCTATGTTCAGTGTAAAGAAAGCTATACAGTCTCATTATACTACTAATTATAGTTTCAGGAAAACATGTTTCGAGTGCTTTGGCTGAGGAATCAAAACTTTGAATGCCAATTCTCAAATCCCTGTGGTGCAACAGGAGTCGTTTTCATTCCCCCCAACTCGAAAGCAAAAATTTACAAGATATACAACTTCAAAAAGTGCCTTATCTCTCCAGGCATCATACATAAATATTTCCACATGAAATGACAGTTAAATGTTCACTGTAATTAGGGAAATACTTTATTTCTGTTTGTACTGTACTTGGTTTGAAATAATTTTGTTTTAGTAACTAAGTTGCTGAGCGATACGTAAGATACTTGTTTAAGTGCAACAAGAGTTGGGTGTATGTGCTTTCAGGCTGATTGTAGCTCATTTCAATATGAAGGCAAATGTTACAACTAACCACTGATTTAACATGATCAACATGTGAAACAGGATAAACAATGTGCTTCCAGTGTTTATTGCATGAAAGAGACACGAGCTGCCAATTTTATTGCACTTTGATGAGCAGTGGCCATTGTAAAGAGCACATTTTCACAAGTAAGTATACAATGGTTTGTGTTTAACCGTTACATACTGAAATTAAATAACTTACATGTTTTTATATTAGGAAAAAAAAAGTGTGTGTATATATATATATATATATATATATATATATATATATATATATATACATACTGATGCACAAAAGAAAAGCAACACTGCGGTCTGATGGATTTAATCAAATATTTTAAACAAAGATATCAAACAAAATCACAGAAAATGTGAACAAAAATACAGATCAAATAATCATGATAAGTTTTCAGTATGAAACGTGACACACTGTCGAAATGAAAACATTACACAGTTAGTATCGGGTCTGACCTCCCTGAGCATTAACACAATCCTGGCATCGTTGACACATAGACCTGATCAGCCTCTGGATAGACTGCTGTGGGATGTTCCGCCACTCTTCCTGTGCAGCTGCAGCCAGCTGGCGAAGGCTGGCTGGTCGCGATTGTCTCCTGTGGATGGCACTGGCGATTTGGTCCCACAGATGTTCTATTGGACTCATGCCTTGTTTTATTTGGGTTTGTGTGCATGTATGTATGTATGTATGTATGTATGTATGTATGTATGTACTGTATGTATGTACTGCATGTGTGCATGACTGTCACAAAGACGGCTGACAGTGGGTGACGTCAGACCAGAAACAGGAAGTAATACACAGAAACTTGGGGTTGTGGTGAAGCTGAGCGCGTGATCGCGCTCAGCATTTAATAATTAAACAGAAAATAAAAGGTTTGTACACAAAACAGGACACGGCACTTGCGGCCAAAATAAACAGGTAAACAAAACGAACACACACTAACAAACAGGGACGAACAAACACGGTGAGTAAAAACACTTCTAATTCACTTTACTTATATTTATCTCTCCTCCACACCCGTTCTCCACTCACCAAACACCTAACCCCGAGTGAGTGAATCGTACATCTATATATACTGCTGTGCTGGGATTCAATTACTAATTAATTATTCACTTGAATCCCAGCACGTGAATTAATTACGTGCAACCTCGTGCTCTCATATTAAATACTTTAAATGCACGTGCAGTGATGTGCAATCCCGTGCCTAAATGCAATTACATCTTAAACACACGTGAAACACACACCCGTTTATATCCCGTGTACCAATGACTATACACCAACATTAACACACGCAACATGCAACATACAACACAAACTACACACAAGGGCGTGGCCACATTGCCACAATGACACAAAGTTATTTTGTACTATTAACCACATCATATTGCATTGGATGCTTTATGTTGGTGTATAACTGAACACCAAGAAACAATAGTTTGTTTATTTACAGTCAAATAAACAAACCAGCTCAGCAAAAGCCAGTTCAGTCAAAACGCCCAAGAGTCAAAGTGAACGTTACTCAAAAACACAGGCAGGGATAAAATAACCATATAAACATTTCATCTCAGGACTTCTAGTCATGTTCCAGTGCGGCCTCACTGTAGTTGGTTATAATAAATGTCGATGAGATTTTTGTAATGCATGTTGTTATTCACACATTAAAACAAATTATTTGGAAATTCTACAAAATATCAGATTATTATGTTTTTTTGTTGTTTTTATTTGAAAACGACATGTATAACAATATTTATAATAATTATAAAACGCAGTAATCTATTAATTGCATGCTGATGTAAGGACTGGTCCTAAAAAATGACAAAGTAATTCATAAATATGACGAGGTTAATGCCGACCAATTACTAAACAAAATGAGAACTGCATCAGTGATGGGGTGCATCAGTTAGAGGCTGTGTGGTCCAGTGGTTAAAGAAAAAAGCTTGTACCCAGAAGGTCCCCGGTTCAAATCCCACCTCAGCCATTGACTCATTGTGTGACCCTGAGCAAGTCACTTAACCTCCTTGTGCTCCGTTTTTCAGGTGAGATGTAATTGTAAATGACTCTGCAGCTGATGCATAGTTCACACACCCTGGTCTCTGTAAGTCACCTTGGATAAAGGCGTCTGCTAAATAAACTAATAATAATAATATTAGTCTGCTAAATAAACTAATAATGGGACCACATGAAAATAAGTGAGAATTCTGGTTGTTTTGACTTTTTTCTCTCCAAGGTGAACTTCTGGTTCCGGTATTTGTTTATATATATATATATATACACTTCTCCAGATTAAATGAAGAGTACAAGTTACAGTAGCTGACACTGAAACTAAATTAATATGTGCTATCAGGAGCGGTTTTTACATGATTTATTTTGATCACTTTTGTTGGTTGCTGGAAAAGGAGGAGAACGAACATTTTTTTAAAATTTACAGACACATAGTTCAACGTAAATCTTGTGGTAACAGTGGGAGGGAGCTGCTGTAAAACCAACCAAACTAACATTAAAAGTAACAAATGATTAATTGCAGATGAAACAAACGAAATGGCTAAGACACTTAGACAGTATGTTGCAAATAAATGTTTTTAAATGGGAACCTTTACTTGAGAGATGTGGCGCCTTGCATCCCATAAAACTCTAGGACATTTAATAAGTACTAGCCAGTAAAAATGTATCACGGAATCTTCAGGATAGATCCACAGGCTTTAAGTAACAGAATACTCGGAGTAAACTGATCCATATTAAAAGTGGTGGGTATAAATATTCCCAATAACACTTAAAACCAACTGGTAAAAAGAAAAAGAAAAAATATATATCAAAATTATGTCTATATCCCATGAAAAGAGGCTGGATAAAAGCTAAAAATACAAATACCAAACCTCTACTTTTAGGGTGAACTTTCATGTTTTTTTCACTTAGGAGAGAGATAAGTCACAGGACTATAGTTCCATACTGTATGTTTAGCTTTTTTTTGGTGAATAGTACTACCCTAAAGGAAGCAATGGATTGAGAACGGGGGGCATCACATGAGAGACCCATAAACAAGAGAGCTAACTCATTGATTTAGGAATCATGAAACTTAGATACGCAGTCACTGAGAGGGAGAATTCTGACAGCTCAGGGGGCCACCACATGAGTGACACAAACTCATTGATTTAGGAATCATGACACTCGGATAGGCAGTATAGTTCAAACTTTTTTCAAGGTCCATCAATACAAGTAACCATTACGAAGGGAAGCTACATGTACACAAGTAATCTTCAATGAGGATATGCTTCAAACATACACTACGTTGTACAGTGTCATAAATAAATATACGCATACAAAACATTATCTCGTTTCCAGCACTGTATTCAGCTTCCCCATTACAAGAGAAATGTGCTAACACAATACTGAAGTGTTTTTGAGTGAAGGATTTTTTAAATGTATTTCACAGCATATTTTAAAACACTTGTGGCTAATTTCACAGACCCTGATTGGCACTAATCTTGGACAACGCTACCTTACCTCAGGTAAAATAATCCCAGATTAGTGCTAGTCTTTGTCTGTTATCATAAACTGTAGGGTTACCTTGATATGGCTGGTTTCACAGACCCCAGTCAGAACTAATCTCAGACTAAATGATGGTGCCTGAATCGGGACCCGTACCGGCTCTACAGAGCATGATTCACATATTGAGAAGCCTTCAGTGGCTGCCTGTTGTATTTAGGATTTATTTTAACATATCTTTGTTGACCTGTAAGATCCTTGTGTGCTAGCTCCTTAGTTCAAAACTGTAGTTCCCTATTTATGGAATTATTTGCCAAAATATATCAGGCACTCAGCATCGGTGTGTATTTTTAAATCCAGATTAAAAAACGTATTTGTTTGACGAGACATTTTCTTTTTTTATAAATATGTACATCGCTTTGAGGTGTTTTATGGAAGGTGCTTTGTAAATCCCTATTTTATCCCTATTTCTATGCATTGCTATGTATTCTTCAGTAAAGTAGTCCAAGATTAGTACTAATCAGTGTCTGTAAAAAGAATAAATTACAGACAAACAGCTGATAAGAAACTAATCCAAGTTTCCTGTCTGTGTGTGTGTGTGTGTGTAATACAGAATATAAATTTGATATTACATGTACCTTGCTAACTGTTAAGTAAAGAGCTATAAAGTATGAATGTATATAATAATTTCAGACTGTAGTTAAGATGATGCAGACCAGATTGAGAATAGCAGAATTAGAGGATACATTCAATGTTTTATATCTACTGCAACACCTTATTTCCTTAACAGAAAAAAAAACTCATGTTTAATATGGGAAGCAAGTGTTTATACATTCTTAACACTCCTGATCTGTATTCTGAGACATGAGAAATTGGGTGATAGCAGTCTTTTAACAGGTTTGAAACTCTGTCCCTTGGCAGAAGTGTTGTTTTTATTCTTGTTTTGACTGTTAACTGCTGAATAGGAATCATTCTGACTAAACGCTTGATTTAAACACTGATAAAAATAAATGTTTGCATACCGCAGAGAACGCAGCATCATTCTTTAATTGTGATCAAAGGGGCTATATATCAGCCGATTTGATCTTTCATACATTAGCACTAACCCCGGTAGGTAAAATGAAGTTCATTATGATTTATGCCATATCTTTATATCTTCACTCATGAAATGATTAAAGTCCTAAAGCGGAATATGTGTTTTACGCTGGCTGATCGCTGTGTAGTAGATAGCAGTTTGTATTACATATTGTTCAGTCTGTATTTTGTAGTGTGCTTGTGGTAGAGTAATGTTGCAGTCAAGGCTGGCTAGGAGCAGGAATAGCAAACACAGAGACGGAACTGCAAACTTTCATCAAATAATACCAAATCAAACAAAAGATTTAAACAAATGAATCAAAATTACAAATCAAAACCTCACCCATACAAACCTCTCACAGTGCAGCAGGGAGCACAACCTGCTGCTCCCAGTCCTTTCCCTAAACTAACTCCCTCTAACAAAGCCTCTGGCTCCTCTTATATGCCATGTGGCTGGGCTTAATTGACCATCAATCAATCAATCAATCTTTATTTTTATATAGCGCCTTTCACGATAGATCGCCGCAAAGTGCTTTAAAAGGATACAAACATTAATACATATTGTAAAACGATAACGATAACAATAAGCAGCAAAAATGAGCAACAAAATAAAAACAAAACAGTAAACAGAAAAACAAGCAAGAAAGGGTACGAACATTTTAAGATCTATAAACTAGATTATAAACATGTGTTTTTAATCTTGTTTTAAAGGCAGCAACCTTTCCTTACAGGGCTAGGCAGGTCATTCTATCATTTAGGGACTTTATAGCTGAATGTTCTACCACCTGTGTTTTTATTCTGAATTTTGGGAATAGTAAGTATCCCAGCATCCTGCGATCAGAGTGAGCATCTAGGAACATACAGGGTTAAAAGATAATTTAAGCAAGATGGGGGCAAAACCATTTAAAGCCTTATAGGTTAAAAGCAGCACCTTAAAATCTATCTTAAACTGGACAGGAAGGCAGTGCAAAGATGCTAGCATAGGGGTAATGTGTTCTTGTCTCTTAGTCCCTGTTAAAACTCTAGCAGCAGCATTTTGTACAAGTTGCAGACAAGAAATAACATGTCTATAAGTACCAGAGAATTGGGCATTACAGTAATCAATCCTTGAAGATACAAAATCATGCATCAGCATCTGGTCGGGAAAGAATGTTTTTCAATTTGGTGATATTTCAATAGTGTCAAATGCAGCACTTAAATCTATTAATATAAGAACAGAATGGGAGCCCATGTCAGAGGATAACAGCACATCATTAACCACTGGAATAAGTGCTGTCTCAGTGCCAGACTGAAATTTCTCAGTTATGTTATGAACTCCCACAAATCTGTTAAGTTGCTACTCTTTCTAAGACTTTAGACAGAAATGGGAGGTTGGAAATAGGCCTGTAGTTGTTAAGAACATTGGGATCTAAGGTGGGTTTCTTGAGCAGAGGCAGGGATGGCATAATAATATACAGTTTATAATATAACAGTTTTAGAATATGCACATTCTTAAATGTATTTGCATTGTTCAAGAGCAAACACTTAACACAGACTGATATTTATTGATTTACAATTCAGTATTATGCTTTAACCCTATGTTGCATACTTCACAACTGATCAAGATTGGCCAACCCCCAAAACATCTTATCTAGTTCATTTTTTAATGAATACATACAGGTTTAAGACATGATACAATAATGTCTTAATCTCTTTATTAGAATAACAACTCTAAACACACACACACTGTCTGGACACCTTACCTGACCTTCCAGTCGACCGGCTGATGTGCGGCAAAGGGTTCAATTGTAGTTAAAGTGTTTGCAATGCAAACGCACTGTAGAACTACAACAAAGTCATTTTTTTTTAACATATTTTAGGTTAGGTATCTGTTATAAGTGGTTATATACAATATATAAACACACAATATTTATTTTTATACATAAAAACACGAATAACACATCTAGCAACAATCTTTTTCATAAAGAAATCACATTTATTTTAAATCACACTTGAATTGAACTGTCCAAACAGTTCAATACAATAGATATTACATGGATATACAGTAAGGGCAATTAGATTCCTGTAGATTTAAAAGAAACTTGGCCTTTACTTTTTGTTGAGAGAAAAGGCAGAGCTGTTTGTCACTGATTACAAATCACATGTCAGAAATCAACCAATCACAGTGCAGAATTTGCCAAAATGAAAGCACCTCTTATCCTGTGTACAGATGGCATACCATGCATAGAACACCATGCCAACATTCAATATTTTTAAACATACATACCCCCGTACATTTTGTAAAATGGTGCATCCTATTAACTTCCCTCTTTCTTTACATTTTTATGAACATGACACTAAGTAAATATTGCTGAAACTGCTAAAAATGTTTAAAAGCACACGTTTCTCCAGCTGCACTTTTGTTTTTAATAAATACTATAGTCTCACCACGCCATATTGATTTGGGCTGAACCATTTTAAAGCTCTTCCTGAGGACAGTCTTCATTCATGTTATTTATAAAAAGTGAATACAATGTGTTGTAACATAGCAGGGAGGGGGTTAAAATCCTCCCTGTGTAAGAAATGTACGCAGGCTCATTTTTGTTAGTTTACTTTATTGTTTAATTAATTTGTTAATTGTTTTATTGTTTAATTATCCCCTGCACCTGGGCGGTCATTGTAAATTAAGACCAGGTGCAGGGTATAAAAGAGCGACAGTTAGTTTGCTCAGGGCTGCTTAGGAGAAGGAGTGCTCTGCTTCCAAGCAGTTGTGAAAAAAAAGGACAGAAAAAGTAAGTTTACAGAACTGAGTGTTTTGTTGTTTGGCAGGTAAATGGCTTAGCCGTCCTGAGGATTAGTTTAGGTTCCTGCGTGTTTAGTTAGTGCTCAGTAGAGCTAGGTGTTTTTGTTTATGTTTGCATCCGCGCTTTAAAAAACTCCATTTCCTGTGTCTGGGTCAATTTTTTAGGAGGCTGTGTGGTCCAGTGGTTAAGGAAAGGGGCTTGTAACCAGGAGGTCCCCGGTTCAAATCCCACCTCAGCCACTGACTCATTGTGTGACTCTGAGCAAGTCACTTCACCTCCTTGTGCTCCGTCTTTTGGGTGAGATGTAATTGTAAGTGACTCTGCAGCTGATGCATAGTTCACACACCTTAGTCTCTGTAAGTCGCTTTGGATAAAGGCGTCTGCTAAATAAACAAATAATAATAACAAAGAACTGTGAGTGGTGAATGTCATTTACAGTATGTAGGGTGTCTCTTATTCTATAAGAAACATCATTCACAGTTTAAACCGCAGTATTCTCCTAAACTGCACAAGATGACATCTCTTAAGCTGACAGTCACGTTGTCTTTTGGAAAGCCTTACTGAAGCTCTTGTAGGAACAATTGCTTTTGTTAAGCCTGGTCTGTATTCAGTGCTGCAAATAGGTCTGGTTATCCAGGGCTCAGATCCAATAGCTTTTGTTAGTGGACCTGTATTAGTAACTGGAATCTGAGATCACAGCTGGAGATCAGTTGTATAAATTATAAATGGGATTGTTATTAACCAGAGACTGGTAATAATGACAGATATATTTTCAAGATTGTCCCCATTGAATCCCAGTATAGTCTGGCCTGGACATATCAATGTAGTGATAATAAGATGAGTGTGACATAAACAGGTGTCACCATATTTAGCGTTTGACTGTAATAAGTTGCATTATTTGCATGCTTGTTTTCTTTATTATTCTAGTTATTTGGTGCCTTATAGTAGAAATGCTAACTATTTCTTTGTCAATATTCCAATCAGCTTGCAGTGCTGTTAGACAGCAGGCGAGCCAATGAGCGAGCAAGCTAGTCTATGACATCATCGAAGATCCGTTTCACGAGATCCAGTGTCTCTTGTGTTTGTTTGTTTCTTTTCTTTGTTTTACTGTTTCAGCGCCTGTGTCTTGGAGCGTGCCTAAACCAAATTGAACATGAGCTACAATTGCTGTGCTGTCTGCATCAAGGAAAAAAAGTTGATGATAAAGTGCCTTTGAATCAAAAACAAACACATACACAACACTGCAGAGTGTGTGCACGCTGAGGTGCTGCTCGCAGTTTGTGCCTGTGGTCAGCATAAGTTTCTGGCTGTGCCCTCATTTGCATGTTAGCTTTGAGAGCATCTCAAACTAACCAATTAAGGGGAGGTTTAATTGAAACACAATACAACAATATAACAAAACACTGCAGTCACATGTGCAAAAAGCAATAACTGTTCAATGAATATAAATATTTCTAATTCTAAATACTGCATTAACAAACGGTACTATGGCAATAAATAGCTGCTCTTTGTTAATCAAAATCCCAGCAAAGTCACTCTCTAGGTAGGGCTATCATTTTCTTAAAGGGAATGTCAGTTGCTCCTGATTTGCTCGCAGCTTCTGCCTCCCATGTTTTCTTCATTGGTCAGTGATAGCGTAATTCCACCAGCACCCAGCTCAAACTCCCTTCAAAGTCACATCATCAAGGATGCAATACAATGCCAAGGACACATAACACACTTTATGTTTGCATTTTAATGCTTTTCATCAAAATTGGGCACTTTATTTTGTAGGGATACATCTAAAAAAAAACTGTACTGCCAAATGCACATGAGTGATAAATACATCTTTGTTTTTTTACTGTACAGAGGCAGCAACTCTTTGGGATACAGAAATTAGTAAACGGATGGCATATACTGGCAGAGAAATTATTAAAACCACTCCAAAGGATAAGGGTTACCAAATCATATGTTGCCTATATTTACTTGCTTGCAAATTAATGTGCTATGATGTCTAATTTTCCCATTCCACAGCCTTTTTTTCAGTTTGCTTGGAATTTGAGTCTGGCAGTATGTAAATCCCCTAATAGGTGCGGGTTATAGTTTGGCCGCTTTTTACTGGGTAGCGAGTGGGTGGCTTTTTGGCGCAACTTTCCACTTTACGAGAAAAATAAGCACTGAACAAAACCTCATGTGACAACCTTTTTCTTTTTTTTTTTTTTAAAGAGCATTTTGTAACCCCTGCTCAATATTTTTCAAGTCTATGTATGATAAACACATGGAAAACCTACAGCCCTGTAGTTTAACCTGAAACCAAAACAAAGTAGAAAATAAGCATTGATGGTTTCTTTGGTTCTCATTCTATGCAATTTCTTTTAGAAGGTTGTAAAGTATTTTATCAGTGATTTTAAAAAGAATCTGTCATTAAACACATAATGCTGCACTATTGACCAGAGCATGAGAGAGGAGCTGAGCATGAGTGAAGCGAGGAGTGGAGCGGGACCATTTTGCTATAAGCGTGGAATGGAGTGGGTAAAGTGCCTCAGCAGAGCGTGAGCACGAAAAGACTGCTCCGCTCCAACGCCCACTCCTACTCCACCCCTCCCACACACACATAAGTTTGTAACTCCGGTAACTAAAAACAAGTTTTATAGCTCTTTCGTTTCATGTAAAGTTAAATAAAGGTTTCATGTAGCATTTGATAAAGCTGGCTAAACTTCTTTGTGAATTGCTTTTAAAATTGAGATCATAAATTTCAGTAGGCTGATCAGAAGAGAGTCTCTCTCTGTATGACACTATCAGTAAATAGAGCGAACGAGTCCGTTACTAATATATGAAATTTAGTTACCAACATATCCCTCAGTGGCACATACAAAACTGGTAATAATCCATAAATACAAAAATTAATTGAAGAGGGAATAGTGAAAAAGTGTGGGATAGCGATATATACATTTTGGAAGTGATTTTCCCCTTTGCTCTGCTCAGCAGCAACAAGTAGTTCTCCCAGGGCGGTGGAGGTGGAACCAGCAGGTACTCTCCGTCTGCTGGCAGAGGTGGAAGCAGCCCGCAGTCCTTCCACGGAGGTGGAGGCGGGACGTTCGGGCTCCTCCCACTCAGGCGCAGGACGTTCAGGCTCCTTCCACTCATCTCCCTGGTATTGGGTGGGGCAGATGGCCACTGTGTGCCCAAACTCCCCACAACCAGGGCACCACTCATCTACCACATTGATTGGGCCGACGTCCCCCCGTGGCAGCTGTTGCTGCTGCCTCTTGCAGCTCTTCCTCCTTCCCATCCTCCTTCTTCACTCCACACGTAAACGGAACGGAAAAAAACAAAAAACTGCAGTACCTGCACTGGCCTGAGTCCAGGAGGCGCTGGTGATCCCACGCTGGACACCATGTGTGACAGGGATGGCGTGTGGTGACGTCAGGCCAGTTGCAGGAACCAAAAACACAAACAAGTACTGCAGTAAAAAAACGCAGTTAGTGCCGTTTATTTTAAATAATACAAAAATAAAATAAATATTTAAACACAAAACACTACTCTCACAGCACAAAAGAAAACATGTAAATAAAACAAATCAAGAAAACTAAACACAAAACTGAATACGCCAGGCTGGGCTATTGCCTTCACTGTTTCTATATATTTTTAGTTTTAGTTTCGTTTCGTTTCATTGCTCTCGCGTTCCTCCTCCGAACACCCACCCTGAGTGCAGAGAGCTGCAGGCTTTTATTTACTGTGGCCGAGGGGTTAATTATCAATTCTCTCATTACCGCTCGGCCACAATCTGCACAAGGTTTTTAATTATTCCTGGCAGAGGACAAGCACTAATCTCGGAACATGTTTTAAATAAAACAAAACATACGGCGCTCCGTCATATATATTTCTAAATAAATAAATCATACCACAAACAAATACAACAATAATACTACTACAACAACAACAATAACTAAAACAAAACAAATGCAAAACAATAAACTGCACAGGGGCGGAGGGGTAATCCGTGCTAAAAATAAATAAACAATACATTTAAACAGCAGGGCTTTCTACCGCCCTGCTACAGTGACACTATCAGTAAATAGAGCGAGGAAATAAAAGCCATGGAGTGAGCGGTTTCAAAGAGGAAAAGAGCGAGGAGCTGCGTTTATGAGTGCTCCACTACACTCACATGTTCTGCTATTGACATCACCCAATATTTATAAATTGACTAGAAATATAGTAGAATTTCCTTAAAACGTCTTCAATGAAAAAGAACCAGGATCAAAGATCGGAAATATTTCTGCCATGGATTCGAACCAGGTTTTTTTTAAAGTTCTAAACAGGTGACTTCATTCCATTCCGGGTCAAACTAAATGAAATACCGGTTAATACCGGTTCAATTGTTTTTTTCTAGTCAAGTAAGCTATTGTACTGGTGTTTATAGTTCTTCATTTTCTCGAACTAAACAAAAAAGCATGAAATACAGTAAATTCCAGATAACTCAGCACTCAAAGGAAAAATGGTGTGACAAGTTATCCGTCTGTATCAATAAATGCACTTACTTCCTGTCTATAGAAACAACAACTATGTCACAGCCCGCTTCTTTTTTCTTTTTGCGGTTGCAACTTTCTTTTGCCTCAGAAACACTGAACAATTAAATCACGAATTGTTAAATGATTGAGAATACAACAAAATAAATCATATAGATGGGGTTCACTGGGCTGCGTTCAATAGGCAGATAGCTCTGCCGTGGCGCTATGTAACATAAGTTAGCTCTTACTGAACAGTGTGTTACGAAGAAAGAACTTTCAAGATGGAGGATAACACAGCACTAATGCTGTTTTTGGATGAATTTATGGAAGATTGTGCAGAAAATCTGCTGTTTAATGCCTTTATTGCACTTGCATCGAGAGCCATCACCATGGCTTTAGCGGAAGTGAATTCAAACACATCCAAGAGTCCTGTACGGACTGAAAACTAAGTTGAGAGTATTGTTCCTCGGTACTGTGATTGTTGCGTATTGCATGTTTTATTTACAGGTGGCTACAGTGCAGTTTACGTTTGTAATTATATGTAAGTTTTGTTTCTATATCTATTATTGTTGTACAGCAAAATAAAATAAAATAAAAACTTTCCAAAAATAGAGCAATTTATTTATTCAACCCAGTAACATTTTTATACAGCATAAAAAATAAAAACTTTCCAAATAAATTATTTCTTCAATTCTTTGAATACATCTGTGAATGACTTTAGCCGTTTCTTTGTTTTGCAAACTTCTGCATTTCCATGAACTCCTGCATCTGCCTTTTCTGTTCCTCTGCAAAGTCTTACAATTGAAGTACTACTGTTTGTTTTTTCTCTCCAATATGATTTAAGTCGTATGGTACATATATCATTTTGTTTTTAAAGTGCTCTTGGTCAGATAGAAATGTAACACTGCAAAAGTACCTAATTTTAGTAATGTTCTCTTATTCTAACGTCCCCTTTCTACCACGAAAATAAAGGGTTTAAAGTTTTCAGTGTAGCCTATACTGCTGTGCTTTTTCAGCCAAGATACAAGCCAAGCCAAGATAGGTAAAGCCTAATCTCACAGAAATAGCAAAACTATTTAAAAAAAAACAGCATTACATATAGTTCACCTTTAACACAACGCTAGTCATCCATTGTTTCTTTTCAAACACAGTTAAGAAAATATTCCTTATGTAAGGCCAAACAAACAACAAGCTGAGCGTTTCGAATGCTGCATGCGATGCTGCAGATTCACTTCATTTAAAAGGAAAAATAGTAAATGAATTACGCTGTTAATTTAAATAAACTAGCAGATTTTTTTTTTTTTTGGTCAAAAAGTCCAATGTGTGTGGAAATTACATCACAATCACCGCACTGGTATTGTACCTCCGCCATTTTGAAATGCTTTGTCCAGGGCAACCAAACAGTTGTATCACATGTTTCCACAACATTTTCACGGTAGTCTGGGCAGTCTGATCTTTAGTGGGGAACGCCCAAACAAACCATGAAAGCAGATCCACCACTACTAAAATGTATGGGTATGTATCCCCTTGTCTTCCTTATGACAGGTAATCGATAGCCACCTTCTGCATACGATATGCATACTGTAGACCATTCCATCCTACTGAATTGTCTTGAAAGCACAGTAGGACTGTCTGGCCTTGTCCTATCCTGGTTCAAATCTTATCTTTCTGATAGGTTTCAGTTCGTCTCTATAAGGGAGGTAAAATCGGCATTATCGGAAGATGTCTGTGGTGTTCCACAGGGTTCCATTCTAGGTCCCTTGCTGTTTTCATTATATGTGCTACCGTTAGGTGACATTATCCATGACACAGAGTGAACTTCCATTGCTATGCTGATGATACTCAGCTATATTTGTCCCTAAAGCCAGGAATTTCTTCTGCCAGGGTGTTATAGCTACTTGCCTTACAGACATCAAGCATTAGATGGCACAGAATGTTCTAATGTTGAATTCAGATAAAACAGAGGTTATGCTAGCGGGCTTACAGAACCAACTAAAAGGAAATGTGGGATTACATGAGCTCGAACCTTACAGTCTCTCATCAAAACTTAAACCAGAAATTAAGAGTTTGGGGTCATATTTGATCCTGATTTATCATTTGAGACTCACTCCAACTGGACATTCAGGCTGTGACATCGCTGAAACAGCACCAGCCATCCCATTAGGTAAGTTAATCAGTTTCCGTATGGCATCGTTATCAATTGCCCACTATAGCGAAAGCAAAATTAATCGAATGTCCTTGTATAGCGTCTTTGTGTCACTATGATAGTAGTACATGGTGGGGCATAAAATTGGTGGAGGTTCAGAAGGGGTCCACACACCCAAAAATGTTGTGAACCACTGCAATAGATAGTTACACCGTGAAACACATGTTAATCAACCTGAAACTTTGCGTATCATATTTGTAAACTAAAACTCATACTGTGTTGTTTTACCTAGCTCCCACAGAAACTTATTTAAATATGAAAGAAAGAAAATAACAGAAACTGCACAGAAAGTTCTAAGTGTTCCATTATTACTCATCAGACCCTATTTAAACAAACACTATCAAACAAGCATCGCCATTACAGATGAAAGCAAATGCTTGATTTAAAATCGTTTCAATTGCAGCAATTAAATAAGTGCAGTTGGGTGATAATATCTTTTTGTCAATAATAGAAAGAGACCCATGCATTAAATAATACTGCAATCAAAAATAATTACATTGTACCTTTTATGTTGTTTTGATAAATATTGGTAAATACATACATAAGAATATTTATCTTTTCAAGCAAGCTCGGACTAAATAAAGTTTTGCAGTTCTATTTAAGACACTGTAAATGGAACATACAGTATATAGTTTAAGTGCTTTAAGTTTAGAGCTGCAGGAAATCAGATCAGAAGAGCAACCTGTTGGGGCTCCCGAGTGGAGCATCCAGTAAAAGCTCAGCGTGGAGTGTAGGATGTGTCCTATAGCCTGGACGTCGCTGGACCAGGCTATTCCACTACCGACCGTGGATGGGAGCTCCCAGGGGCAGTGCACAATTGGCTGAGCGCCTGCGGGGGGGCAGGGTGTCCTCGGCTCACCGCGTGCCTGTTGACTTGACTGTAAGCTGCCCAGAGCTGCGTTGTCCTCCGACCCTGTAGCTCTGAGGTGGCTGCATGGTGAGTCTGCAGTGTGAAAAAAAGCAGTTAGCTAATGGCACATGCTTGGGAGGACAGCGTGTGTTCGTCTTCACCCTCCAGAGTCAGTATGGGGGTGGCAGCAGTGAGCTGAGCCTAAAAATAATTGGATATTCTAAATTGGGAGAAAAAAGACAGCAGAAGACAAGTATTCCTTGTCGATTTTGCTTTGTAAGAGGGAACCTGCTTATATGTTTATGGAGCCTCAAACAACTGTATTTAAATGTCAAGGACCAATTGACAATATGCTGGACCAATTGACTATATTGGTGCACATTCATATGCATTAATGTCCGAAGCAGCAGTGATTACCTGACCACAACCAGGTTTATTTTTTCAGCTGATTAGATACTGGTCAACATACAACAAATACAACTGGCTTATTTATGGCGCTGTGGACAAGATTGAGTCATGGTCCTTTGTGTCTGAATTTTGCAAAAATGTGTAAAATATGTTGGTAAACCCTGTCATTTTTTTCTCTGGAATTTTCTTATTTTTTGTCTGCTGAAATAATGCAGTTAATTTTAATTTATCTAAAAGTGTTCAGAATAATGACAAACATTGGTGAATGAGTTCAAAACCAATAGGCGTTAGCACTGCTGCACATGCAAAAGCTTTCTTCAGAGTGTCCTTTAGAAGAACTGCTGAGATTTCTACAGTGTCCTTTAGAAGAACTGCTGAGATTTCTACAGTGTCCTTTAGAAGAACTGCTGAGATTTCTACAGATTGCCCTTTAGAAAAACTGCTGAGATTTCTACAGTGTCCTTTAGAACTGCTGAGATTTCTACAGATTGCCCTTTAGAAAAACTGCTGAGATTTCTACAGATTGCCCTTTAGAAAAACTGCTGAGATTTCTACAGATTGCCCTTTAGAAAAACTGCTGAGATTTCTACAGATTGTCCTTTAGAAGAACTGCTGAGATTTCTACAGTGTGTCCTTTAGAACTGCTGAGATTTCTAAAGATTGCCCTTTTGAAAAACTGCTGAGATTTCTACAGAGTGTCCTTTAGAAGAACTGCTGAGATTTCTACAGAGTGTCCTTTAGAAGAATTGCTGAGATTTCTTCAGTTGGTAGAAATTACAGAAGCAAATAAACAAGGCAATACTTTTCCCATCTTAAGTCAACACTATACAGAGGTCAAGCAATCTGGCAGTTTATTCCAGCCTAATTATCATTAACATCGAGGGCAGCTGCAGGAAATGATACACAAAATATTTGAACTAGTCTGATGTAGATATTTCAACTGTTTGATCCTAAAACAAAGGGGAATTTTAATTTTACTGGCAGTGTTTTTTTTTTTTTAAGATCTTTGTCTTCTATTAATTAAGTGTGGGCCAGTTGTTGATTGACCTTATTTTGGTTTAAAATGAGTCAGAGAGATTACATTTTGACATGGATTTATTATTACTTCAAATACGTTAGAATTTTGTATAAACAAAATACAAATTCACCAGTTTGACTGACAGTTATTTGCCTGCAGTAATGAATATATATATATATATATATATATATATATATATATATATATATATATATATATATATATATATATATATATATATATCCATTAAAGTTAGTTAAATGTAGTCATTAATTTAGATGTATGTAGTTTTAAAGTCTAATGGTTGCTCTTGTATTAAATACAGCCGGTGCAAGTAGTAAAAACAAAGGACAGTGGCCTCTTGAGAAAAGCCCATTTATACCACGGTCTGGTGGAATATAATTCAGTGTCAGATTAGATTCAGCGGTAGTTCAAGTTTGTTATTCTAAAGGTTGAACAACTCTAATCATAGGCTTCAAGCACTTAGAGATTAGTTACAGCTACTGTAGACAGCAGGTTTCTGGGTGATTTTCACTTTGTTTACATAAACTAGCCAGTTACTTGCATAGTTTACTTTTGTGCCAACATGTGGGTCACAGTGGTTTAATAATGGAGTCCACTTAATTGTGTAATGGGGTTATTTAAAAGCTCTGTTTATTTTTACTGAAGCCGTATCAAAAGCTTTAAAAAATTGCCATGGTTAAATTTACAGAACATTAAGTTTTAAAGGACACTTGCAGATATCAAAACAAGGAAGAAAAGTAGTTTGTATATAAGGATGTCACGATATGAAAGTTTGAACAGTGGGATAATTACAGATAAAAGGGTAGCGGTATACAGATATTTGACTCATTTCAAATTGGTTACTGTTTGAGAACTGAAGGTGGAATTTGCAGTTACCTGATAACAGTATGCTTCTAATTTATAATTGAATAAAGCTTTTGCAATGTACTTGTGCTTTTTGTTATGAAATGAATGTGGAGTGATGTGTGTGGGGCGCTCCCGTTATAGATTCATTGGTGAGCTGTGGGTAAAAGTTCAATAGCCACTAGTGCATACTGGCTCTTGCTGGTGGTGAACATGGTCGCAGGTTAGGGTGAGGGCTAAGTTTCACACATGGTCACAGGTTAGGGTGAGGGCTAGGTTTCACACATGGTCACAGATTAGGGTGAGGCTAGGTTTCACACATGGTCACAGGTTAGGGTGAGGGCTAGGTTTCACACATGGTCACAGGTTAGGGTGAGGGCTAGGTTTCACACATGGTCACAGGTTAGGGTGAGGCTAGGTTTCACACATGGTCACAGGTTAGGGTGAGGGCTAGGTTTCACACATGGTCACAGGTTAGGGTGAGGGCTAGGTTTCACACATGGTCACAGGTTAGGGTGAGGGCTAGGTTTCACACATGGTCACAGGTTAGGGTGAGGGCCAGGTTTCACACATGGTCACAGGTTAGGGTGAGGGCTAGGTTTCACACATGGTCACAGGTTAGGGTGAGGGCTAGGTTTCACACATGGTCACAAGTTAGGGTGAGGGCTAGGTTTCACACATGGTCACAGGTTAGGGTGAGGGCTAGGTTTCACACATGGTCACAGGTTAGGGTGAGGGCTAGGTTTCACACATGGTCACAGGTTAGGGTGAGGGCTAGGTTTCACACATGGTCACAGGTTAGGGTGAGGGCTAGGTTTCACACATGGTCACAGGTTAGGGTGAGGGCTAGGTTTCACACATGGTCACAGGTTAGGGTGAGGGCTAGGTTTCACACATGGTCACAGGTTAGGGTGAGGGCTAGGTTTCACACATGGTCACAGGTTAGGGTGAGGGCTAGGTTTCACACATGGTCACAGGTTAGGGTGAGGGCTAGGTTTCACACATGGTCACAGGTTAGGGTGAGGGCTAGGTTTCACACATGGTCACAAGTTAGGGTGAGGGCTAGGTTTCACACATGGTCACAGGTTAGGGTGAGGGCTAGGTTTCACACATGGTCACAGGTTAGGGTGAGGGCTAGGTTTCACACATGGTCACAGGTTAGGGTGAGGGCTAGGTTTCACACATGGTCACAGGTTAGGGTGAGGGCTAGGTTTCACACATGGTCACAGGTTAGGGTGAGGGCTAGGTTTCACACATGGTCACAGGTTAGGTGAGGGCTAGGTTTCACACATGGTCACAGGTTAGGGTGAGGGCTAGGTTTCACACATGGTCACAGATTAGGGTGAGGGCTAGGTTTCACACATGGTCACAGGTTAGGGTGAGGGCTAGGTTTCACACATGGTCACAGGTTAGGGTGAGGGCTAGGTTTCACACATGGTCACAGGTTAGGGTGAGGGCTAGGTTTCACACATGGTCACAGGTTAGGGTGAGGGCTAGGTTTCACACATGGTCACAGGTTAGGGTGAGGGCTAGGTTTCACACATGGTCACAGGTTAGGGTGAGGGCTAGGTTTCACACATGGTCACAGGTTAGGGTGAGGGCTAGGTTTCACACATGGTCACAGGTTAGGGTGAGGGCTAGGTTTCACACATGGTCACAGGTTAGGGTGAGGGCTAGGTTTCACACATGGTCACAGGTTAGGGTGAGGGCTAGGTTTCACACATGGTCACAGGTTAGGGTGAGGGCTAGGTTTCACACATGGTCACAGGTTAGGGTGAGGGCTAGGTTTCACACATGGTCACAGGTTAGGGTGAGGGCTAGGTTTCACACATGGTCACAGGTTAGGGTGAGGGCTAGGTTTCACACATGGTCACAGGTTAGGGTGAGGGCTAGGTTTCACACATGGTCACAGGTTAGGGTGAGGGCTAGGTTTCACACATGGTCACAGGTTAGGGTGAGGGCTAGGTTTCACACATGGTCACAGGTTAGGGTGAGGGCTAGGTTTCACACATGGTCACAGGTTAGGGTGAGGGCTAGGTTTCACACATGGTCACAGGTTAGGGTGAGGGCTAGGTTTCACACATGGTCACAGGTTAGGGTGAGGGCTAGGTTTCACACATGGTCACAGGTTAGGGTGAGGGCTAGGTTTCACACATGGTCACAGGTTAGGGTGAGGGCTAGGTTTCACACATGGTCACAGGTTAGGGTGAGGGCTAGGTTTCACACATGGTCACAGGTTAGGGTGAGGGCTAGGTTTCACACATGGTCACAGGTTAGGGTGAGGGCTAGGTTTCACACATGGTCACAGGTTAGGGTGAGGGCTAGGTTTCACACATGGTCACAGGTTAGGGTGAGGGCTAGGTTTCACACATGGTCACAGGTTAGGGTGAGGGCTAGGTTTCACACATGGTCACAGGTTAGGGTGAGGGCTAGGTTTCACACATGGTCACAGGTTAGGGTGAGGGCTAGGTTTCACACATGGTCACAGGTTAGGGTGAGGGCTAGGTTTCACACATGGTCACAGGTTAGGGTGAGGGCTAGGTTTCACACATGGTCACAGGTTAGGGTGAGGGCTAGGTTTCACACATGGTCGCAGGTTAGGGTGAGGCTAGGTTTCACACATGGTCACAGGTTAGGGTGAGGGCTAGGTTTCACACATGGTCACAGGTTAGGGTGAGGGCTAGGTTTCACACATGGTTACAGGTTAGGGTGAGGGCTAGGTTTCACACATGGTCACAGGTTAGGGTGAGGGCTAGGTTTCACACATGGTCACAGGTTAGGGTGAGGGCTAGGTTTCACACATGGTCACAGGTTCACACCCAGCCTCCACCGTGTTAAACACACCATTCCAACTAAAACTAAAAGGAACACTTTACATGAAGTGTCTTGAAGTACTGTGTATTTAGACAGCAGTTATTTACAATAATTACAATGTTATTATGCATAGTTACAATGTACTTAATGTGAAAATCTTTTTTGCATGATATAACCCTAACCCTAACCCTATCCACAGTGAGCACAAAGCATTATGAACCCTTAACAATGGCTGTAAAATCATATTAGTTACATATATATTTCAATATATACAGATAACTTTAACATAGACAAAATGGCCAAATAGCTATTCCACAGGATTTAAATATATATATATATATATATATATATATATATATATATATATATATATATATATATATATATATATTTGCAGCCATTTTGAAGTGTACTGAATAAGAGTATCATGCTGGCATTAGTGTGCTACTACAGTAAATTACTATGTGAAATAAAAATGCTGGGTCTTGTTTTTATTTTATATATACTGTAAATGTTCTATTGTTTAGCTTTCTCAAATTGCAATCATATTTTGTCTAGCAATTGTTTCAGTTGCAAATTGTTTATATAGATATATTGGCAGCAGGCTCTTTGAGCCCTCACTGCAGAGTCACTTACAACCACGTCTCACCCGAAAGACAGAGCACAAGGAGGTTAAGTGATTTGCTCAGGGTCACACAATGAGTCAGTGGCTGAGGTGGGATTTGAACCGGGGACCTTCTGGTTACAAGCCCTTTTCTTTAACCACTGGACCACACTGCCTCCTTAAACTACATATATATATATATATATATATATATATATATATATATATATATATATATATATATATATATATATATATATATATATATATATATATATATATATATATATATATATATATATATATATATATATATATATATATATATATATATATATATATATATATATATATATATATAAACCATTTTATAATTAACATTATTCAATTTGTAATTTCTCTTTTTGTCTGTAGCAGCTGTTTTTATTCTTTTTTTTGCAATACTAGTTCTGTTTTGAAGGTGGAAAGTTCTGTTCCACCTGTTCTGTGGCTGTATTGTCTGTAATATTTAATCAAACTATCCGTGATTTAAAATGTGTAATAACAAAGCCAATAGGAATTATGTTATGAGTGATGAGCAAACCTGTTTTCCATTGTGTAGATTTGTACCCTTTTCCATGAATACATGTGTATTATATTAATTACATGAATAATACTTATAATGTGTGTGTGTATTGTGGATGAATAACATGGTTCAGCAGACATTCAATCCCCATCAAAAAGAAGTACTTGCTAATAGGAACGTTTACCCAAGTGTCAAGCAAATAAAATGCCTCAGAGCGATTCATAGTTTGCTTAACAACAACCATACTACAGCAGGGCAATAATGACAGGTACAGAGGTAACAACATGAAAAGGCTTGTCACAGTTGCAGTGTTCGGTTACTGGGAATCAGAAAAGGATGTTTGGAAGCCTTTTCCTGAAACAGTTCAATAGCGCTGAGCCAGGCCGTACGATAATGACCATGACACAGCATTGTGATGATGTAATTGCAATACAATCCCCATGCTTTCACATTGTGTGCTGCTGCAGGGTGAATTCTGTAAGGAGTTAAATGCTGTTTATTTCAGCTCAATATCCCAGTATATAGTTTCTCATAATGTATAACGTTAGAAGCTGTGCTGCTTAACTCCTGTGTATTATTAAAAGGTTGTTTGGTATTAACGGTTCATTTAATTAATTTCTAATGTAAGTTCTAAAGCAAGATTGTAAGTTTCTGTTCTATTGAAAAGTCAAAAACATGGCCCAACCTAAACCCAGTTTTGTAAATGAAAATAATGAAATAACCGAATCCAAATATTTGGATAACGTACTCATTGTGTTGGATTGTGTTCCGATTTGGGAAGACTTGTTTAAACAACACATTAGTGATGTCCGTGGCGCACTGCTGGACTTGGCAGCTCCGAGGCACACTGGATTGTGTTTATTATAACACGTACAATACTGTACAGCAGTTTTTATATAATATCATGTGTGTGTGTACTGCAATAGAATAGTTCAATACCAGTTGAAATATGTTACACTTTCTTTATTTTTAATATTAAAGCAGTATTTAAATATGTAGCACATACAGTGCATTCATTTTCATTGGGCCGGTTTTTTTTACAATCAGTTGTTATTATTTTTATTTTTAGAAAATCAGTTGACAAACAGAAAGTTACAATGCATGCATAATCCTAAAACAAAATGAAAATAGAACTATATACCTCAGTATATCAGAGCTTGCATGTATTGTAAGTATGGACCTGAAACGGGGGAAAAAGGATTTAGCAATAAATAAAATGAGGATGATTATACCATTAAGAGATTAATGTGTTACAAATAAGTCTGAATGTTATGCCACAGTTTCTGCCTTGTTTTGAACAAGGACACGCTGACTCAGCTTGGTGCCAGGTGGGTCTCTTAGGCCTCATACACACACACACCGCGGTTAGCGCGACAACCGTATTAACACACTTCACCCGCTGCCGTTGTTTGTTGTGCACACACGCCTTTCATTACTGAAGTGAGGCACTCCCTGTTTAATCTAACACCTGTAATTGAACCACCATTACACGACATTCATTAGGTTTGTGTGGCGGCAGCATGGAGGCTGTGTTTTTGTTTATGCTTTTGGAAGAAAGTACAGTACGTAAAACCAGCGGAGACGTCGTTTTGCTTTTTCTGCACTGTTAAATACAGAGGTGACGATCTGCACTGCTGTACCTGACGGTAGATCGAAACATTTGGGCCATCTTCCAACCAGAAGGCTGGCGGGAACGACTTGAGTGGTCTCCAAATGACTGGATTAAAAATGTACGCATGTCTAAGGAGTCGTATATGTGTCTTTGTTATTTACTGAGACCTGAAGTGCCAAAACACACAGATGAGACAGTGGAAAAACTCAAGTTGTCCTTTCACTGTTGCATTTGTCCCATATTGTTTTATTTGAGTTGCAAAACCAAAAATACAATTTTTCTTACAACGGAATATTATACAACTGTACTTTTAGTAAATAAAAAAAGTATATTATATGTATGCACTATTTACTATTGTTAAGAATTTACTATTCAACAATATTGCAAAATCAACTTGGCTCATCATTCACCTATATTTTATTTTGTAGCCATGTTTATCACACAGAAATGTTGGACAAACAATGGCATCATTACATGTGCAGAAATCCACCGAGCACCTACTGCGGTTGTGTGAGTACACACACACACACACACACACACACACACACACACACACACACACACACACACACAGTTGCTGCGCATTAACTAACCAAACTGAATTAATAACAGAACTCGCTACTTGTTCCGAACAGGATTAACTGGTACGGTTGTCGCTGCCTTTTGCAACTGAACTGTGTGTGTATTTAAACTGTATTAAGAGCAAAAGGTGAACTCACAACCACATTTAGGCTCTCCTGCTACAGGGCAAGCAAGGGCACAGTAAACCAGTGTCTCTTATACCAATTCATGAAACACACTGTAATGAATGCTGTGTATTTGAGTTACTGCAGCACCAGTAATCCAGTGTCTCTTATACCAATTCATGAAACACACTGTAATGAATGCTGTGTATTTGAGTTACTGCAGCACCAGTAAACCAGTGTCTCTTATACCAATTCATGAAACACACTGTAATGAATCCTGTGTATTTGAGTTACTGCAGCACCAGTAATCCAGTGTCTCTTATACCAATTCATGAAACACACTGTAATGAATGCTGTGTATTTGAGTTACTGCAGCACCAGTAATCCAGTGTCTCTTATACCAATTCATGAAACACACTGTAATGAATGCTGTGTATTTGAGTTACTGCATCACCAGTAATCCAGTGTCTCTTATACCAATTCATGAAACACACTGTAATGAATGCTGTGTATTTGAGTTACTGCAGCACCAGTAATCCAGTGTCTCTTATACCAATTCATGAAACACACTGTAATGAATGCTGTGTATTTGAGTTACTGCATCACCAGTAATCCAGTGTCTCTTATACCAATTCATGAAACACACTGTAATGAATGCTGTGTATTTGAGTTACTGCAGCACCAGTAATCCAGTGTCTCTTATACCAATTCATGAAACACACTGTAATGAACGCTGTGTATTTGAGTTACTGCAGCACCAGTAATCCAGTGTCTGTCATACCAATTCATGAAACACACTGTAATGAATGCTGTGTATTTGAGTTACTGCATCACCAGTAATCCAGTGTCTCTTATACCAATTCATGAAACACACTGTAATGAACGCTGTGTATTTGAGTTACTGCAGCACCAGTAATCCAGTGTCTCTCATACCAATTCATGAAACACACTGTAATGAATGCTGTGTATTTGAGTTACTGCAGCACCAGTAATCCAGTGTCTCTCATACCAATTCATGAAACACACTGTAATGAATGCTGTGTATTTGAGTTACTGCATTACACGTGTATTCAGTATGGGAGTTTATTGTAGCTGTACTTCTGTAAGGGGATCTTGAGGTGGGATCAATGCTGAAAATGCATATTGATTGAAATCAAATAATATAGTTTATGTCCTGGCTGCAACATGCGTGTTGGATATCTGGTTACTCTTATGCCAATCTCACACAGCACATCCTGGCTTAAAGTAGAACTGTTTGTTATTAACAGTTACACTGTTATTAATTAGGTTATTTGGGTTTCAGTGTTCACAAAATTGCACAGCTATCTAAACAGAGTGTATACCGCAAGAACATAATAATATAATTACCCAATTATTGATGTATTTAATTTGGCAGGCTGGAAGCCCCATTAAGAGACATGGCTCACTTTCAAAGCTGTGCTGAGGACAGACAGGCACCAGGATTTAAATCATTTAGATATTCCTAATAGAGCATGTAACACATTATCAGCAATGTGATCTATATTGTATTTCATCATTTACATTACAGGCAGGCTGCATTCTCTAAAAGGATATCCAGATATGCAAGTGTTAAAGCACTTCAAGATTCACAGAACATTTATTTCACAATGAGACTTTCTGGTTTTGTTTTCTAGAACTGATTTTTGAACACGTGGTATGCAGATAGTCACAACAGATGGAATATTCTAAGTCATTTTAGATATTACTAGATGAAGTAAAATGCCCATAGTCAAAATCAGCATTGTTGACAATGCCATTTGGATGAATTATCTCTGTTGAGAATTTTAGAATTACAGTCAGCACTCACATATCAGTGACGCTAACGAGTTAACGTGTGTGACGCATATCTGATTATTTCATTTTAGCCCGTTCCAACCGTTTTTCAGGGAACACAAAAAAAGATACAATATCAAAAATACATATCTGTAAAGACTGTGCTTTGTTTTGGCTGCATTTTTGTCAGTTGAAACTGGAAGAAGCGCTGTGTAACTGCACAGAGGTCTCACTATTTACCGCAAAAAAAAGCACACAAAAAAAGCACACACAAAAAACCGCAAACAGTAAAATACAGTAAAATACCACAAAGATATAATTAAAGATAAAGATAAAATATAAAGAAACTGCCACTGTCATGCATATTCATAAGCAATCAAGACTGGGGTGTGATTTGGTAGCGGGTAGATTTATTGTCTGTATCTATTCATTAACAGCAACTGCGTCAGACTGATTTGGCATGCAGAGAAAAAAAAATGGGACTGCGACAGATATTCAAATAAATTGTAACATTGAAGAGATGGGCTTTGTATCACAAAACTGGTAACGGAGTTGGAAATTGTGTGCGATTTTATTCTTAATACAGGGCAGTAAAAAGCAACTGATGTGTATCTGGGTAACAGATATCGGAGTGCTGATTATTATTATTATTAATTTCTTAGCAGACGCCCTTATCCAGGGCGACTTACAATTGTTACAAGATATCACATTATTTTTACATACAATTTCCCATTTATACAGTTGGGTTTTTACTGGAGCAATCTAGGTAAAGTACCTTGCTCAAGGGTACAGCAGCAGTGTCCCTCCCCACCTGGGATTGAACCCACGACCCTCCGGTCAAGAGTCCAGAGCCCTAGCCACTACTCCACACTTGATTGTATCTCTGTTGAGAATTTTAGAATTATCTCTGTTGAGAATTTTAGAATGGTGTTTTAATTCCTTTTCAGCCTCACTTCCCATTCATAGGGCTCACTGTCATTGCCTGTGATAGACAAACACTACTTCTGGCACTTTTATTGGTTAGGGGAAAACCCTAAAGTTATCAAGTAAAGTTATGGCTAGCGGCCCCATTGCAAGACTGCCCCAATTTCAAATGTAGTCTTTTTGCACTATATATGAAAGTACACAATTGTATCAGAGAAGAGTTAGTGATAGGAGTATGGATAGGGTTAGGGTTAGGGTTATATTGTGCAAAATAGTTACACATTAAGTACACTGTAACTAAAAACATTGTAATTATGTGTAAGTACACATTTATTTATTAAGTATTATATAAATATACATTAATTGGAGACACTTACTGTAAAGTGTTCCTGTTTATGCTGTGGAAAAGGAGGCTACAAGTGTTTTTGTGTTAAGCCTCAATGTCAAAGCTTAACTAAGGCTTTCATCATAACTACTGTACCTTTTCTTGCAGTGACCATGAAATAGTTAAATCCATACAGAACAGGCATTGCAGCTTCGTGTTTTCTGCACTGTATACTGGTTCTGTATTATTACACATCCTGCCTGGTATTCTTTTAAGGAGTACATTATGTTAGAGTTTTCTCCATGTAGCAACAAAAGCCTGTGTTTTTTTGTTTTGGGGCAATATCCAAATTTGCATGACTTTACTGTGGAAAATAATATTACACACTTTGGCAAAATCCTTTGGTACATTTGTTCTCTGTGACCTTGGTACGCTTTCTAAATTCTCAGTCTTCGTGGTTAAGGTAACATAATCTTTCATCCTTAATAAGGACATATTTCATGGTAAATGCATGACTTTGTAGACAGTTCACGACACTGTATTTAAATCATATTTTTTCTGTTTAGAGACCTGATATATGACTTTTTAAAGTGCGCTTGATCTTCTTTATATAGCTTAACATGATATATAACGTAAAGCCCCTGTAAAGTTAATATAACACTAAAACCAGTAGAACTGTAAAGTACGTTATTTTGTGGGTTAAGAGGGTCCTCTTCCTGAAACTCTTAAATGTAGGCATTTCCTCATTATTATTAGTAAGGTACACTGTTATTTGAACTTAGATTATCTTCATTTCTGTGCCTTTAAGTGGTACATATAAATGGTTTGCATGGTGACTGTAATCTGGTATTCATTTTATCATTTTGAACATGATATGGCTTGTCCACCTGGTTTTCATTTTCTCTGTTGCATGCTGGTCTGAGCCAGGTTTTATTGGAAATCTTGTTCATATATTTCTATTTAGTCTTGTTTGACCTTTGTCGAGTCCCCTCATTGCCAGTGAAGGGGATGCTGGTCTGTTTGCATTCTCTGGTGTATACATTTTGTATACAGTTTGAAGCTGCCGGAATAATTTCTGCAAGCTTCACGCTTCATCCCCTTGCTAGGAAAGCTGTCCTGGTTTTACTTACTGTGACATGGACATTACTATGACTTTACTACGACTTTACTATGACGTTATTTCTTCCTCATTCATTCTTTTTAATATTCTTCATTAAATCAGACAAAACCAGGATTGAACTGGCTCAAATTTGTTTTGATTTTGTCAAGATTGTATATTTGTATTATAGAATAAATAGCATGAGGTTACAATCAAAGAGCAAGAAGAGTGCTGAAGTAATTTCTTCATTGCTTTTTCAATCGAAAAGTCAGCATTATCTTGTACATGAAATGACAAGATTCTGTGACACTAAACTTATGTTTCTCAAGTATTTTAAACATTTAAAATGTATATATATATATATATATATATATATATATATATATATATATATATATATATATATATATATATATATATATCATAGTTTCTGTATATATAGTTTGGGTTTAATTCATATGCCTACGGTAGTAAACTTCACTGCAAGCTATTGTGACTCTGCCACATCACTATCCTATTAAGACTTGTTTGCATGGCTAGGCTGCAGTTATAGTCACTATTTAATGCATTATATAGTTGTCATCAATGAAAATAAAGTATACTTGTCTATTGAATAGGACTGTTGTGTTTTGTTTTTTTTTTCATTTTAGGAGTGCTTATAAACATTCTCTAAGGCTAAAACGAGCTTTGGAAAATGATAATGAACTAATAAACTCTCTCTAAAATGTTTCATGTCCTTAAGAAAACGATCCTTAAAACAGTCCTCAAACTGTAAGGCCCAATGTGTTTGCTCCGTCACCTTTGTTTGGTTCTCCTTCCAAAAAATAGGAGCCACAGTAAGTAACTTTACAAAAACATTGCTCTCAAGTTAAATACATTCTGTTATAATTAGTAATAAGGGGCATAAGTGGCAGATTAGTTTAGCGGACTGCAGGTTTGAGGCTTGTGTACGAGTCTGCAGTGTTGAAAGAGGTTATACATTCTCGATCAAATTGTTGTCAGCTGACTCATTGCTGCCCTATTGCCCACCCCAACACACTGTATACAGTATATTACCTCTTTAATATGGTACTAGCTGACATTTCATAGAGAAATACCTCAAGCTGGACAAGCAGATCAAAATGTTGAAATCCAGCTCTCCATTAAAATCCTCCATGGCATTTTACAAACTTTAGATCTAAAAATACACAAAAGAGACTCAGATAAACTGTTAGCGATGTTTGTATACATAACCTAAATACACAAATGATCAGATTAAATGTAAGCGATATTTAGATCTGCCAATGTTTAGATCAAACAAACAGGGCCCAAAGTCTATTATTTTAACCCTCTGATTTTATTTCTGACAATACATATTTTTTCTTCATTTTACACAAGGTTCTGTGTTTTCTTTCTTTGCAAGTGTTTCACTATAATCATCACTTGCAAACCCTGTTGGTTATGCAGTATGTTTTGTTTCCTGCAGTATGGGTGTTTTGAATGTAAAAGATTACTAGGATTTGAAATGTGCCACAGGATCTAATCGTGGTTTATGGAGAAAGAATTATTTGTCTATACTGCTATCAGTCGTCAAGTGTTTTTTTTGGTTGTTTTTTTAAATTATGTCATTGTGAGGAATCTTTTCTCAGGACCAACTTAATTGTGTTCCTTGCTTTATAATTTTATACAGAGGGTTAAATAAGAAATAAACTGATATTTGTTTGTTTGTTTATTTATTAAGTTGTTTGTTTGTTTATTTATCAAGTGTGTGGGGTTCCGGCCAGGTTCTTTGGGAAAGCACATTATTATTATTATTATTATTATTATTATTATTATTATTATTACTATTATTATTTCAGCAGGCCATCATGAAAGGGTAAATGCAGTATTATGAAAAGTGCATCTTCTACACTTCCTCTATGGTTCCTTTTTAATGAAGTATCAAACGTGACCTTTGGGGCTACATTCTCAAACTGCGACTTTCTGGGGTGATTCATCTGCTTCACATCTTGCCACAGTGCAAATTGAAAATCACATTTTGGAAATGATAAATAGTTTGGAATCATCTGAAGGCTAAATGTTTTACATGCCTCATGAAAAGGCACATACAAAAACAACCCCTGATACAATCCAAAATAATAAATAACTTGTATGGTACAGAGGATGGCATTTAAACTTTGGTTTACTTGAAATTATTAGTTAATATTAAAATAAAAGCTGGCACTCTGTTTTGATTTAGAATAATAATATCTTACATATGGAATTAGGAATTGCATTAGGAGACCAAAGGCACAGCCCAGGCCTTTAAAAAGAAACTGATATTTGTGGCTCTAATAGGTTTAAGATGAGCCTTTCGTTTTATGTATTTTTTGTTAGATCTATCACACGTTACATCTTTGAGCCCTGACAGAAAATCCATTAATAAAGACATAATCATAGGTTTTAACAAAGAGTTCCCCTTTACTGAACATACTGTGAGACAATGTAACTGTTGAAGGGAATGACAAAACAAGTGTGGCAGTTTGTAAACCTGGCTGATTTAAACAGATGCTAATATACTATACTATTGTGTGATTCTATGATATGTAAAAAAACGGGTTGCAGTTAACAAACATACATAAATATATAATAATATATAGTAATACATTGATTTGCTGTTTGAACTCGGAGGACTATATTTTATTTTGGTTTGCCATACTGTACCTCTGGTATCAGTGAACTGAAAAACAAAATGATCAAACATACGCTTAATATCATCTATATCATAATATGTTTCCTGAAAATAGCAGATGCCACAATATTGCAGCTTTTCTTTAGTTCGATTTTTTAACACAGGGCTAGATTTTCAAAGCTACTGTATTTCTCATCAGAAGCATTATTTTAGCAGAGATAACACACCAATTCGAAAACAAAATAAGAAACAGTTTAAGACTGTGTATAAGCCCTTCGGTTGAATGCCTCTCTGTTAATGACTGCTTTGGTAACTTTATTTAAAATTGTTATTCACAATATGGATTAAAGAGCTTTGAAAATCCAGCCCATGGTGTTTTTCTGAGTATCAAATATTAAAAAAAAAAAAATTACAATGATATTTATTTGTCTTCAAACATTTAAATCAAATCATTAGTTTTAGCAAGAAAATAAATCTTGTATGTTTAATATGCTGTGATACCGCAGATCAGAAAATGTTTAACATTTTTCCATTGCAAAACCAGTTAGGCAAAGCTATTACTTTAAACCTGAATAGATGATACAAGTAACTTTAGTCGCGGTGGACACAATTCTCCCATTTTATTGTGTTTTTGTTGTCATTGGCATTCGGCTTTGCAGAGTCTTCTTGTGAGAGATAATGTATTTTTATAAGTGAAAATAATCCCCCCTACAAAACCTCACAGGTGACAACAAGTGCTTAGTAAGTGAATCGCTAAACAATAGTCAGAAGTGACAATGAGTTCTGATTTGATATTTGGTGAATTATCTCTTCCTGGTTTGACAAAGCAAAATACAGTAGATGAATGTAGTGTTGAGAGTGTGAGTGTGTGTGTTTCTACATTTTTAGCTGAACAGATTATGTTTGCATTCAGTATGAAAACCGATGCCCTTTTAGTTTCCAATGCTGCTTAAAATTATAGACACAATATAGCTGAATTATAGATACAATCTAACTAAATTATATATACAATATAGCTATTATTTTCAATTTTCATACAGAAAACACTTGGATGTAATCTTTAAAAAAGATGTTAAACCCATTTCTCATTGAATTGATTTGTTTTGTTTTGTTTGTGATGTAAATATAATGTAAAGGATTCAGTTCAGCATTGATGTACATGTCTGAGTACTGTTCTTTACAATGCAGTATAATTTAACAGGTTTTCATCTGCTTTCTCGTGACATTTAAAAAGCCTGTATGTGGCCTGTTGGCTCCCTCCACCAAGCCAACACAATATGAGGTGGTGCAATTTCAGGTACATTGGAATCCCAGAATGTTGTTTTAGATCTATATTGTCTTTGGCTGACGCAACTGTGTCAAGCCTACTAATAGGAGACACTAAATGAAGAAACACATTGTAAAGTCAGCATAGTTAACAAGCAGGCGTGCATATGCAAGCTAGGCAGTCTCGACTTGAATTTCTTTTTTTATTCACCGCACTGTTCACAGCTTACAAGATTAGACAAGTTTCTTGTTTGTCCAGCAAGCAATTAAGACTTACACCTGGTTAATTCCACAACAACAGTGCCACCTACTGACAGATTTGCAGGATCTCTTTCAACATTCACTTTTCTGAAACCATTTTTTTGTATAGAAATGGTAAAGTGATCCTAAGTTCAGGCTCCTAAATGCTTTTAGCTGTCTGAAGTGTCAGCTTCAATAGCATCAAAACCCGACAGCATTCAGTGCAGCACTTAGACGAAAGACTGGAGCGGAATTGAATATCTGTGTAAATAAGATGAGCGGACTCCAGGAACTTGCTTTGTGGGGAGCTGTGTTAGATTTGCAACATTGTAGTGTTTCATCGTGACAAATTGGACAAAAAGCATTTAAAATGAAAGCAGTAAAGTATGAACTAATACGGTGTGCTTGAGCCTTGTGTGTGAGGAAATCTTAGTGTTCAATAAGTAAGTGAGGAGAATATTACTTGCACATTAAAAATAGTATTATTACTATATGCCTATAATTGTGCAGACCAGTTCAAAAGCCAGGGATGGTTTTCCTACCACACAGTGTTAGACATAAACTTAGCTCCCAAATAAACAGGCGCAAAATGCGTATTAGGATTAAGAAACAAGCACTAAAAACCTGACAAGCAGAAAAAAACATTTAGGATGGTGACTTCTTCGTTTGTCTGCTAGACCTAGTTTTACCTTAGAATATTAATTAATGGTTTTGACAAAATACAAAAAATCAATTAAAGATAACAACTATGTTTAGAATTGTGACTCTGTGTGTATGAAGAGAATGCACTGAGCGTGCTTGAAACATGCTCAATCGCAATGAGCACATTGGTACATGGTGACCATCATGTGGAGTTTTTTTCCATAAAGCAGCACCTGCGTTTATCCTGGAACACTTCACATATGTCGACTGTATTCTTACTTCCTTACATTTCCTCATTCAAAAGAGGATTAACAGTGCACTGAAGTCTTGTTTATTCATTCAATGCAGTGACCCTTCATTATATATTTAGGGCAGTCAGTTTGTAAATGCTACTTGCACAGTAAATGACACAGTACATCTACAATTTACTATCAACATGGCCCAATGAACCAAACTCGTGAATGATCAAATATTGAAATAATGGTAGAGCATATGTACTTTTATAGCCTATTGCAAAAAATGTACTGGCTTAGTAGTGAACATTTGCGTAATATAAATCCATGGGTGTGTGATATTAATATTTCAATAATATTTCCCTTTTCATGTAATGGGCCAATCTGATTAAATGTGAGAAATCTCCAGATCCGAATGTTATATTATTTAGAATAATATTGTTACCTTAATGTGACGAGTAGCTGTAGTGTGGAGAGAGTTTGAATATAATGGCGAGGAACATGCAATGAACCCACAACATACACTTTTGTCCATTAAAAATATCGATGAAAATGTGCTTAATTTAGTTTTTAATATTTTCGTTTGGATTTGATTGATTTGTTATGGTTTATTTATTTAAAAACTTAGACAGGAAGAACTACCTGCTGGCTATTTAAACAGATAGGATTCCATATATCTCTGTTGACAAGTGACATTCCAAAAGCCTGCTTCACTTAAAAAGTCTAAAAGCCCCAGTGTGGACATTTGTGTCTCCTGAGATATAAGCAACTTGTCCAGAACAGCCTTTTGGAGGCCAGAGTTGACCAACGGCAGTGATGCATACAGATTTGTGATTGTGTAAAGAACGTAGCGACCCCCAGAGACCCAATGCTTGGGTGGTTCAGGAGATTGCAGGGCCAATGCACAATTAACTCAAATAAGCTCTTGGAGAATTACTTAATGTCTGTCAGGCCCCACCATATCCTTCTGTGTTTAAAGTGCAAAACATGCATTCAGGGAGAAGGTTACACTTGGTAATAAAGTTTTAAAAAGATTTGATTTATTGATTAGAACATAAACTTCAATGCTAATTGAAATATATATATATATATATATATATATATATATATATATATATATATATATATATATATATATATATATGGAATTCTTTATTGTGACTGATTCCCACATAAAAGTGTAATGCATTTACTGCTTCCTCCATCTGAATTTTTTTTTTTTTGTAATTTGCTCGAAATCACAAGCAATATTAATTATATCTTGCAACAATAACACATAAAACATAAAAGAGCTCCGGATGAGCCCCGATCTGTCTGTGTGAATCTTCCACAGCAGCTGACATCTTTTTTGCATTTGTCTTTTTACCCAGCAGAAATGATTCTGCTGAGCGCTATGAAATCCTGTTTCAATAAATTCAAAAGGACAGGCTGGAACTGAAATGTTCCAGACAGCAGCTTGTGGTTGTACCTTAAGGATGTTCTTATTATACCCTTGAAATATGACAACAATCAATGTTTTAATGCTTTTGGATTTCATGCATTATAAAGCAGTCACAATATATTCAATTAATTGTACATTAGAGCAGTTGGAGTGTAGCTTTGAAACAATATCCCTCTGCAGGTGGAATGGGAGAGTAGTCTGCAGCTTCTGATTGTAACTGATTGTCTTTAATGGTTTACAATAAATCTCACTTCTTTAAATGCGTATCTTTTTATCATGATTCCTTCTACTCACAGTGCTGCAGCCACTTTCCCTTTCATTGTATATAGGAAGCTATGTCACAAATATCTAACAACTTAAACATGCTTCATGGGTGTTGTGGCAGGGTGACTGAACGGTGACGTCACGGCAGAAGCAGGAAGGAAAAGAAACGGATACCAGGTACTGCAGTTTTCAAATAAAGAATCGGCTGGCTGCCGTTTTTATTAATAACAAAAATAAATAAAATATTTGAACAAAAAACACTTGCTCACAGAGCAAAATAAAAGAGTAAACGAAAACAAATCTCGAACACAAAATAATAAGTAAACTATACAGGTCAGGCTGGGCAGTCGCTGTCACTGTTCCTGTATTTTCTTTTAAGTTTACTTTCGTTCTCTAGTCTCACCGCCTCGTTCCTCCTCTCGAACACCAACCTCGAGCTAGAGAGCTGCAGCCCTTTTATATCGTGGCGAGGGGTTTAACTAGCTTGCAATTAATTATCCTATTACCCTCGGCCACAATCTGCACGAAGTTTATTAATTACTATGTGGATGGGGCTTCCCATCCACGTTACTAAACAAAACAAATAAACAAACGGCTACACCGTCACTAAACAAAACTTACGGCCGCCGTCATCTAAAATACAAAACGTAACTAAATCATAATACAAATACAAAATAACACGGGCGGAGGGGAACCCCGTTCTAAACTAAAATAAACAAAACAATGTACAGGGCTGCTCGCCCTATTACATATCCCCTTGTGCAACGCACACATGGCCCTAACGGCCACCTCCCCCTCAGTCCCAATGTCCCGGAAGAGGGGAAGCAAGTTGTTTCTGGGGGTGGCCATGGTGGAATCTCTGGCACCCCCAACTCTTCGTGGCCGGCAGCTCCCTCTTCCGGGCTTCTGCCACACACTATCCTGCCGCGAAGTGCGGCTGGGGAGCTGGTCTCCTGACCTCCCCCTTCCTCATGGCCGGCAGCTCCCCTCCGTGGGGCTCTGGCCACCCAATTCCGGCAGCGAAACTGCTGCGGGGAGCTGGTCTCCTGACCTCCCCCTTCTTCATGGCCGGCAGTTCCCCTCCGTGGGACTCCGCCACCCACTTCCGGCAGCGAAACTGCTGCGAGGGAGCTGGTCTCCTGACCTCCCCTCCTTTGTGGCCGGCAGCTCCTCTCCGTGGGGCTCTGGCCACAGCGTTCCTGCCACGGAAATGCGGCTGGGGAGCTGGTCTCCTGACCTCCCCTTTCTTCATGGCCGGCAGCTCCCTTCGTGGGGCTCCGACCACACGATTTCGGCAGCGAAACTGCTGCGGGGAGCTGGTCTCCTGACCTCCCCCTCTTCATGGCCGGCAGTTCCCCTCCGTGGGGCTCTGGCCACAGCGTTTCCTGCCACGGAAATGCGGCTGGGGAGCTGGTCTCCTGACCTCCCCCCCTTTCTTCATGGCCGGCAGCTCCCCTCCGTGGGGCTCTGGCCACAGTGTAGCGACCCCAGGCGGAGCAGAGCGCCCGGCGATCCCAGGCGAAGCAGGACCCTCGACGACCCCAGGCGAAGCAGGATCCCTGGCGACCCCAGGCGAAGCAGGATCCCTGGCGACCCCAGGCGACGGCGGCAGCAGCGGACCCTCGGGAGGCGACGGCAGCAGCGGCGGACCCTCGGGAGGCGACGGCAGCAGCAGCGGCGGCGGACCCTCGGGAGGCGACGGCAGCAGCGGCGGACCCTCGGGAGGCGACGGCAGCAGCAGCGGCGGCGGACCCTCGGGAGGCGACGGCAGCAGCGGCGGACCCTCGGGAGGCGACGGCAGCAGCGGCGGACCCTCGGGAGGTGAACTCGGGAGGGGAGCCCCTGGCCATAGAGGCGGCAGCGGGAGCTCCACTTCTCCCTCGTACCCTGCACCCTGTGCGAAGCAAAAGGCAGCCCCAGGCGATGCGGAGCAGCAGGCAGCCCCAGGCGATGCGGAGCACCAGGCAGCCCCAGGCGATGCGGAGCACCAGGCAGCCCCAGGCGATGCGGAGCACCAGGCAGCCCCAGGCGATGCGGAGCACCAGGCAGCCCCAGGCGATGCGGAGCACCAGGCAGCCCCAGGTGATCCAGGCGTGGCATCCCTGAGTGGAGCGGGCATGGCATCCCTGGGCGGTGCGAGGCTGGCATCCTTGGGCGGTGCGAGGCTGGCATCCTTGGGCGGTGGTGGTGGTGGAGGCAGAGGCAGCTCCTGCTCCTCTCCCTCGGGTGGTGGAGGCAGAGGCAGCTCCTGCTCCTCTCCCTCAGGTGGGGGTGGTGGAGGCAGAGGCAGCTCCTGCTCCTCTCCCTCGGGTGGTGGTGGAGGCAGAGGCAGCTCCTGCTCCTCTCCCTCGGGTGGTGGTGGAGGCAGAGGCAGCTCCTGCTCCTCTCCCTCGGGTGGTGGTGGTGGAGGCAGAGGCAGCTCCTGCTCCTCTCCCTCGGGTGGTGGTGGAGGCAGAGGCAGCTCCTGCTCCTCTCCCTCAGGTGGTGGTGGAGGCAGAGGCAGCTCCTGCTCCTCTCCCTCAGGTGGTGGAGGTGGTGGTGGCAGAGGCAGCTCCTCCCCTTCAGGCGGCCAAGGCGGCAGGGGCTCCTCCCCTTCAGGCTGCGAAGGCGGCAGGGGCTCCTCCCCTTCAGGCTGCGAAGGCGGCAGGGGCTCCTCCCCTTCAGGCTGCGAAGGCGGCAGGGGCTCCTCCCCTTCAGGCTGCGGCGGCAGGGGCTCCTCCCCTTCAGGCTGCGAGGCGGCAGGGGCTCCTCCCCTTCAGGCTGCGGCGGCAGGGGCTCCTCCCCTTCAGGCTGCTGGCGGCAGGGGCTCCTCCCCTTCAGGCTGCGGCGGCAGGGGCTCCTCCCCTTCAGGCTGCGGCGGCAGGGGCTCCTCCCCTTCAGGCTGCGGCGGCAGGGGCTCCTCCCTTCAGGCTGCGGCGGCAGGGGCTCCTCCCCTTCAGGCTGCGAGGCGGCAGGGGCTCCTCCCCTTCAGGCTGCGGGCGGCAGGGGCTCCTCCCCTTCAGGCTGCGGGCGGCAGGGGCTCCTCCCTTCAGGCTGCAGGCGGCAGGGGCTCCTCCCCTTCAGGCTGCAGGCGGCAGGGGCTCCTCCCCTTCAGGCTGCAGCCGTGAAACCAGCAGGCATGCTCCCTCTGCTGGTGGCGGCGACGGAGGCGGAACCAGCAGGCATGCTCCCTCTGCTGGTGGTGGTGGGAGCGACACGTCGTCCTCCCATGGAGGTGGAGGTGACACCAGCAGGAACTCACCCTCTGCTGGCGGAGGTGGGAGCGACACACAGTCCTCCCAGGGCGGTGGAGGTGGAACCAGCAGGAACTCACCCTCTGCTGGCGGAGGTGGGAGCGACACCCAGTCCTCCCAGGGCGGTGGAGGTGGAACCAGCAGGAACTCTCCCTCTGCTGGCGGAGGTGGAAGCAACACGCAGTCCTCCCACGGAGGTGGAGGCGGAACCAGCAGGTATTCACACTCTGCTGGCAGGTACCTGGGCTGTGGATGTTCGGCCTTCCCCCTTTTGGGCTGTGGACGCACTGGCTCCTCCCTCTTGGGCTGTGGACATTTGGCCTCCCCCCTCTTGGGCTGTGGATGCACCGGCTCCTCCCTCTTGGGCTGTGGACGCTCGGCCTCCTCCCTCTTGGGCTGTGGGCCTTTGACTCCTTCTCCAGGTCCGTGTCCCTCTCTGCCTCCTTCTCCTCACCTTTTCTCCCCTGGCCTGTGGAGGTGATGGGGTCTGCTGCTCCAGCAGCCAAAACCACCCTGATGCACAGGACACCCTCCCCATGGTGTAGGCTTCCCAGAAGCAGGGGTCTTCATAGGGGCAGTCCCCCTGGTCATGCCCAAACTCCCTGCAGATGACACACAGGGGGGCCCCTTCAGCTCTCCACTGCTCCTGTTCCATGTCCCAGTAAGGGGGTCCCAGTTGGGTGGGGTCCCGTGACCACCATTTCCTCTCACCTCTCTCCCGCTGCTGCTTCTGGCAGCCCTTCCTCCTTCCTCTTCTTCCTCCCATCTTCCTTCCTCACACTCCTTTCTCCACAAGTATAAACGGAAGAAGAAAAAAAACCCCGAAAAACTGCAGTACCCTCTTCTGCCTGCGTCTAGGAGGCGCTGGTGATCCCACGCTGGACACCACGTGTGGCAGGGTGACTGAACGGTGACGTCACGGCAGAAGCAGGAAGGAAAAGAAACGGATACCAGGTACTGCAGTTTTCAAATAAAGAATCGGCTGGCTGCCGTTTTTATTAATAACAAAAATAAATAAAATATTTGAACAAAAAACACTTGCTCACAGAGCAAAATAAAAGAGTAAACGAAAACAAATCTCGAACACAAAATAATAAGTAAACTATACAGGTCAGGCTGGGCAGTCGCTGTCACTGTTCCTGTATTTTCTTTTAAGTTTACTTTCGTTCTCTAGTCTCTCCGCTCTCGTTCCTCCTCTCGAACACCAACCTCGAGCTAGAGAGCTGCAGCCCTTTTTATATCGTGGCCGAGGGGTTTAACTAGCTTGCAATTAATTATCCTATTACCCCTCGGCCACAATCTGCACGAGTTTATTAATTACTATGTGGATGGGGCTTCCCATCCACGTTACTAAACAAAACAAATAAACAAACGGCTACACCGTCACTAAACAAAACTTACGGCGCTCGCCGTCATCTAAAATACAAAACGTAACTAAATCATAATACAAATACAAAATAACACGGGGCGGAGGGGGAACCCCCGTTCTAAACTAAAATAAACAAAACAATGTACAGGGCTGCTCGCCCTGTTACAGGTGTATATTGCATTAATATTCTATATACTTATGTTTCACAATATCTGCAGGTAAATAACATGTTTTATTTAATTTACCCAAACTATGTACAATAAACATGGACATGGTAAAAACATATATTATTATTATTATTATTATTATTATTATTATTATTATTATTATTATTATTATTATTATTATTATTTCTTAGCAGACACCCTTATCCAGTATTACAATACAAGGATATGTAATTGTAATCAAAAGTAGGGGGATGCAGTATAGAGTAGTATAGAGTAGGTGTGATGCAGTATAGAGTGGGTGTGATGCAGTATAGAGTAGGTGTGATGCAGTATAGAGTAGGTACGATGCAGTATAGAGTAGGTACGATGCAGTATAGAGTAGGTGTGATGCAGTATAGAGTAGGTGTGATGCAGTATATAGGTGTGATGCAGTATAGAGTAGGTGTGATGCAGTATAGAGTAGGTACGATGCAGTATAGAGTGGGTGTGATGCAGTATAGAGTAGGTACGATGCAGTATAGAGTAGGTACGATGCAGTATAGAGTGGGTGTGATGCAGTATAGAGTAGGTGTGATGCAGTATAGAGTAGGTGTGATGCAGTATAGAGTGGGTGTGATGCAGTATAGAGTAGGTGTGATGCAGTATAGAGTAGGTACGATGCAGTATAGAGTAGGTGGGATGCAGTATAGAGTAGGTGTGATGCAGTATAGAGTAGGTGTGATGCAGTATAGAGTAGGTGTGATGCAGTATAGCGTAGGTACGATGCAGTATAGAGTAGGTGTGATGCAGTATAGAGTAGGTGTGATGCAGTATAGAGTAGGTATGATGCAGTATAGAGTAGGTGTGATGCAGTATAGAGTAGGTGTGATGCAGTATAGAGTATAGAGTAGGTGTGATGCAGTATAGAGTAGGTGTGATGCAGTATAGAGTAGGTACGATGCAGTATAGAGTAGGTGTGATGCAGTATAGAGTAGGTGTGATGCAGTATAGAGTAGGTGTGATGCAGTATAGAGTAGGTGTGATGCAGTATAGAGTAGGTACGATGCAGTATAGAGTAGGTACGATGCAGTATAGAGTAGGTGTGATGCAGTATAGAGTAGGTGTGATGCAGTATAGAGTAGGTATGATGCAGTATAGAGTAGGTGTGATGCAGTATAGAGTAGGTGTGATGCAGTATAGAGTAGGTGTGATGCAGTATAGAGTATAGAGTAGGTGTGATGCAGTATAGAGTAGGTGTGATGCAGTATAAAGTAGGTACGATGCAGTATAGAGTAGGTGTGATGCAGTATAGAGTAGGTGTGATGCAGTATAGAGTAGGTGTGATGCAGTATAGAGTAGGTGCGATGCAGTTTAGAGTAGGTGTGATGCAGTATAGAGTAGGTGTGATGCAGTATAGAGTAGATGTGATGCAGTATAGAGTAGGTGTGATGCAGTATAGAGTATAGAGTAGGTGTGATGCAGTATAGAGTAGGTACGATGCAGTGTAGAGTAGGTGTGATGCAGTATAGAGTAGGTGTGATGCAGTATAGAGTAGGTGTGATGCAGTATAGAGTAGGTATGATGCAGTATAGAGTGGGTGTGATTCCACAGTAGCCTCGTCATAGATCTACTTTTTCACAGTTTTCATATATAGAAGCGTTCAGCAAAGGGCAGCAGTGTGGAGTAGTGGTTAGGGCTCTGTACTCTTGACCGGAGGGTCATGGGTTCAATCCCAGGTGGGGGACACTGCTGCTGTACCCTTGAGCAAGGTACTTTACCTAGATTGCTCCAGTAAAAAACCAAACTGTATAAATTCATCATTGTATGTAAAAAAAATAATGTGATATCTGTATTATGTATAATGTGATATATTGTAACAATTGTAAGTCGCCCTGGATAAGGGTGTCTGCTAAGAAATAAAATAATAATACTTTACCTCACTACTTTGGTTGAACCAGCCTAAATCATTTGACTGCAATCGCGGACAAAAGTATTGTAGCCCTACACTTAATAGAAGATAATTCAAGCAAACTTGTTAAATACAAGCATTTATTTAACATTAGTCACTAATTAATATGTCAAATACCTTCTTGATTATTGCTGATTGTGGATTTTTGAATTCAATAGTTCTTTGATACTGTTTTGTAGCTATTTCCTTTGTTGGAGTTTGCTACGATATATAAAGATTATGTAGAAGATTGTATCTTACCTAGTATGCATAGAGCTGCTATTCCTGCTCCAGACCCTTTCATGAAGGCTGCATTATCTCCTAGCTGAAATCTAAACATTTTCCACAGACCTGTATTTGTTTATAGATACCCGAGGCCCTGCCTGAATAGCAGCTCTTTACTTTGCAACACAAACTATACCTTAAAAGACATTTACAATTTCATAGAGCCAACGTTACATCATTTATACAAATATCTTGTTTAAAATCCAGGAGCCTCCAGTTGTATATTTTATTTGGCTGAAAGCGTGTTCCCGTCCAATACATCACATGTCCTTGGGTGCTAGTATTTAATGTAGAATCTCCAAAACTCACAAATACTGCATGACCAAATGTTTCAAAGATGTACCAGCATACGAAACACACACTCTATCTCACCCTTCTCCAAACAGAAATGCATTTCACTGAATTGTTTAATAAATTTGACCCGAGATTTCCAGCTGGCGTTATTGGAGTTCCTACTGTTTTCCTGCATGTTGGTGGGCCTAGCCCTAATCACCCAAATCTCCCAAGGAGGCAATAAATTACTGTGATGAGATGGTGCTTTGTATTCCTACTACTGGGGTGGAAGGTGAATTCGCAGCAGCGTATTTTGACAGCCCGGGCTCTAAATCATTGTTTTATGACAGATGGGAAAACTCGTACATGTTCATAGTGCTGATTTATGTTCATTTGGGTCTGGAGGGTTCTATAATTTGCAACTAATGTGAAAACAGATGGATGGAGAGACACCAAAGGGCAGGCTGACCTATACATTCTCACCACTAGTTACAAATGGCATCCATATGCCTGTGAACCTGTTCGGGTTATATCTTCATTAGCTCTGTGTGTTGAGCTAATATCTTTAGAAGAGTTTTGTCTCACTTTCAAGTAGCTTTAAGTTTGGTAAAATGTTATGCCTTTGTCACGAGTGACTATAATTAGCTGGTTGTGCACATTATGTTTTGCGTTTGTATTTATTATATTAATTTGGTTTCATGTGCACTTGTTATGTTTCACATTTTATTTTTGTTTATTACCCAAATGGAGGCACTTTCGTTGTGAATTCTGTATTTCTGTGTTATGTATTTATTTGTTAAGTGTGTGTGTGTTATTATTTGTACAACAGCATGGTGAAATAGAAAAAAGAAATTAGTCCCGTTCCCCAATTCCAAATGCAGCCAGGTGATTTCCATTTGCACCAATTAACTATCACTGACAGGCCTTATAAAAAGGGAACCAAAAGTACAGGAAGGGGAGGGCGTGGTTCTGGGGGGAACCGAACGGAGGACACAGGAAGTTGACCATTTTGACAGACATTGGGAGCGTTCACGACACGCAGACTTTCGTCATTCTGCGCAGAATCTGCGAGAATCGAGCAAGTAGCCAATGAATTTTCAGAATCTTTGCAGAATCTGCGCAGACTTAGCAAAGTCTGCCTCTCGTGAATGCACCCATTTTACTTACCTGTTTGTGTGGGTCCTGTACACTCATTGGGAAGGTCCGGGTGGGCAGTTCAACCTGTGGGCAAAGGGTTCTAAAGAATTATAAAAACGTATACTTTCCTGGAATGAACAGTATATCGTATGAGGGAAACCTGACACCTTCAAACATGCTTCATACATTTTTATAGAAGATGTGTGGATAAATGGTTCACAGCAAATAATATTACATGGTTATTATATGTTTATCCTCAATATATATATATATATACAGTATTTTTTTTTTTTTGGATCCCGTGTACAACATAATGTATAATTGAATGGTTTTTTTTTGTTCCTTTTGTGTTTGCCTTAGCAAAATATGGCCTTGAAAATAGGCTTTTATGCAAAATTGAACAGCCTTATTCACATATACACAAAGTGGTGTGGCAGGGTGTCCCACCCCTTTGTGTATATATGTATATATTTGTTTATTATTATTATTATTATTATTATTATTATTATTATTATTATTATTATTATTATTATTATATGTATATATGATGGCACAAAGCCAGTGTTTATTTGTGTTTTATTATTGTGCGGCAGGACGAGCAAGGTGCCGTCCGGCATGTTATTGTTTAGATTTTAAATACCTCGTGGGAGTGCGTGACTGATCAGCTACTAAGTATATAATCAGCCAACAGTCACGCATCCCTACTAAACCTGTGCAAAAAGTGACCGAGGGATAATACAATAATTGATAGCTAGTTGATCCCTCGGTCACCAATATAAAATAGCCACAGTTTAGCTGCTCAAGGAAGTGTTCAGAGTGGAGAACGAGAGTGGAGACAGGAGATACTAAAATAATAATTGAAGAAGATACAATTGCTATGTATGCTGGTTTTGCAACCAGCATACTACTTGTTGCTGTTTATTGTTTATTTGTTTGGCCAACGTGCCTTTTGTTTTGTGTAGTTTTGTTTTGGAAATACAGCGGTGTGTACTGCTCTGTTTTAATCCACCGGTTTGTCCTGAAATAATAACAGCCCTGTTCCTAAACACCCACACGTAACACAAAACACAAACACAAGTCCACAGTGCTCGTGGTATAATTACAGTTTATTCGTGAACAATGTGCAGTGATGTTCGGGTAAGTGCTTGTGTTTAGCGACAACTCCGGATTGTGTTCAGCCATCTAATAACAACAAACAAAGTGGTTCCTTTGACACGACAAAACAAAACAAACACTCACAATTACAATACACGTTCTCCTTCCGGTTCAGCTTTAACCATAAAAAGGAACAAATCACTTCGATACGCCCCCTTTTGTACCGTCAATCATGACCCCTTGGTTAATTAGTGCAACCGCTCCTCCAATCCACAGCTGCCACATCATTTCCCTTCCGGGTCGATGATTTAGTGTACCGTAGCTCCGCCCCCTTTCTAGATGACTGACTTCCATCTAACCCTGGGAATGAATTGTCTGACCATCCAGTCCAGGACACTCTGTTCCCTTTACACAGCGCCCTCACAGGTCGGGAGAGTCCAAGAATCAGTCTTTGTCACAGTCCTGAAATAATATGACACGGTATATAATACACACACAAACACAACACAGTCACACGTCCACAGTGAGTGCTCTTAGTGTAGGTGGTGAAATACAGGTAATGTGCACAGTAGGGATGTGAAGTCCGGGTTTGGAACCTGGCCCCTTAGCAACAGCTCCAGGATAGTTTAGCCGTCTAACAATGACAAATACAACAGTTACTAGACAGGACAAAACAAACAAAACACGGTTAGTACACAGGTTTTTCCTCGTAGGTCTTCCACAACACAAGGAACAGATCGCTTGGCCACATCACCTGATTTACTTTCAGTCACGCTCCCTTTACTAGCAAGTGCAATCACACATCCTCCAATCCATGAATGACACATCGCCTACCGCAGTAAGGTACTGACTTCTAGTATTGTGGCTTCACCCCCTTTTTGGATGGCCAACTTCCAACCGACCCTGGAATGAACTGTCAAACCATCCAGTCTGGGGCACACTGTTCCTTTTATACCGCGCCTGCACAGGTCGGGAGGGAGATTGTTGACTCGGATTCATTCGCTCTCTGTCACATGGCCCCTTGTGGTTTTCCCCTGGTACTTGTCTTTTTGTTTCTTTCCACAGATATCACCACTCGATTCCAGTGAGAATTAAAACCAACAACCAACTACTATTGTGTTTTATAGTTTTGTTTTGTATCAGAAAATGTTTTTCAGTACTCCCAACACAGGATACTCCTCCACGCAGGATACTTCCTGGTTACCTCTCCCTTCCTGAGTCATGATAGCTTCCTTTTGACTCTCTAGGAGGTGGAACTTCCTGTTCCCTAAACCAATCAATATAAGCTAACTCAGAAGATTCTAGAACCCACTCTAATGCCTGTCTTTCCCATACTAACAATCACTACTGGTGGGTAGACCAAATTAACAGCAAACTTTAAAATCCCAAATATCTTGCCCGACGCTGTATAAATTATTCTCGACTGGAGGTGTCAGCTCTTATAATTTATATAGCACCCTTCTATGACTTTGCCACAATATATATATATATATATAGAGAGAGAGAGAGAGAGAGAGAGAGAGAGAGAGAGAGAGAGAGGAGGTTTATTACTATTAACACACTATCACATGATTTGAGTGGAACGAGGAAGGTTATTCAGTGCCAGCCGCTGAGATTCTCCAGACAAGCTTCAAGCCAGGTAAAGGAGTACATCATACAATAGCAACGGGAATGCTAGAAAGCACTCCTTATTACATTTCATGCTATTTACTCTTTAATAAAATGGTTTGCATGAACCTTTAACCTGTATTGGGCTTTTTGTCTCTTCGTTGCAATTTGTCTTAAAAATTAAGTGAAATATCTGGTTTGTACCTTTTTTTTGTAGCAGCACCGTAAGCATGGGACACCAAGACAGAAATCAACTTGAGACTCGGTGTTCAGAACTTCTTATTATTGTGAAAGCTATTTCCTTTTCTAGTTGTTAGAACAATATGGCTTAGCCATCGCTCCTTAGGTTTCCCTGCTGAGAATGGTGACTCTGGAGCTGCCACTATAAAGCATCTAGCAGGTCCCTTTCAGGCACTAGCTGTGCAGTTTACACAGGAAATCTGGCAGCACATTGCAAAAATACAATAAAAAAGATCTTGATAAGAAGTGAAACAAATATTGTGAGATACGTAAGAAGAATTGCTAAGATGACTACCTTTCCTTAGTACCGTAATAGATATTTTGTGATCACAGTCAGGGTATCTGATGGTGCTTTGAAGCTGCTGCCTACAAATAAAAAAGCAATTCCAGCTTTGGTTACTGTTTTGTAAAAGCCAATCCATGGGTTTGTCTCCTTGCTAAGTCATTGACTCACTTTGTAACACTTTGTGGGAAAGTCTCAAAACCTTAGAAAAGGATCACCTCAGTAGGGTGTTCATGTGTAAAATAAAATACAGTTTAAAAAAACATGTGGGCCCCAATTTTGATGGCAGGGCAAACCTCTAACACTAAGGCAAAATGTGTTTGCTCCTGTTTTTATTGAAAAAATCTTAGCAAACGGGAGAAAACTGCCTTTGCCCCATCCTTTTCCATCTGTATTAGTGTCAGTGGTCAGCATAGCTGTAGGGGTGTGGCCTCATTATCATGTTCACTTTGAGCAATCCACTTTGGGGGTGTGGCCTCATTATCATGTTAGCTTTGAGCAATCCACTTTGGGGGTGTGGCCTCATTATCATGTTAGCTTTGAGCAATCCACTTTGGGGGTGTGGCCTCATTATCATGTTAGCTTTGAGCAATCCACTTTGGGGGTGTGGCCTCATTATCATGTTAGCTTTGAGCAATCCACTTTGGGGGTGTGGCCTCATTATCATGTTAGCTTTGAGCAATCCACTTTGGGGGTGTGGTCTCATTATCATGTTAGCTTTGCGTGATTAACTTTAGGGATGTGACCGCATTAGCATGTTAGCTTTGAGTGATTTTGATGATGTACTGTACTTGTGAGATTTAAAATCCCTAAACTAATCACTGAATATTAACAATAAACACACACATGACGGCCAGCTCTAATGGAATTCCACCAGTGCCTTCAAGATCACAACATGAAGGAGACAGGTGAACACGATCCGGAGCTGTCGCCAAAGGCCAGTACTAAACCCGGACAACAACGCACTTTGTTTTACAATGCTGCATTTGCACCATGAGCACTAGAGCACGCACTGTGGACTGGTGATTGTGTTTGTGTTACGTGTGGGTGTAAAAAGAACAGACTGTTATTATTTCGGGATCAACCCGTGGATTACAGTGAAGCAATACACGCCACTGTATTGCTTGTTATCATTATTATTTATTATTATTGGATTTACAAATAAAAACAACAGCCCAGTTGAGAGCCCAGTGAATGTACCTGCTGCTATCCAGCCTCCACCACTGATTGTATTGAGAGCAGTGAATGTACCTGCTGCTATCCAGCCTCCACCACTGATTGTATTGAGAGCAGTGAATGTACCTGCTGCTATCCAGCCTCCACCACTGATTGTATTGCTAAAACCCATTTCTGGTTACCTGTGTTCCCTTCATTGGATTCCGAGTAAACATTAAAATACCCTGTGGCAGAGTGTCCCGCCCCTATTTATTATTATTTGTATTTTTGTTTGCGGCGCAGTTAAAAGCGCCGCGTCTTTTATTATTTATATTTAAAAACCCCGTGAGGATGCATGACTGTTCAGCTACTGATTATTTAAGTAGCTGACAGTCATGCATCCTTACCAAACGCATGCAGACTCTGGCCGAGGGGTAATAAGATAATTAACAACTAGTTAACCCCTCGGCCAGAGTATAAGAAGCTGCAGCTGTCCGTTCTGCAGGGGTTGAGTGCACAGAGGAGAGTACGGAGAGCGGAAAGGGGAGAGAGCAAGGAGACAAAACAATTGCTAAAACGTGCTGGTTTAGCCAGCACGCCACTTACTTGTTTGTCTGACTTATTTGTTTGGCCCTCGTGCCCTTTGGTTTCTGTTTTCTGTTTTGTTTAAATCTTTTGTTTGTTTATTTATTAAATACGCTGAATGCAGTTGCATTCAGCTTCACCCGCCCATCCATTGTTTTGGTTTCAGTTACTTCCTGGTCCGTGACGTCACCACACTTCACCACTGCGAGCCAGCCTGTCACATACCCGCATCAATATGATCTTTGTTAGCATCTTAAATCTGTTGAAAATCTCTATCAGTTTGTGAAAGTCATATCTGAAGACACCGTTCTGTGTATTATTATTATTATTATTATTATTATTATTATTATTATTATTATTATTATTATCATTATTATTATTATTATTTATTTCTTAGCAGACTCCCTTATCCAGGGCGACTTACAATTGTTACAAGATGTCACATTATTTTGTAATTAATTACATTTGTATTGAATGTTTTAATGGTCTTTAATGATTATATTCACTTATCAATTGCTATAAAGCCATTTTGATAGGTGGCCAAGCAGTATAAAGTTGGAAGGAAGCCTTGTATTGACAAAAGGGGTTTGCTATGTGTCTGGCGCTAATAGACACTGGGAGTATGTGTGCGGTTTGGTGAGGTAAAAAAAAGAGTCCATCCCATTCCTCCAGTGAGGATGCTGGCAGAGTCTAGTGAAAGCATTTAATTTTAAAAGTAAACCAGGGATTGAGCACAATGTTATACAAGTGAAGAATGCATTCTTTATTAAAAATCCTGGGCTTTTTGAAATACTCATAGCACATTAGAGGTATGGTGAATCCATCATGGAAGAACAACTTGTCTTCTATGAGTATTTGCCTCAGGGGCAAGTGAAAATAATACTGTGTGTATCAGAGACAAGGGCCGCACGGAAGTTAAGAAGCCATTTCTTCCTACCATGCCAGTAGTAATATACTTATCATTGTGTGTGTTTCATTACTATCCCCTGTAGTCTGAATCTCAATATTGAGCCCTAGGTTATAACACAAAAATCGCTGAAATGTTGATGCATTAAACACATTGCTAATGAAAAACATACTCTCTATCTTGGCTGGTTTTAATTTTGGCAATCTCTTCGAGCTACCAGATTTGAAGACCAGCTCCCCTTATGCTGATGCAGCTTGTCAGTAACAGGTATGGACCTGAACCAGCTCCCTCACAGCTCCCCCGGTGAATAGAACATGTAATGTTGTGTAATATCTGTCTGTCTGCTTCATGAATAAATCCAGCACTGACTAGGCTGCAGATTGGAAAAAATGCTAGCTGTTGTTCTCGCTCTTCTTCCTATTAAAGAGATATGAGGAAGTGTTTCACTAGAGATGCCTGCTAACACCAATTAACCATGAAAGCCAAGTTTGAGTGGTTTAGAACTGACAGAGAAAACCCTTGTGGGAATTATTTCCTTGTGTGCAATTGTTGGGTATGTATCATCTTTGATAACTACATGAATGGTAATTAGTAAATGTCTTGGTTAACACAGTATGTTTGTTTAGATAATTAGGCTACGAAATAAACAACTTGTTTTTAATTACGTTAGTCAGAGCCCACAAATTTCAGACATAAACAACTCAATTACCATATCTTGCTTCTCAAACCGACACAACTTGTAACAATGGACTTGATGGTTTGATGGTATTGTAGGAACCCCTGCAATACTTTAAGCTGTGCATTTAATTACATTGTTATACTTGATGGTGTGTAAGGGCTCATGTAGCAGTGACACCAAGGTTATAGATACTGGACGTGCTGGCGTGTAATGGGCAGTCCAGGGAATCAAATGTGTACTCCACTAGACACCGTATCTATGCTGGCAGCTAGCTAAAATACATTAAGGCTCAAGAATAATAATAAATACTGACCTCTGGTTTGGACACTCGGATCATCTTCTTCGCAAAGGGTGTCTGTGCTGCTATGGAACCCCAGCCTCAGTCCCAGTACACTGTAACCTCTGGTGAGTCTGAACTGTTTGATTTGAACTATTCAAAAGAGCCAGAAACACAGCCAAGGAATAAAATCCATAAAAAGGATTGTGGCAAAGTGGCTAGTGGAGGGGAACAGGTGTAGCGGTGATGCGATGCAGGAGTGACAGGCAGACAACGGTATCCAGTGAAAAAGGTGCTTTTATTATAATCCAGGTCTGGCGACCGTCAAATAATAAATCCCCGGCAGTACACAACAATGCGTAAAGCGCGGGGAGGGTGAATAACACAACACAGTCCTGAACAGAAAACAAAGGCACGGTCACCAGTCCTTGGTGAAATTCAAACGTGCAGGTGCTCTGTGCAGTGGTGTTCCGGATAGTGTTTTTTGTGGCGACAGCTCCGGAGGTGTGCTTTAACTGTCTAGTGGTGCGACAAAGACAGACAATTACAGACAGACAAATAACACACAATCATTATAACACTTTTTGTTCTTTTACTCTGAGAGCTCCTCTCTCAGTCCTTCTCTCCTAGCGTTACCCAAACGAAGGAAAAGATCAGCGTTACCCTGGCCCCTATATGTAATCCCGCATGATATCTAGGTAAACGGTTGCAGCTGCCTTATTACTTGCAGCTGCCCCTCATTTACCTTTCAAGTCAATACGGTCTTACAACAGAGTCTCGCTTCTTTCCAGGCTGACCCACTTCCCGGTCCCGGAAACGAACTGTCAGGCCAGCCCTTCCAGATACTTCTCCTCCCGTTCTTTAGCGCCCTCACAGGTCGGGAGGAAGATTTATCACCAGAACTCATTGTATTTCTGTCACAGGGATACTTCAGTTATGCAGTGTGTTATTGGACAAATATACTTTAGCCACACTGCTTTGGTAACGCTATAGAATTGGTGGCGGTGTTGGAGAATTTAGTTTAAAGATCTGCCAACCCAAATAAAAAAAAAAAAGTCTGCTCATTTTACACATTAAAAGGCAAGTTGTTTTGAGCGAATTGTGCAGCAGGAAGGTAGCAATGGAAGTGAAACCTAGACAAACCCCAGTGGAGCAAGAGCTGCCAGAATCGTTTTATTACAAATCTGAGCAAGACATGCAACAGCAATGGAAGAAGTTTAATGGCTGAATCGCTCTTCCAACCTATGCATGTGGATTTGCATATCAAAGCAGAGTTGCAGCCGCCATTTAAATGGGATGGCAGTGAATGTTTTTCACAGTGGTTAAGGAGGCTGGAATTGAGCTGTGCTGCTTTAGGAGCGAATTCTGATGGGCTAGCAAGACTCTTACCATCTTGCTTAAGTGCACCTGCATTTAGCTATTAGGACTGTTTGCCTACAAGTGTTAAAACTAATTATGAGGATTCAAAGAAGAGGTTACAGACTGTGTTTAATCAAGATCAGTACTTGCAGATGTTTTGTGTGTGCTTATCTACTAGACAGAGGAAACAGGGGGAATCACCAGAAGTTTATGCAGCGGATATTGCCAGGCTAGTTCGCCAAGCTTTCCCTGCTTATAATGATGCAGCTCAGCAGGATGAAATATTTAGACGTTTTATTGCAGGACTTGATTCTACCTTTCGCTTTAAAGTTCAAGAATTCGGAACTGAAACTACTGAGGAAGCACTGCGTGTTGTAAACCACTATGAGAGAGCACAGCAAATGGCAACTGACATCAACCTCGGTGGATGTTACTCCAGCTGTTTCATTTAACTCTCCCACAACCACCACTGTGACCTCACCCGCTACTGTTTGTGTGCAGGGCATACATGATGCTTCAGATACTTCAAAAGTGTTTAAAGAAATTCAAAGGCTTGCCAGCCAGGTGGCACTGCTCCAGACAGACGTGGGAAGGATTGGCTGTCAGACTCAGACAAGATAGGCTGTAAGCCACCATGGTAATCAAACTGTAGATAACATGGAAGATAGAGGCGATGCTTACCGTAAGCGACATGATAGTGGCTCTTCCCGCTACCAATCCAACAGTTCTGAGCGCACTGGTTACAACCAGGACATGTCATTGTAGGAATGTCATCTCTTGGGAGGTGTGATGGATCCAGATTCTAAGCCACGGGTCTCTTTTGCTTACTCACCCCCAAAGGGAAACTACTGAAGGCTGAGGAGACAGGCCCCACCTTGGCTGTGGGACCTGCGGTGACCCCAGCCGTTGCTGTGGATGCTTCTGTAAAACAAATTAAAGCTGTTACTTATACTACACCTGAAGAGTTGGGACCAATTGAATATTTACCCACCCCACATGTATGGGTGTGTATAGAGGGAAGAGAAGCAAGTGCATTGCTTGACACTGGATTACACATCTCTCTCATTAACGAACTGTTTAGACAAGAGATACCCTTATTCCGTAACAGAGTGTTGCAAAAGATTTACATACTTGCCCAGTCAGTTACTGGAGATCAACTTGATGTCCTTGGATTAATCAGTTTGTCTATCTGCCTAGGAAGTGCATCTGTTACTCATGATTTCTATGTTGTTCGTAATATGTGAAGCAACCGTCCTGTGATGCTCGGATGGGATTTCATTCTACGCTGTAGGTGTGCTTTCAATGTTCAGGTAGGTCGACTACAAATTCATAATCAGACTGTACACCTCCAGCAGAATATCCAGCTCATACTTGCTTGCTGCAACATCACTGTGAATACATTAATTGTAATACCTGCATTAACTGATCTTGTATGCACTGCCCAGGTGCAGCCTACAGATCCTTATGGCCTAACTCCAAACCTGTATGAGGGCATCCTTGAACTATCTGCAAAGCTACCTGAAGGTGTGCTGATTGCTAGAACAATATCTTATGTGGATCACGGTCTATCTGTAGTGCGTGTACTTAACCCCACAAAGGACGATGTGCAACTACAACCCCACGCACCTTTGGGACAGTTTTATCCCTTGAATGGCACTATACTGTACTGTACCAGAAAAGGCAGTAGATAACATTGATCTCCCGAGTGAACCAGAAGTACAGCCACCTGTTGGACTCGATGGATTACTTTTGCTTCCCGACCAGCTGCTGCAAGTGAAGTACTTACTTCATGAATTTAAAGACATATTCAGTGTTCGGAAAGGGGATTATGGGAGAACTGATGCAGTGAAGCATACCATCCGTACCCAAGATGTACCACCCATGCAGCAGAGGGCTTATAGAGTAGCACCAGCCATGCGCACAGAAATAAGAACTCAAGTAGAACAGCTTCTAGCTGATGATGTGATTGAGCAAAGCAGCAGCCCATGGGCCTCTCCTGTGGTCATGGTTAGAAAGGAGGACAGTAGTTTCTGTTTTTGTATAGACTACAGGAAACTCAATGCTGTTACTATAAGGGATTCTTAGGGGGCTGTGTGGTCCAGTGGTTAAAGAAAAGGGCTTGTAACCAGACGGTCCCCGGTTCAAATCCCACCTCAGCCACTGACTCATTGTGTGACCCTGAGCAAGTCACTTCACCTCCTTGTGCTCCGTCTTTCGGGTGAGACGTATTTGTAAGTGACTCTGCAGTTGATGCATAGTTCACACACCCTAGTCTCTGTAAGTCGCCTTGGATAAAGGCGTCTGCTAAATAAACAAATAATAATAATAATTCTCACCCATTACCTAGGAGCGATGACTGCTTGGATGGTCTAGCTGGAGCTAGTTTGTTTAGTACAATGGATTTATCTTGTGGCTATTGACAAGTCCCGATGGAAGATTTCGACAATGAGAAGACCACGTTCACTACTGGGGAAGGGCTTTACCAATTCAAAGTGATGCCCATGGGGCTGTGCAACGCACCCCCCACATTTCAGCGATTAATGGAGGTAGTGCTCCAAGGGCTTCACTGGAAGAAATGTGTTGTGTATCTAGATGACATCATTGTCTTCGGTAAGGACTTCCATGATCATTTAGCCAGCCTACGTGAATTTTTCAGCCATCTTAGACAGGCCAGTCTCAAGCTGAGACCTGAGAGGAGGCTGTGTGGTCCAGTGGTTAAAGAAAAGGGCTTGTAACCAGGAGGTCCCCGGTTCAAATCCCACCTCAGGCACTGACTCATTGTGTGACCCTGAGCAAGTCACTTAACCTCACTGTGCTTCGTCTTTCGGGTGAGACATAATTGTAAGTGACTCTGCAGCTGATGCATAGTTCACACACCCTAGTCTCTGTAAGTCGCCTCTGCTAAATAAACTAATAATAATAATAATAATAATAATAATAATAATAATAATAATAAATGTCACTTGTTCCAGCAGTCAGTTGTGTTCCTAGGGCATTTAATTTCCGCTACAGGTGCACTCCAGTTACGATCATGAATTATGGGATATTGTAGGGGCTGTACGCCATTTTAAACACTACCTAAGGGGGAGTCTGTTTCAAATCATTACTGACCACAAACCGCTCGTTGGCTTGACCAGGATACCTATCGAGAATGACACCACATGGGCATTGGAGCTGGACTTGTTTGAGTGGAGGATACAGCACCGAAAAGGAGAGAGCCATGGCAACGCAGACTCGATGTTCAGAAGATCGCCAGATACAGCTTCCACTGTTCATGACGTCTCCCCCATAACTGCATGCATCTCCAAGACTGGGGAACAAAAGACAGTGGAAGTTGGCTCCATTGAACTTTCAATGCTAGAGGAGTGGAATTTGGAGGAAATTCTGTCTCTGGACCTCCCGGAGGCGCTATATCCCACTCTGACACCACATGTGACAGGATGGCGCAAGGGATGAGGCCCAGAGACAGACTGTAGTTCAAACTAAATACTTTTATTAAATAGAAAACACAAAATAAACAGGCACGAGGGCCAAACAAAAAGGTTCTTAAACACAAACAATAAACACAAAGTAAAAACTTACAGAAATAAGGTTTCAAGGCTGAGCTTTGCCGTCACTGGTTTGCAAATGTTCAAAAACCCAGCACACAAAGAAAAACACCCTCACTTCCTCAACTACCTCTCTCTACTGAGGAGCTGAGGCCTCCTTTTATGTCAGGTGGCTGGGTGCTAATTGATTGGTAATGATTCCCACCTGACACAATAAACCTGGGCAGGGAGGAGAATTTAACCCCATCCCTGCCAATATTTGCAAGGGCAGAGCCAAACTAAAGGCTCTGAATACAACACCAGCAGTCAGCTTCACAGGGAGATCTTCAAGGGATGGACCAGCGAAGTCTGTGTTACCAAACTAAAGGCTCTGAATACAACACCAGCAGTCAGCTTCACAGGGAGATCTTCAAGGGATGGACCAGCGAAGTCTGTGTTACCAAACTAAAGGCTCTGAATACAACACCAGCAGTAGGCTTCATGGGGAGATCTTCAAGGGATGGACCAGCGAAGTCTGTGTTACCAAACTAAAGGCTCTGAATACAACACCAGCAGTCAGCTTCACAGGGAAATCTTCAAGGGATGGACCAGCGAAGTCTGTGTTACCAAACTAAAGGTTCTGAATACAACACCAGCCGTCAGCTTCACAGGGAGATCTTCAAGTGATGGACTAGCGAAATCTGTGTTACCAAACTAAAGGCTCTGAATACAACACCAGCAGTCAGCTTCACAGGAAGATCTTCAAGGGATGGACCAGCGAAGTCTGTGTTACCAAACTCGACTGATGAATAAACTGCAGTGTTGCTCTGATATTTATAACACTTTTTTCTCTGCTTCGTGCGCTAGAATACTTAATTAAACCTAAAACATATGGCTTTTTAGACCGCCTTTATCTCTAACCCTTTGCAGTCCTAGGTCGGACCAGGTCCGACATTACAATTTTCCCTTTCCAGTCCGCTGTCCGACAGGGTCCAACATCATCAAAAAGGCGTAAAAAACAGGTCTCTAGTCGTTTTTTCTCCAGAAAAAGCTGAGAAAACCATTCAATGGCCAAGTGAGACTGATAGGAGCTGAGAGAAGCCGAAAAAAGGGGCGGATCTGAGAAATACACATAGAGCGGCACCACAGAAATAACACGGACATAAACAAACAAGATAGCTGCTTCTGAAAAACTTTTTTTTCAGAAGCAGCTTTGCATAACCCAGTAATGTGATCAAATGTTTGGGTGTGAATAATATATCTTAATACGTCCCTGTTTGCAGTTCCTCAGGTGAATCCCAATCTCACTTGTCAATAATCAATCAAGCAAACATCCCGTATAATTTCAGACAAGAGAAACTTCACAGCAATGGTGCTATTTAACTTCCACATTGATTATGTAAAAAAAAACAGCTTTTGGTTCTTTTTTTTATATATATATATACTCTCTCAGTGGTACAATATATATTTTATATAAAAAAATAATATTACATAATTTTAAATAGAAATAAGTGACCACACACATTAATTAATTGTAACTAGAAATAAGTGAGTGTATTTACCATGGCATCAAAAGCCTGTAAGTACAGCTATGGCCAAAAGTTTTGCATCACCCTATACAATTAAATAATTTTGCTTCATAAAGTCATGAAACCTGTTGAATAATGTTACGGTAACACATTGAATTACATGCCACTTTACAGTTTTCCATATACTTAAATTAAAAATGGCACATTTCGAAATCTAATATGAAATACTGTACTACTATCATGGCTTCCAGTAGACCTTTGCAATATCATTTTGTAGTTTCTTTGATTACATGATTAAATAAAAGATCTAAATTATGTTCATATAGTTTATTTATTTTTAGTTATGTCTCATGTCTCAGTAAAATTCTAAGTGATGCAAAATGTTTGGCCATAGCTGTACCTCCGCTGTTTGTGTTCAAACCCACTTTCCCTTGACAAAAGTATGTTAAACATTCCGAAACGTTGGGAAGTTGGCTCATTTCAGCAAAAAATAATAATAAATAAACTTAGAGCGGCTTTTAAAATGTACCAAATAACAAAACAAACTGTGATAAAGCTATGTGAAGTTTCTTTGGCATTTAATAAATGCTATTAGTTATCATAGTTGGTACTTTTTAAAATCCCCTATAAAAAGTAGCAGCAATTTTATACTGGGGTTAGTTTAAAACCATGAACAGTATCAAAGTTATGATAAAAAAAGCATCAATGTAACCTTGCTTTACTGTACCTTCAAATGTATCAAAATACTGAATACATTTCTTTTAACTTGTAAGGCGGTTCCACTAAAAGGAGTAAGAGGAGAGGATTTTTCAAGGATACGGAAAAAATATTTAATTCCTGCAAAACTAAAATTGTAACTTATTAAAAACATCTGGTTATATTGAGATCATGCAATGTCCTGGCTTGTCTGCTCAGTGATTCTCCTAAATATTGGCACCATTATAACAAAAACAAACTTGTGTGGGTTTCTTTTCTGCATAAAAGATGAATTCATCAAACTGTAATGTTAATGCATAAAGGTACACTGTACAGATTGCTGTATATTCAGCAGGGATTTTTTCTACAATGTACATTCAACGCATGGGTGATGCATCATTGTGGACACTATGGACCTTACAGAAACTGAATGCAATGTGTGTGTAATACATGTACAACACAGCACATCACCTGCAATTCAGTACAAAAACTGAATGCAATGTGTGTGTGTCTGTCAGGATGTGAGTGGTGTAGGAGTGATAAATGTCCAGTCACTCCCTAATCCAGCAATGGATGGGGGTAAAACAGCAGGTTGTCAGTCCCAAACTGGTGCTCCGGGTGCTGAGTGCTGAGCAGGGTAGTGGTGCTCTGGGTAGTGGTGCTCCGGGTGGTGAGTGCTCCGGGTGATAGTGGTGCTCTGGGTAGTGGTACTCCGGGTGTTGAGTGCTGTGCAGGGTAGTGGTGCTCTGGGTAGTGGTGCTCCGGGTGATAGTGCTGTGCAGGGTAGTGGTGCTCTGGGTAGTGGTGCTCCGGGTGGTGAGTGCTGTGCAGGGTAGTGGTGCTCCAGGTGGTGAGTGCTGTGCAGGGTAGTGGTGCTCTGGGTAGTGGTGCTCCAGGTGATAGTGCTGTGCAGGGTAGTGGTGCTCTGGGTAGTGGTGCTCCGGGTGATAGTGCTGTGCAGGGTAGTGGTGCTCTGGGTAGTGGTGCTCCGGGTGATAGTGCTGTGCAGGGTAGTGGTGCTCTGGGTAGTGGTGCTCCGGGTGGTGAGTGCTGTGCAGGGTAGTGGTGCTCCGGGTGGTGAGTGCTGTGCAGGGTAGTGGTGCTCTGGGTAGTGGTGCTCCAGGTGATAGTGCTGTGCAGGGTAGTGGTGCTCTGGGTAGTGGTGCTCCGGGTGATAGTGCTGTGCAGGGTAGTGGTGCTCTGGGTAGTGGTGCTCCGGGTGATAGTGCTGTGCAGGGTAGTGGTGCTCCGGGTGGTGAGTGCTGTGCAGGGTAGTGGTGCTCTGGGTAGTGGTGCTCCCGGTGATAGTGCTGTGCATGGTAGTGGTGCTCTGGGTAGTGGTGCTCTGTGTGATAGTGCTGTGCAGGGTAGTGGTGCTCTGGGTAGTGGTGCTCCGGGTGATAGTGCTGTGCAGGGTAGTGGTGCTCTGGGTAGTGGTGCTCCGGGTGTTGAGTGCTGTGAAGGGTAGTGGTGCTCTGGGTAGTGGTGCTCTGTGTGATAGTGCTGTGCAGGGTAGTGGTGCTCTGGGTAGTGGTGCTCCGGGTGATAGTGCTGTGCAGGGTAGTGGTGCTCTGGGTAGTGGTGCTCTGTGTGATAGTGCTGTGCAGGGTAGTGGTGCTCTGGGTAGTGGTGCTCCGGGTGATAGTGCTGTGCAGGGTAGTGGTGCTCTGGGTAGTGGTGCTCCGGGTGATAGTGCTGTGCAGGGTAGTGGTGCTCTGGGTAGTGGTGCTCCGGGTGATAGTGCTGTGCAGTGTAGTGGTGCTCTGGGTAGTGGTGCTCCGGGTGATAGTCCTGTGCAGGGTAGTGGTGCTCTGGGTAGTGGTGCTCCGGGTGATAGTGCTGTGCAGGGTAGTGGTGCTCTGGGTAGTGGTGCTCCGGGTGATAGTCCTGTGCAGGGTAGTGGTGCTCTGGGTAGTGGTGCTCCGGGTGATAGTGCTGTGCAGGGTAGTGGTGCTCTGGGTAGTGGTGCTCCGGGTGATAGTGCTGTGCAGGGTAGTGGTGCTCCTGGTGGTTAGTGCTCCGAGTTGTATGCTAGCTTCCTGGTGATAGCTCCCAAGTCACTACTCATCTGCAACAACAAAATAAAAATAAAATACAGTGCTCCGGTGCATTAGTACTTCAGCATAAGGGGCTGTACTCATGTAGCTGTGTCCCCTTTGTACTGCCAAACTCCCTGTGATCAGCCCGGTGCCACGGTCTATCCAATCGCTGCATGCCCTAGAGTTGATCACAGTGCATTCATTTAGCAGTCTTGCAGCTATGTTCTTTCTTCAAAATGGCCGACTTCCATTTCCGTCTTACCATCGAGTCGGGCCATCTCTGTGAAAGCGTACCACCAAACCTTACCTAGAGCCCTTTCTGGTCAGAAGGTAGACTTGCAGCTCAGATTCCTATTCCCCTTGTCACAGTGCGTAATACATGTGCAACACAGCATATCACCTGCAATTCCATATGACTGGGAAGACAGAGCTACAGACTCCTACCTCTCTAGTTAAAACTTCCTGTTTAGAAAAATGTAATCTTATATGGATGTACAGTAGTGTCGGTAACATTGTGTCTCTATTAATGTGTATTTACATAGTAGTTACTTTGTAAATACATGTGAACTTATACATAATTACAATGTTATTATGCATAGTTACAATGTACTTAATGAGTACATTTATTTTGCATATTACCCTCATCCTAACTTTAACCCTAACCTTCCTAACCCTCCTAATTTTAACCCTAGCCCTAATCCTAACCCAAACCCTAACCTTTTTCCTATACTTGCATAGATCATGCAAAAAGATTTACACAGTAAGTACATTGTAACTAAGCATAATAACATTGTAGTTGTGTTTAAACACACATGTATTTACTATGTAACAACTATGTAAAGACACAGTAATTAGAGACACTTAATGTAAAGTGTTACCATAGGGTCCCTAAAAAGTGCATTAGAAAATGGATCAGAGATTTCCTTTAACCTGATTGGTCAATATGAGGTCCCTAATCGCTGGATCATTCAATCTATGATTGGTCCAAATCAATATCTTTGTTCTGCTCGATGAAAGAAAATCTCTTAACGCTGTCTGTCAATGTAGACTAAGTCTGCTTCCTCGCTGTCCTGTGTGTTCAATCTATCTCGTTAAATTGAGTATAGTGTAGTATAGCAAATAGGAACATAGAGAATCGTGTTTGCTGTCAGTTGCAATACAGTACCCATAACAGCAATAGCAACTAGACTCTGTTTTGAATGGCAAGCTGTAGAAATTAAACAACTGGGTGCAGGCTGATTACTTTCAGCAACTGTATTTTAGCATATCATAACATCAACACACACTGTGCTCTCTTCTCTAACAATGACAGGATTGAATAAATGTTATCAGCACACTGTGAAGAAGTAACTGAACAAACAGCATGATCAACAGAAATGCATATTTTTAATTACTATTTTTTTATTATTATTATTTTACTTTCGCTAATATATTTTAAGATCTAACGGTAACTTAAATACTGAATCTTACACAAATGTATAAATGTGCATCATTTTGCATATTTTACATTTTTTAAGAGATAGATCAAAACAAAAAGTTCACAAACCATTTTCAATTTTGTGCATGAGGTACCTGAACTGAAGAACAGCTCCATGTTTTTGTTTTGTATTGAGTTATTATTTAGGCTATTGGAAATACCCACCACACAACATCATCCAGATACAGCACACAACCGTGAGATTAACAAATATGGAACAAAAATAGAAAAAATACAGAGGAACTCAATTTTAATATTATAAAGGTCTCTGAATTAACCATTTAAGCTGGGATAATGAATCCTGAAGGCTACCAGACCACACAAAGAATTACGAGCAATCTACATTACTCATGGAATATTGAGGAACATGTTCGTATTCATTAGCAACCAAAACTAGTAATGCATAACATCAGGAAGAAAAAAGCAAACAAACAGAAAAACTTTAGATGTCATTTTTTTATGCTGACATTTTCTTATAGCAATGGGACCCCTATTATTATTTATTTTTTAGCAGACGTCCTTATCCAGGGCGACTTACAATTGTCACAAGATATCACATTATTTTTACATACAATTACCCATTTATACAGTTGGATTTTTACTGGAGCAATCTAGGTAAAGTACCTTGCTCAAGGGTACAGCAGCAGTGTCCCTTACCTGGGATCGAACCCACAACTCTCAGGTCAAGAGTCTAGAGCCCTAACCACTATTCCACACTGCTGCCCCAGACCCCTAGAAGAGGGCATTACTGTCTTCTGGTTATGTTATATTTAATGGCATGAGGCGGGCCTTACCAGACGGTAAAGCCCTTTTCTTTGAGTTCCATTGCTTAACCTTTCTAAAATAGTTTGGACAAACCAAGCTCTCTGATTGGTTGTAAGGGATTACATGCCTTAGGTCAGAGCTGTCACATGATTCTGGGTGGTTGAAGACACTTCCAGCCTACAGCCTTGTGCCTCACAACATACCCAGGTGTGCATTACACTCTGTAGAGTGCTATGGGTTATATACAGTATGAAGGCTCTCTGAATTCAGAAGGACATTACAAATCTAGGACACAGTAGATGCATTTTAAATATAGGAGCTACTAGGTTTTAATGCTACAGTGTAAGTCAAAGCTATCATAAATTGTTATTGTTTGGGACAAAACTCATTTTTGGTTATCTGTACAGATGTATTTAAAATGTTCCTTTGAAATCCTTTTACTACAGTAAATTCCATGGGTTAATGGGCTGAGCCAGGCTGTGGTGTGAGGGGATTATCTGCAGCTTTACTCACGTACTCCAGAAACTGCTGTGTGGGAGTAAGATAATTTAGTAGAGAAAGACACAGAAGGGTTAGAAATAGGTTTTCCAGAGGAAGTCATACGCCTATTAAACCACACACAGGGACAGGCAATAAACATACTGCAGAATTCCAGGTTTCCAATTGGACTATATGAAATGAATGCTTCAAAAATATTACCACCACTTACTGTTAAATGACAATGGTAACTTTAAACATAAAATGAACACGGGTGAATGGGGAATCGGTGACACCACAAACGATCCTTATCTTATTCATTAATTGAACATAAATTACATCATTAAAAGTGAATTATTCAATAATGAAATCTTATGTAACAATTGCATTTATTTAAAAATGCTAGGCATTAAGGATTAATGATAGGAACAACTGAATCATGAGCAAGTACATATGTCTGGCATAATTTGAAACCTCAAGCTCCAATGAGGATGCAATAGTCTCCCTAGACTGGTGAGTATGTACTGACCTCTAGTGGTGGAATTGTATCATTTTTGTATTCTAAGCATTCAAACATCACTGCATAAGGACCTGGTTATACCTGTGGTTAGTTCTGCCTCTGTTACAAAATGTGTTCTTTGAAAACAAGAATACGGCAGTGATTCTCCTAATGATTAGAGGGTAGCTTTAAAAAGCAGGAGAAGCTTGATGAGTCATACTTGCAGGAATCACGACACATGCAATTCGTTAGAGTTGGGGAGCAAAGGCTCGACTGCAAGGAAAATAATACATACATTTTAAAAAATGTAAAAGGTATCTGGATGATCTATTTCAAATAATAGATATTAAAGATAATAATTTCATTTGAATGAACCTAACAATTAAAACTCCCATGGACAAGCCTCGCTGTGGGCTCCTTTTACATACTTCCTGATCACATCATATGGTGACCTTTCAACTTGTTTTGCCCCATAGTAATAGGGTTTGTTTGGGAGTATGACTTTGTAATCATGTTTTTCATAAGGTATAAATGTAACTGTAACTGTCATACTTTCAATTTAAGATAAACGCAACAATTTTGCTACAGGACACAACAGGGCTTTTAGTTTAGTGTTAAGCTATTTAAAAAAAAAGCTTTAACACAATGTATTTATTTATTTATTTATTTGTTGCATTTATATAGCGCCTTTTATAAAAAAAAAGTATCACAAAGCACTGTACAGTACATAGCAGAAAAAAGAACAAACCACACTACATTTGTATAGCATGTCACACATACAGCTGCCACAGTCAGACCATTTAAATAACAGGTTTAAACAACAGTATACACATAATAATGCAAAGCAACAATATTAAAGTTACATTAAAATCCACTAAGATAAGAAAGCCATTTTATAAAAATGTGTTTTTAGTCTTGACTTGAAAACTGTAACGGCTCCAGCTTCCATGACAAACGAAGGCAGAGCATTCCATGATTTCAGAGCTCTACAAGAACAAGCCCTACTTCCTGTGTTGCTTTTGTTGACCCTAGGAATAACCAGCAGTCTCGCATCCTGTGATCTCAGAGTGTGGTTTGGAAGATACAGGGTCAGTAACTCCTGCAAATAACTAGGTGCTAATCCAAACAGGGCCTTGTAAGTTAACAGCAAAATCTTAAAATCAATTCTATAATGCACAGGGAGCCAATGTAAAGAGGCCAAAACAGGGGTAATGTGTTCACTTTTCCTGGTTTTAGTCAGAATTCTAGAGGCGGTATTCTGAACAAGCTGCAAGCGGGATACCACAGGTTTTGGGACACAGAAAAAAGTGCATTACAATAATCAATTCTAGATGAAACAAAGGCATGCGTTAGTCTCTTGGCATCAGATATGGAAATACTTGGTCTAGGTTTGGCTATGGTAAAAAGATACTTTAGTAACTTCCCTAATATGAGTCTCAAATGATAGATTAGGATCAAAGATGACCCCCAAACTCTTAATTTCTAGTTTAAGTTTTGATGAGAGACTGCAAGGGTCGAGATCATGTAATCCCATATTTCCTTTTAGTTGGTTCTGTGAGCCCACTAGCATTATCTGAATTCAACATTAGAAAATTCCTGGCTTTAGAGACAAATATAGCTGGGTATCGTCAGCATAGCAATGGAAGTTCACTCCGTGTCTGCGGATAATGTCACCTAACGGTAGCACATATAATGAAAACAACAAGGGACCTAGAATGGAGCCCTGTGGAACACCACAGACAACTTCCGATAATGCCGATTTTATCAGAAAGATAAGTCCTACTGTGCTTTCAAGACAATACAGTAGGATTCAATCAATATTATGTGATTGATACATTACTATATATACTGTTTTGTAATTCTATCAAAGATAGCTATAGATTCAACATGAATTCTCTCAGTATTCAGGACAAATAGGAGGTTGTTCATCTGTGTTTTCTCTGGCTTGCTTAAAATGGTTTCTGTGACATCACCCCTAATTGTGTCTTTCAACAGGAACATCTCAGCCATGCTGCTCTTGCCCTAGCTGTATAGCAGATAGCAATCACATCATGTAAAACCATTTGTTTGTAGAATTGTGTTGTTGGCCACCCATGTTTAACTGGGGTTCTGGCCCGGGTCCAGCTGATGACTTTTCCAAACCTCATCATTGGCTGGCAGATGCACAGGCTGCAGTTGGGTCCCAAGCAAAGCAGTCTTTCCATTGTCCAGTTAGCCTGTGCATGTTTGTTCTGCTTCACCTTGATTCCTGTAAGAGTCACACATCTGATGCTCAAGTCAAAGGGGAAGGAAATGACAATCCCAGCTGAAGACTGGGATGTTACGTGAGAAAAAAGATCTTAGCCATGTTTTTTTTTTTTTTTTTCCCAAAATGAATGTCTTCTTTCCAAGGCCTATTATTATTATTATTATAATTATTATTATTATTAGTCATAGTACTGTAGTAGCACAGTTACTGCTCACTTTGTTCAGTTTTCAATTAGCTAAACAAATGTGTTTCATTGTTTGTTAATGGATAGTTAATATATAGCAATTAAAAAAAGAATAATAATCATTTCAACATATCTGGCCAAGACCTCTTCTCCTTTAATCATGTCATGGGTTACAGTACTTTAAAAAACAACCATTATCATACAAAGAAACACATTTGTTAACACACAAAGATGTGCAGTGGCACATTTCCATACTACAATGGTACACATATACAGTGATAGCAATATTTAATTTGTTTAAACATTTCCACTTTTGCCTTTATATGTTGTCATTGTTGGAGTTTCAAATCTGATGACATCCAATGCCATGAAAAGCAGGCACTATATGAAGATGATCCCAGGTTGCGATTTGTCAAATTTCCAGTGGGGGGGATAAAAATAGACAAAACATACTTGGCACACCATGACACATCTATAGTACACAATTTAAACAGCGAAAACAATCACTGTGTTACTTATTTATACCGAATCGACTGCTAAATTATATATTATTTTTATGAATACGGAATCAAAACCCAATTACAAAAACTACCCTACGCAACTAAAATAAACTTAAAGCACACTCATGATGCCTGGTCCATCCCACTACTAACACCACATATGGCAAAGTGGTTAACAGTGTGCAGGTGCAGGTGATCAATAATCAGACAGACAACGATAATCCAGATGCAATGATAATTTAATGTTTATGTCCAATGCCTGATGGCTAACAGCAGTAATCAATGAAAATGTTAATGAAGCAATACAGCGATGTGTATTGCTTATTTGTAATCTGCAGGTTTGCCCCGAAATAATAACAGTCGCATTTCAATTCACCAACACGTAACACAAACACCAACACCAGTCCAAAGTGCGTGCTCTAGTGCTCGTAGTGAACACAGTTCTTTAGTGCAAAGAAAGTGCCGTGGTGCTGATCCGGGTTTAGTGCTGGCTTTTGGCGACAGCTCTGGATCGTGTTATCTGTCTCAATAACAACAAACCATATTATTAACCACTTCAACGTGTCATGTAGCGATTCCAATCTAGCTGTGGGCGTTTAGAAGACTGTGATATATTGCGGGAAGCCATTCAACTTTTACAAGTATATATATATATATATATATATATATATATATATATATATATATATATATAGTGTTTTACATTATTATTTTTTGTTTTATTATTAGTTTTACTTGTTTAGTTGTAGTTTATATCATTTTTAGCGAAAGCTAAACATGGCAACGTACATGGTCTTTCTATAATGAGCAATGGGAGTGAAGTTGGTTTGGAGGATTTCGATACCAGCGACAGTGATGCTGACTTATCACTCAGCGATGATGATGAAGAGGATGTAGAGCCAAGAACAATACAAACTGTACAACAGAAGAGCATGCAGCTACTTTACAGGTAAGCCAGCTGCGAACAAGAAGCTGATCCTGTTGTATTGAACATTTCAATAAATGGCACAGAGCAAGTCGATAATGGCACACATTTAGATGTTGTTTGATTTTTATTTGATAATTACTGTTTACTGATTATTATTGTTATAAGCATTATTAGCAGCGTTTTTGTTTTCATTGTTAAAAAGAAAACGTGTTTTTATCTCTATATTGAATATGGGTATGAAGTACACAGCATCATAAAGGGTTAATGAAAAACACAGTAGGTATTTATTTTTATTTTATTCATCATATGTTAACATTTTATAGCAATTACTGGTTTGAACACATTATTATTTTCAAAATCTGGCACCTGGGAGTAGTTTCATTTTTACATCTGGAGTTGAAGTGGTTAATAACAACAGACAAACAAACAAAACACTCACAGTTCTCAACTCAGATTCTCCTTTTGGTCATGCAATTTAACAAGTCACAAAGGAACAGATCACCTCACTACGTCCTCTTTATATACTGTCAACCATGACCTCTTGGTTAACGAGCGTACCCTCTCCTCCAATCCGTGGATGCCACGCCGTTAACCTTCTGGGTCAATGATTTCGTGTACCGTAGTTCAGTCCCCTTTCTAGATGGCCATCTTCCGCCTAACCCTGGGAATGAACTATCAGGCCATCTAATCCACGGTAATCTGTTCCCTTCTGAGGAGGGAAGCAGCAGCATTACTTTGTCTCCTGGTCAAAAGGTTCCAATTCATGCATTTTTGTTTTAATGCTGCTGTTGCCAGTGCTGGGACGATTTGAGGTTGTCCTGGGCCAAACAACCAACCAAATCTAAGTGATCTCTGAGTAGGAACGCATGCTGCACTACATTTTTGGACGAGTCTTTGTGCTCCTCTCACCCCTCTTTCAACAGATTGAGGATGCTGCGAGGCTGTCGGCTGTACAAGAGCTCAAAGGGGGAGAACCCTGTCGAACTCTGCGGCACCTCTCTCACTGTAAAGAGTAGGTATGGAAGAAGCGATGCCCAATGTTTTTACTCTTGGTTCACAAATCGTCTCAGCATCTGCTTCGGGGTCTGATTGAAACGTTCCACCAAACCATCCATCTGTGGATGATAAACAGATGTTCTGATGGGACATATTTTTAGTATTTTATAAACATGTTAGACAGAAAGTTGGTTCCATGATCAGTCAGGATTTCCTTGGCTCAGGCCATATTCTGCAATAATTCTTTGGCTATCGCAGCTGCACTAGTGGACCTCAATGGAACTGCTTCTGGGTATTGCGTTGCATTACCACCACTAATATATGCATATACCCGGAATCAGAAGGTAGCAAAGGGCCGACTATGTCCATTGCAACGAGTTCAAAGGGGGTGGAAATAATCAGTAGTGGGATGGGGCAGGGCGCACTCGACCCGGCGCTACTCGATGGCAGTCTGGGCATGTGGCTACATATTTCAACACATCATTATGAAGTCCAATCCAAAAAATCGAGCCAATATTCGTTCTCTTATCTTGTCAGCTCCGAGGTGCCCCGCAAAAGAGATATCATGCGCCAGCCTCATGACCTCAGGCCGACAAGATAGGGGAACTAATAATTGGTTTACATGCTGTCCTGTGCCCGTGGCAAGGTTTACCCTATACAGTAATTGCCCCTTGATAATGAAGTGTGGAAATACTAGCGCCCCAGCACCTTCAACAGCCTTACCTTCAATAGACCGGACCTGTCCCCAAGTGTGCGCTAGTGAGGAGTCGTTGTGTTGGCCTCACACTATGTCCGCACTTGAGTGCCACATGTCCGGTATATTGAGAGCGGCTGGAGTAACATCTGCCCTAGATGGCCCAGTAACCTCACCCTCTTGGTCACACTGCATTCCGACTCCCTTTGAGCATTCTCCCACCAAATGCCAGCCTTGTCTCATTAATGGCCCCTCCCATTTTCTTATCCGTCTCTCTTTATTTTTTTTTCTTGGACGAAAAAGGAGGGAAAACATTTCAGTTTGAAAATGAAAAATATCACCAATTATTTCCCTTTCTTTCTTTATAGTTTGGCCAGTCTCGGCCCAGAATCACTGGGTGTGGTAGCTTTTCCACCACCCCAGCTACTAGGTGACGTTTGATCAGTCCTACCGATAAGTATGCTTTTACGGTGGGGTATGTCGCTGTGTCTCCATGGATACAGGAGATAGCCACCTGACCTTGAGGCTGCAATGACACACCGCCCAAGATAGTTGTCCGAATTAAGGTCTGCTCACACCATGTCCACTAATGATGGGTTTTCACATTCCCCAAAACCACATTAACAATACAAGGCCCCTCCCGACCATTTTCCCCTCGCTTACCTGCTTCTGATGCCCAATTGCATGTCACCACATCACACTCCATCGCAGTGGGCAGCAGTGTGGAGTAGTGGTTAGGGCTCTGGACTCTTGACCGGAGTGTCGCGGGTTCAGTTCCAGGTGAGGGACTCTGCTGCTGTACCCTTGAGCAAGGTACTTTACCTAGATTGCTCCAGTAAAAACCCAACTGTATAAATGGGTAATTGTATGTAAAAAGAATGTGTAAAAAATAATGTAATTGTATGTAAAAAGAATGTGATATCTTGTAACAATTGTAAGTCGCCCTGGATAAGGGTGTCTGCTAAGAAATAAATAATAATAATAATGGGCATGACTTGGTCTAGTGTCCCAGCTGTTGGCATCAAAAACAGCTAGTGGGGAAGGAGAGAGCAGAGGTTAAATATCTGTCCCGTTGCTGGTATGGCAACAGAGCAGGGGCAGCAACTCTACCCCAGCTGGCGGTCAACCTTGGTCTCCATGGAGGGAAGGCAAGGTTGCCCATTGGGGTCGGTGGTCTAGAAGGTCTCGGACCCGGTCCCAGTGATGGTGGAGCGGAGAGAGGAGGTGGTGGTCAGCTGCTCTGTTGTGCTGGAGCGGTGAGTAGGCCGGTCTGGGCAGAAACCAGGGAGTCTTCGAAGTCCTCAGTGAGTTTCACTGCCTTTTCCAGGGTGTCGGGGTTGTGGCGCCGTATCCACACTTGTGTATCGGTGCCGACCACATGGCAAAACTGCTCAACCACAATAGCCTCTCCCATCTGTAGGCTTGTTTTCTGGGTGGGGTTGAGCCAGTGCACCATCTAATCACCCAGTTTTTGAGCAAAAAACCCTGGGGCGTGTATCCGAGGACCTCTTGAACTCCCAGAGCCGTACGTGGTGTGTTTCCCCCGTGATGTTTAGACAGCGCAGAATGGCTTGCTTTACCTGGTCGTACTGAGTGGCTTCAGTGTTCGTCATGGCCTGGTAGGCTGCCTGCACCTCCTCTTATCAAGCAGGGTCCCAGCTGGCTTGCCCAGAATTCTCTGGGCCATGTCGAGGTGGTAGCCAGCCACTCAAAAGCAACCAGCTAAGCCTCTCGGTCATTCTGACAGAGATCGAATGATTCTTGGTATTAGATCTCCTTCCTGACCTGTGAGGGTGCTGAGTAAAGGGAACAGAGTAACGTGGACTAGATGACCCAACAGTTCATTCCCAGGGTTAGGCGGAAGTCAGCCATCTAGAAAGGGGACTGAGCTATAGTACACTAAATTATTGACCCAGAAAGTTAACGGTGTGGCATCCGCGGATTGGAGGAGCGGGTACGCTCGTTAACCAAGGGGTCATGGTTGACGGTATATAAAGGGGACGTAGTGAGGTGATCTGGTCCTTTGTGAATTGTTAAATTGCATGACCAAAAGGAGAACCTGCGTTGAGAACGGTGAGTGTTTTGTTTGTTTGTCTGTCATTATTAATAATGTTGTTTGTTGTTATTGAGACAGCTAACACAATCCGGAGCTGTCGCCAAAGGCCATCACGGCACTTTGTTTGCACTAAAGAACTGTATTCACCATGAGCACTACAGCAATTAAAACCAAACTCCATTCCATTTTTTTTTCTTTTTTTTTTTTTTTGCTTTGACCAAACTTCTTGCACACAAATAATGCAGCATACATTATATTTATAATTTTAAATATCATATGTTTAACATTTCCGGATGAAGGTCTTAATACAGAATCTTTTAGGGGGAGGATAAACTTATCGCCCCCTGGAATGACAATTGAAAGTGCAGAGCCAGGGATAAAAAAAAAAACAGAGCCGAAAGTTTACAGTTTATTGCTACCTGGCTCAGGCAGCTAGATTAATTACACAGTTCTGGCACATGTGTTTTTGTTATACATTGCACACAATATGCCTCTGTGGAAGAAACTATGGTATATGATTACATTTTAAAACCCTAGACTTGTTTTACAGTCTAGTTTTATAAATTGTCTCTACTATACATTTTGTAGTTTAAGTAAAGCCCACATTTAATCCAGAGATAGGTCATACATTGCTTACTAGCTCAAGGCATCTTCAGAGAAACAGAGCAAATGTAAGAGCTGGCTGCAAATAGGGGCTGCATCAAACCACCCCAGTGTTTCGTGTTTATAATGCTCAGATGCTAAATATACTGCCTGGTATTCGATATGTGTGAGCTGAGTTTTAATTGTCTATTTCATGTACTGATTAAGCACACAGGTTTCTCCTGTACAGAACCATGTACTTCCAGAGTTAATAAAAGGCTCATGTGTGGAGCTGCGTATCTTTGAAGTCAGGGCTTCCAAATAAAACCAGGAATTCAGTGCTGATTTATTACTATTTAGACAAGTGGTGAACAGAGAGCTATAGGGTATGGAAATACTGCCTTCACATGAAATACACAGAAAACATCATCTGGGCTTTGGTGACCACAATCTGTTGGCAGCCCTTCATTGAAGTGGTGTCAGATACACAGTGTGCCCTTTCACCAATCATACACTTTTATTACTTTTTTTTAACAATTATGACAGTTATTGCCAGCCACATGTCCACAGGGTTCATTAAACTCTATGCATTTTATGATAAGTTAATCATTTGTCTTACTTGCTGTTGAGTTTTTTTTTTTGTATGTTGTTGTAAATTGACTCAACAAAGTCCTTAATTTAGGTGCATTGAATCTCTACTGACAATATTACTACATGTAAACAGCTGTCAGTAAGTGTTGCCCCTTTGTAACCAGATTATTAAGGCTATCAGTGCATACCTGTTTTTATTTCATACTGTACCAGACACAATGACAAACCATGATCACCAAGCAGCCCTAGCAGGTTGTAAGACTTTTTTTTAATGCTCACCTGACATTACAATGGCCTTGCCAGATGAAACGATTTAATGAAACCACTGGCTCTCAATACAGTAGTATTTGATCTGGTGACACACTCAAACTCACTGACTCTGGTCCAAAAGGGTGGAGTTTAGCTGTATAAAACCAGGACCTAGGGCAGGTAGAAGGCAGTCTGATCTGGGCCTGCAGTCAATCCACATGGGAAGCTCTATTCTAGTGAGTATAGGGGATTTGTTTTAAGTCCTGTTGCTTTATTTTACTTTTCATGGCTTGAAGAATGAGGCCCACTTGAAAGGATAAGCTTTGATTTACCTTTGCTGGACATTGTATGTGTATGTTGGGTACGCTTCTGAAACCACTTGACACTATACCTCTGTATTGTGTAACACTACTAAAGACTTTGGGTTGTCCCCTTTACTTGTGCCACAGGGCCCATTGGTCGCTTGGAAAAGGGGCCTGTGACATAAACACTAGATTTTTAGGTTAATTTAGAGAATTTGTAGCTGAAAATCATTGAAAATAATACACTTACTTTTTGCTTTTCTGTTGTATTGTGCTTGAAATTTGGCAACCTTAACATTGGTTCAGTGTAAAAATGTTTGTTAGAACTGTACAGGCAGACAAGAGTAGCAGCAGTATAGAGCAGTGGTTTGGGCTCTGTACTCTTGACTGGAGGGTCGTGGGTTCAATCCCAGGTGGGGGACATTGCTGCTGTACCCTTGAGCAAGGTATTTTACCTAGATTGCTCCAGTAAAAACCCAACTGTATGAATGGGTAATTGTATGTAAAAATAATGTGATATATTGTAAGTTGTCCTGGATAAGGACAAAGAAATAAATAATGTAACAAAAACAACATCTGTGTCTATGAAGGACAGCTTCAAATCAATTTCTGATTTTCATAGAACAAAAAAGCTATTGACAAGCATCAAATGATTATTTTTTATATGAAATACATGTTATCAGCTGTCAATGGAGATTTCCCAGAAATGTCATTTTGCAGGCCATCCTTCATGGAGATGAATGCACTGCCATCTATTGGAGAAATGAAGAAGCTGCAGTTTTTTTTTTTTTTGCTTTATGGCTTTTGGTGCGATATTTAAGTACGAAATAACGCACTCCAGGGTGTGTGGTAAGACATATCTTACCCACGTCGTAGGCTGAGTGACTCCAACTACCCAGAAGTGGGTAAGATAAGTCTCACCACACACCCTGGTGTGTGTTATTGTGCTTGTAAAATGGCTATTTAAAAAAAAAAAAAATCATTAATGGCGTATGAATATGTAAATTGTGAAAAGGCAAAACTAGATCCGAACCGTGGGTAACAGCATTCTCAAACCATGGTCATGTGATTGCTTAGCACCAATCAGTTATAATTTGAGTCTTGGTTTTATTTTGTGTTTGGGATTTCTGTACACAATATCTCCAATGTACGTGTAAAAGTATAACTTTTTATTCTAGGTCTCCTTTCTTTCTTTTCTCAGTTCCACATTTTCAGCAGCAGGTTTGCAGGCAAGTCAAATTGGGGTTTTGAAGAACTGACTAATCGTGCTGAATGCAGTATACTGAGCCCAGCAAAAAAAAAAACAAAGATTACTCCACAAAATAACAAGGGAAATGTTGCAGTTGACCTTTCTGGTGCAGTATGAGGGTAGAATCCAAGGCAAAAGATGTGTGCTGAAACAGAGCGCTTTTTTTGTTGGTAGTCGAGTGCTTCAGACTATGAACAGTCACAGACTCAGGTACTTCTTTATTTAACCTTGAATGTAAACACACATTACTTCAATTCAAGACCCATCTGTACTGTCCTGCACCTTTCTTATTATTTATTTCTTAGCAGACGCCCTTATCCAGGGCGACTTACAATTGTTACAAGATATCACATTATTTTTTACATACAATTACCCATTTATACAGTTGGGTTTTTACTGGAGCAATCTAGGTAAAGTACCTTGCTCAAGGGTACAGCAGCAGTGTCCCCCACCTGAGATTGAACCCACGACCCTCCGGTCAAGAGTCCAGAGCCCTAACCACTACTCCACACTGCTGCATCTCTCTGTGACTGGGGATGCGCACCAGAGTGCATCAGCCAGTAGGTGGTGCTAGAGGGTTATTAGTGTGACCTCAAGGTAATCATTTAGCGAGGAATCATTACACCTCTGAGACCCAAGGATTACTGCAGGAGGGCAGGACACTGTTCAGAAATGCCAAAGCCGGCTAGCCTGAAATACAGCAGTAATATGATGAAGGAAGGAAACACTTCAATACAATATTCATGCTTTCGGTTGCTGTAGTCATGTCATCACAGCATTTTCAAATCTGGTGTGAAGGTGAACTTGATCCCTAACAGGTCGGTGACACCATGTTTAAAATACATCACTATTACTGAATGAGCAGACCAAGGCGTTCAGGGTGTGCATTTGAAAGTGAGATATCATTGCAAAGGTTCTGTATTCCTGAGGTCCAGAACATCTTGTATTTACTACTTATGCAAAAAAAAAACGTGGTTGTGTGTGAAATATTAATGAGGAAATGAGGGTGTCTTGTTTGCTCTGCAGAGATGCACAAGCAGCATTAGCTAGCCTCCTCCAAACCAGACAGCCCTGTCAAAGTGAGCCCCTGTCTTCCTCTGTTTAATAATGCAATGCAGCCTTCTTCTACACTCTTCTATTTGCTCTCCTGCAAATGATTTTTGTCCTCCGTTGACAAAGATAAATGAAGGGATTAATATATATGGGAGAAATCTCCAAACTGTGTGCCGGCACAGGGCGCAGCTTGGTATTATTTCCCTTAGGTAACCGAATGCAGAAAAACTGGATTAACAGTCATTTGCTGTGGGGCTTAACTGTGATCAGAAGCCATTAGCAGAACATCATTTATATATGTACACACAAAAAACTTTCATTTCCTTCCACAAATTAAAATGGGAGAGGGCTATTAATTAGCCTTAGAAAAAAGCAGTATGATATTTCTTTTATGTGTAAAAGTATACTATTGTTTAAGTTTTAAAAAGAACAAATGCAGGTTATATATGTATTGATTTGTTTTATATAAAACCTGTAAAAAACATAATTAAAACACTTAATCACAATATGTAAATACTCAAAACCTTTCACAAATGCATCGAAAATAAACAAGTGCTCTTTGAATACTGATATATTTTGATGTTGTATTCAGCTAGGTTGATTGATATATTCAGTCTGAAACAATCTTTTCTCCATCAAATGTTTAAATAAAACAAAGGTCGCTTCATCTATAGATGACATTTTGTAACAGTTGAGGACCAAATAACATATATTAATAGCAAAGTATAACTTGTCTGTTTTTGTACAGATATCACACTTTTTTTTATATGCAACTAATTATTTACACTGTATTTAAAATTGTATACCAAATATAGAATTAAAATCATATAAAAAACAGAACTAGATACCTATTCCATTATACTGGTGTGTTACATCTTCTTGACAGCAACCTCTCCTTTAGTGCCCACATCTCCTCTGTGGTCAAATCTTCCTTCTACCATCTTCAAAACATCTCCAAAGTCCGTCCCTTCCTTTCCCTCCCAGATGCACAGATACTCTGTCATGCATTTGTCTCCTCTCGACTCGACTCCTGCAACTCTCTGTATGGTGGTGTGACAGGGTGACTGGGCGGTGACGTCAGACAGAAGCAGGAAGGAAGAACTCTGACACCAGGCACTGCAGTTTAAATTAAATGACGCGGCTGGCCGCCGTTTTATTTACAAATAACAAAAATACATAAAAGGTTTAAACAAAAAAAAAACACTGTGCTCACAGAGCAAAATAAATAGTTAAACGAAAACAAATCACGAACACAAAAAAATACAACACAGGTCAGGGTGGGCAACTGCTGTCACTGTTCCTGTGTTACTTAACCTCTCTCTCTCTCTCTCTCTCTCTCTCTCTCTCGCTCTCTCTCTCTCTCGCTCTCTTTCTCGAGGATTGTGGGATTGTGGGAGGAGCCAGGTGGTGAGTGGAGTGCGGGAGTTGTGATTCAGGAGAATCTAAGCTTTTGCAATTTATTTATATATATTTATATTTATACTTTTGTGTTTTATGTAAAAAAAATTTGTCGGTTTAGCGTAATAGTGGTAGTATATTTGTGAGTCATTGTTGTTTGTTTAGCTGATCATAGATCAGCAGAAACGCCGATATGGCGTGTAGTGCGGGGGGAGGGGGGATGCTGACTCACCGGCACGGCTGCCGCTGTGTGCCTGATGTCGGTGTGTCGGTGGAGGAATGCCTGGTGGCGGTAGGAGAGGTTGTGGGCTTCAATAAAATAAAATCAGCTTCAAGGATGAATAAAGCTCTAGTCATTTTTTAAACTGATTTGGATTTGGTAGACAAGCTAGTGGAGGAGGGGTTTAGTGTGCAGGGGTCTTTTATTGAAGTTTCACATTTAGTGACACCCGTAACCAAAGTAATACTGTCTAATGTCCCTCCCTTCTTAAAAAACGAGTTACTGGAAAGAGAGCTAGCAAGATATGGAAAATTGATGTATCCCATTAAGACGATCCCTCTAGGATGTAAAACTCCCAGTGTTAAACATGTCTTGTCTTTTAGAAGACAAGCGTTTATTTTACAACACGATTCTAATTTAGTTATTGAAGTAGCGTGGAACTTTAATGTCGAGGGGACGAATTGTGTTGTTTTTGCCAGTTCTGATATGATGAGGTGTTTAAATGTGGAGCTCAGGGACATCAAAGAAAACAGTGTCCGAGAAACAGGGAGCGGGCTGAAGCAGAGCAGGATAAGGGAGCTCCTGGTGGGGAGGAGGCTAGGGGCGATCGGGGAGAGCGGGAGGACGAGCAGCCCCCGGAGCCAGCAAAGCCCGAGTCAGCGGAACCAGCAGAGCCCGAGGCAGCAGAGCCCGAGGCAGCGGTGCCTGAAGCCGCGGTGCCTGAAGCAGCAGCATCAGCCGTGTCTGAAGCAGTGTCGATACCGCAGCATAAGAGACACAGCCAAGCGCAGACAGCCTCAGGGCAAGAGACTGGACAAAGCCAAGACGAGTTTGAAATGGTGGCGAAAAAAAAGAAAAAGAAAAACAAACAGTCTGAAGAAGGAGAGCCCAAGCGAGACCCTGGGTTAGTGTTTGTGGGCAGCCGGGAGAAGACTCAGTCCCCCGGCGTGAAAGTTGAGGAGAGCGGAGGCGATCCCCAACCGATGCCTGAAGAGGAACTGACGTCTTCCCCGGAGGCTGTGCCACCTTGCCCTGAGGAAGATGACACTAGCACAGAACTGCCCCAGTCTGACTATGAGACAGGTAGCAAGACAGGGGGCACCGAGGCTGAAGCTGTGGCTGTGGAGAGCGGCGAGGCCGCTGAAAAAGATGGGGCAGACGGCGAGGAAGACGGAGGGCTCTTTGATTCCTCGTTAATCTCGGACGTCCCTGACAGCCAACCCGTCAGGAGAAAACTCTATACACTGCAGTACATTTGCAACTTTCTTGACAGTACCAAAGGTAAGAGGGGAGTGGACATTAAAAGTTTTTTTCCCGATTTAAAATTGTTTTTACATTCTGCGCATGGAGTCTCCAGGAAGTCCACACTTGAGGAGCTAGATCAGCAGAAGAGATGCCGTTTAAAAAAACTAGTACAGACGGTAAAGGAAATGATACGTTCAAAAACATTATTTTAAAATGGATTTTTGTAATGCAACTTTTTTATTGTTATTTTTTAGTGTTTGTTTTAACTTGATGGTCTTAAATATTCTAACCGCCATGGAAAAGTCTATTTTTATTTCCTTTAATGTTAATGGCTGTAGACAGTCTTTTAAAAGAGCACAGTTATTTGATTTTTTTAAAGCAGAAAAGGGCTGGGGTTGTGTTGCTGCAGGAGACGCACACTGAGCAGGAAAATGAGTCAGAGTCGGTTGGTCAGTGTGTGTTCAGTCACGGCTCCAGCACCAGCGTGGGAGTAGCGGTGCTTTTTAAATCAGACCTGGCTGTCAGTGTAAAGCAAGTAGAAGAGATTGAGAAAGGGCGGCTTTTAAAAGTACAAACACAAATGGCTGGTTTTAACTTTACTTTTATAAATATTTATGCACCAAATACAGGAAGAGAAAGAACTGTATTGTTTAATAAGTTGAATCAGACCATTTTAAAATGCAATAATAATGACGTATTAGTGGTTGCGGGTGATTTTAATTGCACTGTGGATTTTACAAAGGATAGGAATACTGAGGAGCCACATCCTCAATCCTCCAGAGAGCTGACTGCAGTTTTACAGTCCAGTGACCTGGTTGACGTATGGAGATGTTTGCACCCTCATACTCGACAGTACACCTGGTCCCAGTCTCGTAATAATTACACATCTAGAGCACGACTGGACCAGCTTTATTCATTCCGTTGTCACCTCAATTTTTTTGTAGGGGCAAGTATAATTCCTAATAGTCTGTCAGACCACCACTGCCTGTTAGTTACTGTACTTATTCCAACCAAAGCACACAAATCTTCTTATTGGCATTTTAACATTCTTAATTATTAAAAGACTGTAAATTTGGAAATATTTTTAAAGAGTTTTGGAAAATCTGGCAAAAACAAAAGAACAATTATCAAGATTTAAGGCAGTGGTGGGACATTGGGAAAAAACAAATTAAAATTTTTTGTCAGCAGTACACCCTGGAGGCAACCAGGTCACTGGACAAAGCAGTCAGGGAGTTAGAGAGAGACATTCTAAATTTAGAAAATAACAAAGATCACTCCAATGAGCAAACATTCCAAAAAAGAAAAGAAAAAAGAAATGTGCTGGGCAGCTTGCTGGAGGAGAAGGTGAAGGGGGCGTTGGTGCGTTCTCGCTTCGTGGAGCTGAGGGACATGGATGCACCCACTTCCTTCTTCTTTGGCTTGGAGAAAAAGAGAGCATGCAGCCAGCAGCTGAGGTGTGTGCGAACGCCCTGCGGCAGAGAACTATACAGCAGAGGAGATCAGTGAGGCAGCTGTGCAGTTCTACAAGCAGCTATTCACTAAAGAACAATGTTATCCTGATGACACAGAGACCCTGTTCCCAGCCTGAGTGAGGAGGAGCAGAGAGGACTGGATACAGAGCTGACCTTCGAGGAACTGACCACTGCAATGACACAGCTCTCCAGTGGGAAGGCGCCTGGGATAGATGGCCTCCCTGCTGAGTTTTTCAAACATTTCTGGGTAGTGATCGGGGAGGACTTCTTCCAGGTGCTGAAGGAGAGTCTGGAGAGAAAAGAACTGCCTCTCAGCTGCCGCAGGGCAGTGATCACACTGCTGCCCAAGAAAGGAGACCTCTGCCTTTTAAAGAACTGGAGACCTGTTTCGCTTTTATGTGCAGATTCAAAAATAATTTCTAGATGTCTCGAGAATAGACTTAAAAAGTGTTTAAGTACAGTAATACATCAAGATCAAAGCTATTGTATCCCAGGAAGATCTATTTTTGATAACCTGTTTTTAATTAGAGATTTTTTAACTTTGAGTGAAACATGTCATTTTAATGTGGGATTGGTCTCCCTTGATCAAGAGAAGGCTTTCGATAGGGTCGACCACACCTACCGTGTGAAAGTCCTGAGAGCCTTCGGGTTTGGCCCTGTTTTTATTTCCTACATTGAGCTTTTATACGCTAATGTTTTTAGTGTTTTAAAGATTAATAATGGGTTGAGCAAACCTTTCTCAGTGAGCAGGGGCATTAGACAGGGCTGCTCTCTGTCTGGCATGCTGTATTCGTTGTCTATAGAGCCACTGTTGCATCTTCTGAGGGGCAGGTTGTCTGGCTGGGCAGTGCCTGCCTCACCCGTCCCTGTCTCTGTGAAAGTATCGGCCTACACTGATGATGTGAACGTGTGCAGTGATGGGGACGTCCAGGCCCTGAAGGAGAGCTTGGCAGTATTTCAGAGAGCATCGTCAGCACGGATAAACTGGGCAAAATGCAACACCTTCCTGTCAGGTGGTTGGCAGGAGGGGGGGCCCCCCACACTGCCTCAGCCCCTGCAATGGGACAGGACTGGGATTAAGGTGCTGGGGGTGTTCTTTGGGACAGAGCTGTTCATGCAGAAGAACTGGGAGGGCCTGGTGGATAACTGGCAGTGGCTGCTAAACCGCCTCTCCTTCAGGGGGAGGGTCCTTGTGATTAACAACTTGGTAGCGTCCATGCTGTGGCACAGATTAATGTGTCTGGACCCTCCCCCAGGGCTGCTGGAGCAGGTTCAGAAAAAAACTAGTTATTTTTTTTTTGGGATGGAAACCACTGGCTGAAACCAGCAGTACTGTACCTGCCCCGAGACGAAGGAGGGCAGGGATTGATTGACATGCCCTCCCGGGTCGCTGCGTTCAGATTGCAGGCAGCCCAGAGACTGCTGTAAACCCCTGAGCTGAGCTGGAGAGGCATGGCTTTGTCCCTTCTCAAGAGGGTTGGGGGCTTGGCTTAGACAGACAGCTGTTTTAATGACCCCAGTAAAGTTATTAGAACTGAGATGGAAAGCTTTTACAGTAACATGTTAAATGCCTGGGGGTTAATTAAGATTTTAAGGACAGATGAAAGCCTCTGTACATGTTTTATTTTTGAGGAGCCTTTGTTTTTTAATAGAATTTTTAACATTGATGCTTTTAATTCTAAACAGCTTTTTTTAGTGTTTTTACAGGCCGGAGTCACCACCCTGGGTCACCTGGTAGACTGGACTGAGTGGCGATGGAAGAGTGGGGCCGAGTTGACTGCAGTGTTGGGTCTGAGCTAAGTGCACTTCATAGAGAGAGTGCTGAGAGAGATCCGAGCCTCCCTGAGCCCAGCAGTGTTGGAGTTTGTGGCGCGGTGCTTGTCAGAGAGGCAGGCCCCTGAGCGTGAGCCTGATTTCCCCTCAGTGCTGCTCTCCCCTGCACTGCCGGAGGAGGAGGAGGGGGGGAGCGACCCGGGATGCTGTTATCCCTGGATGAAAAGACCAATTTACAGTTTCACTCTGTAGAGAAGAGGCAGCTCTACTGCACTGTGGTTAAGACCCAGCATTATCACAGACTTAAAGACCTGACTGACACCAAGTGGAGGGCTCACCTGGCGATGGAGGAGTCTGTGCGGCCGTCCTGGAGGGTGCTGTACAAGCTGCCTCTGCCCAAGCGCTCCGGGGACCTGCAGTGGCGAGTGTTGCATGGTGTTGTCGCCACGAACCGCTGGCTGAGCCGAGTTGACCCAGGTGTGGGGGAGCAGTGCCCCTTCTGCCCCGCCATGGAAACTGTGTTTCACCTTTTTACAGACTGCCCACGACTCCGGCCTTTTTTTGTTTTTCTAGAAGGCCTGCTGATGAATCTCGGGGTGCATTTTACTAAAGAGTTATTAATTTTAAGTATTAAGTATTCTTTTAAATTTCGTCATCGGTGTGCCCTGATTAATTTTCTCCTGGGTCAAGCGAAGCTGGCGATTTTAAAATCCTGTAAGAACAGACTATCTAGCACTGGTATAGATGATGGCCTGTGTGTTTTTAGAGTTCTGGTTGTAACCAGGGTAAAAGTTGATTTTTCTTATTACAGCATGATGAATGACATGGATCATTTTATGATGAGGTGGTGTATTGAGGATGGGGTGTGTGCAGTGGGTGAAGATGGTATGCTAATTTTTAATTTTTAGAATGTTTCAGTTGTTTATCTGTGTTTTTTATCCTTGTTCTATTATAACCAGTGCTGGAATTTACTAGTTTTATTTATGTTACTTTAATGTTTTGTTGTTTTTCTTTTATGTTGTTCAATAAAGGGATTTAAAAATCTCTCTCTCTCTCTCTCTCTCTCTCTCTCTCTCTCTCTCTCTCTCTCTCTCTCTCGCTGAGGTTTGTGGGATTGTGGGAGGGGCTTGTGAGGTGTTTGAGGAAGGTTTGTTTGAATTGAATTAATCCTTTAAATTATTTTAAAAAATAATAATAATAAAAAAAAAATTAAAAAAAAAAGTTTTTCTTTCTTTATTAAATTAATTGTTGTGAGTGTGGGAGGGCTGATTCAGCCCCGGCAATGATGTCTCATTCAGGGGGAGCGGCAGGTCCGACTCGCCGGCATGGCTGTCGCTGTGATCCCGACAGTGCTGTATCGGTGGAGGAATGTTTGCTTGCTGTGAGTGAGGTAGTTGGAGAAGATAAAATAAGATCAGCATCACGTATGAACAAACGATTATTTTTTTTTTTTAGTGATACTCAAGATGTAGATACACTGGTTCAGGAGGGGTTTGTGGTGAAGGGGAGTCTGGTGATGGTGTCCCCGTTAGCTACCCCAATAACTAAAATCACTCTGTCCAATGTCCCACCGTTTTTAAAAAATGAACTGTTAGAAAAGAACTAATGAGATACGGGAAGTTAATGTCTCCGATTCGGTTTGTATCTTTGGGATGTAAGGATCCCAAATTAAAACATGTATTGTCTTTTAGAAGGCAGGTTTTTGTTATTAAATAAGCCCAATGAAGAAATCGATGTAGCTTGGACCTTCAGTGTAGAAGGAGTCATTGTGTAGTTTTTTGCGAGCACTGACACATTACGATGTTTTAAATGTGGAACTCATGGGCATCAACGGAAAAATTGCCCGGTAAGAGAGAGTGAGGGTGTACAGGAAGGACAGGGTGAGACTGGTGGGGAGGCTGTCAGGGATGATCGGGGAGAGCAAGAGGATGAGCCGCTGCAGTCAGAGATATCTGCGGGACCGAGTGAGCAGGCAGAGCCTGCACTACAATTAACAGGACAAGAAAACAAGGACGGAGATACTGCTGACAATCAAGGTTTTATTATGGTTGAAAAAAGGAAAAGAAATTAAAAAAAACGATAAAACTGTTAAAGAAAATGAGAGCGTGTTGGAGCGGAGCTCTGGAGCGGTCTCCTTGGATCTTGGGCAGGCTCAATACACCGGCTTTGAAGCGGGGGTTGCACCTGGGTCTGATAGGAGACTGAGGTCCGGGTTGGGTGGCCACGGCACTGCGGGAGTGGAATCCCGTGGTGCGGGGGCTCCTGATTCGAACCCTGGGGGGAGTCACGGTAGCTCTCTCTCTCTCTCTCTCTCTCTCTCTCTCTCTCAATTCAAATTCAAATTCAAATTCAAAAAATGCTTTATTGGCATGACAAAATGGAATTGAGTTTTGCCAAAGCAATTCAACAATGAACATTATCACATAACAACCCAGACAATACAATACAACAACAACCCTCCCATTCCCTCCCTCCCTCTCTGTATTTACAGTGGACATGGGTGCACATGAGTGCCTGGTCCCGTGCTCCAGGGTGTCTACACCAGGGACTGTCTGTCTGTCTCTCTGTCTCTCTGGCTGTGGCAGGCAGCTACATACTGGGCAGCTAGCTCTGCTGTCTGCTGCTCCTCTCCTAACAGAACTGGCAGTTTTCTAAGTCAGAGAGCAGCTGGAATGTTGTGGCCTGATTGGCCAGTTTGGGGAAGTACGTGTCCCTGATTTCCTTATACTGGGGACAGTGTAACAGGAAGTGCATTTCTGTCTCTACCTCTCCCAGATCACAGTGACAGCACAGCCTTTTTCTTTGGCAATCCAGGTTTTTGTGCCGGCCAGTTTCGATGGCCAGGCTGTGGTCACTGAGTCTGTACTTGGTCAGGATCTGTCTATGTTTTGTGTTTTGACCCTGATCAGATATTCTGCCAGGGTAAATTCTTTTTAGGGCCAGATAGCATTGTAATTTATTGTGTGATTCAATTTCATTATTCCAATGTACTTTATAATTGTTTTCCAGATTTAGATTAATTTGTTTCATTTTTTTGTGCTGGGAGTTTTTGTTGGTGGTGTTCTGAAGCTCGCTGGTGTTAATTTGGCTCAATTGGCTGAGCTTCAGTACCATTCTACTGAGGGGATTCTCTTGTGGAGGCTGTGTGCAGCTCCGCAGTGCAGTGTGGTGGTAGGACTGCGGATCAGCCTGCTGTAGATGGACCCAGTAGTTGGCCTCGTTTCTGTATGGAGTGGAGTAAGGGGAACCGGCCCAATTCAGCCCTGCAAGCGCTATTTGCTGCACTCCTGTGAACCTGCAGGAGGTGTTTACAAAATTCCAAATGGAAAATTTCTATGGGGCTTTGATCCCATTTTTATAATCAGGGTTCATAAGGGACCCCATACTTCACTACCATACAGAAGGATTGGCTTTATTATGCTGTCGAAAATTTTTAGCCAAATTTTTATTGGTGGTTTAATTTTGTATAGCTGATTCTTTATTGCATAAAAAGCCCTGCGCTTTATCTCTTAATGCATTTATAGCCAGGTTGAAGTTCCCAGGCGCACTGATTTTTAGACCCAGGTAATTGTAGCTGGTGCTGTGCTCCAGGATGTTGTTTCCCAGGGTGAAGTGGTACCTGTTTCCCTGAGATCTGGCTTTCTTCTGGAATACCATAACTCTGGTCTTGTCCAGGTTTACTGTCAGTGCCCATTTCTGACAGTACTGCTCTAGCAGTGCCAGGCTCTGCTGCAGCCCCTGCTCTGTGGGTGACAGCAGGACCAGGTCATCTGCATAGAGCAGGAATTTGATTTCTTTGTCGTGTAGAGTGAGGCCAGGGGCTGCCGACTGCTCCAACACTGTGGCCAGCTCGTTGATATAGATGTTGAACAGTGTTGGGCTCAGACTGCAACCCTGTCTCACTCCATATGGGTGAAAAACCCTGTTCTTTGGTTTCCAATTTTGACACCACACTTATTCTCTGTATACATTGACTTAATGATGTCATAAATTTTACCCCCTACACCGCTTTCAAGAATTCTAAGGAATAGACCTGGATGCCAAATTGAGTAGAATGCTTTTTTAAAATCTATAAAACAAGCAAAGATTTTCCCTTTATTTTTTTGGTGGACATGTTTGTTTATTAGGGTGTGTAGGGTGTAAACATGGTCAGAGGTGCGGTAATTTGGTAAAAATCCAATCTGACTCTTACTCAAGACATTGTGTTTGGTAAGGAAGGCCAGTATCCGGGCGTTAATGATACTGCAGAACACCTTCCCCAGATTACTGCTCACACAGATGCCTCGGTAATTATTGGGGTCGAATTTGTCTCCACTTTTGTGAATTGGTGTTATTAGCCCTTGGTTATGTCAGGGAAACAGCCAGCAGCCAGGATGAGGTTGAATAATTTGAGCAGGGCCTCTTGCATCTTGGGGCTGCTGTGTTTCAGCATCTCGTTTATGATGCTGTCGGGCCCGCAGGCTTTCCTGGGCTTGAGGGCTTGGAGCTTCTCTTTTAGCTCTGGTCCTGTTATTGGGAAGTCCAGTGGGTTCTGATTGTCCTTGATTATGGTTTCCAATTCGTTTAGTTTTTTTAAAATAGAATTTTGGTCTGGATTTAATTCATTTTCATCTAATTCTTGATAAAGTTTATCAAAGTAATTTTTCCAAATGTTACCATTTTTGATTGCCAATTCGTGACTCTCTCTCTCTCTCTCTCTCTCTCTCTCTCTCTCTCTCTCTCTCTCTCTCTCTCTGCTTGTTATTCCCAATCAAAAGTGCACCACACCTGGAGAATACTCGTTTAGCTTCATGGCTCCGACTCTTTGGAACTCTCTCCCAGCTTTGGTGCGTGATGCTCCCACCATCGCTCGCTTTAAATCAACTCTCAAGACCCACCTGTTCTCTCTTGCTCTAACCGAGGAGTTTAAGTGCGCCAAGGTCTGACTGGAAATGACATTAGTAGAGTCATGCAACAAATGCATAAGGGAGGCAACACTGTGTTGAAAACTGGAAGAAAGTGGGCAGCAAAGAAAGCCGTGGCTGCCCTTCGAATCGGTGATATCATGGGGCAAGTTCAGCATGGAAGAGGGGGTCTTGGTCTCAGTTAAGCTCCTCCTACATGGCACAAGGCAGCCCCAGCTCAACGGAAGAAGCTGGTAGTCAACGAGGTGCAAAAGCAGGAGGAGAGGATGAGGTGCGTAAAGGCCGTTTCCCAGGCCAAGCAGAAAGAATGGATGAGATGGGAGAGTGTGGAACAATGCAAGATCGGCTGGCAAGACCTATGGACAATAGAATAGAGCAGGATCAGTTTCCTTATCAGGTCAACATATGATGTTCTCCCATCACCAAAGAACCTAAACATCTAGGTAGGAGAGGATCCCTCATGTCCTTTGTGTTCATCACCTGCAACATTAAGGCACATTTTGACAGGATGTAAGGTGTGTCTTAGCCAATGACAGTTTACTTGGCGTCATGACCAGGTGCTGTGATGTTTGGCCTTAGCATTGGAAGACAAGCGTAACATGACCAATAAGTTGCCACCAGTTCCATCAAAACATTACGCAAAAAAGGTAACATTCCTCCGCCCAGGAGAGCAACCACCAAGAAATGGTGTTAAAACCAAGCCTCGTCCAAGACAATTGGATGCTGCTGGAGACTGGAACCAGATATTGTCTTGTGGTCTGGATCAGCACGCTTTGTTCACCTGGTAGAGTTAACAGTGCCATGGGAGGATGCTGTAGATGAGGCGTATGAGAGGAAGAAACTGCATTATGCTCAACTAGCCACTGAAGCAGAACAGGGAGGATGGAGAGTCCAGGTTTACCCAGTGAAGGTGGGTTGTTGAGGATTTGTGGCACACTCTACAACTCGGTTTCTCAGAGACGTCAGATTCAGTGGCCAAGAGTTGCGTCGCACAGTGAAGACCTTATCTGAAGCAGCAGAGAGGAGCAGCAACTGGCTGTGGTTGAGATGGAAAGATTCTGGTTAGGGGATCTCAAGCATAATAGAAAGAAAGAAACGCTAATGTACAGGTAAGTAAGCTGGGCTGAGTTGAGTGGGGGACGGAGGGGGGTGATGCTGGGATGCCAGAATCACAGTCGAGCCCTCTTGAGGTGTCGTGGGCTAGTCGACGAAACACCGAGGATGGAAGGTGCCCACTTGAAGACCCCAGAGATGCACCCTACTTAGCTCAATCCAGACGGTTGTCATGCTGATGCGCTGGGGATACCGCACTGTGGTTGATCCCTGGAGCCAGCATCGCAGCCGTTGTCTGTGCTAATGCATCAGGGAGGCAAAATAAGCTAATCCCTGGAGCCAGCATTACACTTTAGCCATCAACACCAGGCAGAAGGATATCTACATCATCAGATGGAAGGAAACTCAAATGGATGGAGCCGCAGATGGATCACATTAGTTTACTGTAAAGCTGCGTCTTAGTTGGTGCTTATCTTGGCGAGGGCCGAGTTCAAATCAGTATGAAGTTTTAACATCTACTCTCGTGTGATGGAAATCCTGTCTCCGTGGTTGTACACTGGTGCTGCTCCCCTGAATATAAAGAACCTGAATCTAAACTATATCTGGAGGCGAAATTCCTCCAGTGGCGTAGCGGCTACAAAAAATAAAACATCTTAATTGTCACATACATATACTCGTTTACAGGTGTAAATGGGTATATGCACATACAAAACTGTAAAACCGAAATCATTGTTTCTAATACTACATAAAAAGAAAATATAACACTACTTCCGGTAAACTGGTTGTACATGTTAATACGGAGTGGCTGTCATTCTTTCTGGGGTGTTCACGGACTTAGTGGGTTGCTCTCCAAATTAAAAGAAGTGGAGGAGGACTCGCAAAACAATTTAAGCATCGCACTTTGTGAATATAACTATCTCTTAGGGAGTAATTCCGCTGTGGCGTAGTCAGCTACTTCAGCGTTATTGGCGGACCTGATTAAGATCAGCGTCGTGTCTAAGAACTATACACCCTCCTCGTCACATAATACATCTATTTACTTTTCTTTCATTATTCTTATTATTTTGTGGCACAAAATCTTCCCCCGTAGCCCTTTAAATTGTGACATTCCTTTTTACATTTCACTCCTGAACTACACCATTGGGTAACCCACCGGTGTGCACTTGCAATGGATTACCCTGACTGCAAGCATCGCCTACTTGTATCTGCATTAACATAAATGAACCATGGCTATCTCACATTTTAAATGTGTTTGGATAAGGGTGTTTAGTGGGTTTATGAACACTGGTTGAAGTTACGTGGAAAGCTCTTTTAGCCACATGCAGGCCTAACTCAGTAAACATGAATACAGTGCAGTCTGATTCAGGCCAATTCCCACCTGTCTGGAAAAGTTATGGTCTTCTCCAGTTCTGTACATAAAGATAAGAGAAAGGAAGCAAAAGGTATTCAGCTGTTGTGCACTACACATTTTATCTTAATACTGCCACAATGTTGACAGTGTAATGTAAAAAAATTACTTCTGGCTTTCACAAACCCACAATATGAGGAGTTTTATTTCTCACCAGATAAATCAGCTTTTCAACTGCATTCAGCCATATACCTCTATTAAAAGGCAATAATAATAATAATAATAATAATAATAATAATAATAATAATAATAATAATAATAATAATTGTAAATGTATATGTTAGACGTAGTTGTAAGTGACTCTGCAGCTGATGCATATTTCACACACCCTAGTCTCTGTAAGTCGCCTTGGATAGAGGCGCCTGCTAAATAAACAAATAATAATAATAATAATAATAATAATAATAATAATAATAATAATAATAATATGTTGTTGTTTATTCTAATAAATGTATTTTTGAACTGCATTACCTGGTTTACTTGATCCTGTCTTACTGTGCTTTGTAAATGTGTATTGTTGCGGGAAGATCCTGCTGTCAGCAGGGTTGAGTAGAATACCTGAATCTATTCATCCCTACAGTAGTATTGGATTATTGATGCATTTAATGTTCCAAGCTTATTATCAATTAATTCTACTCCCTTCTCACCTCCAAAAACCATGACACACGATTCCCCAGCCAACAGAAATACACAGAACTGAATGCAATGAGATTTCTGCTGACAGAAAAGGAGACACAGAGTTTGGCCAGGTCGTTTACTGTTTTCCTGTGATATTATCTAAATGCTATTACATCAGGGATCCACTAAGGGGAGCACTTGACAACAACATGGAGCAAAAATAAAATGACCTCAGAGGATCGTAACTGATGCTTTCATTTCGTTTTCAGAAATACAAGTCAAGTATACATTTTAAACAGCTTATTAAGTTATTTATTGTAAATAGCTGTTCGCGGATGAGAAGTAAAACTGAGGTCCTATTGTAAGTGACTCTGCAGCAGCAGTTGTGATGCATAGTTCACCCCCTAGTCTCTAAGTCGCTTTGGGTAAAGTGTCTGCTAAATGACTAAATAATACTAATTGCTCGCCCTACAGTAAACTGTGATTTCAATATTTCAATCAATTAATAAATACTTTAAATAAATAAAAAATTAACATTTTGGAAAATGATCCCCCAAAAGGTATGTGTGTGGACTAGTGCTGCAAGATGTGTATTTACAAACAGTGTTTAAAACTGGACCTAAAGACTGGGTCACAGCCGTACAAAAGTAGCTTTTAATGGTGCACATTTTTATTTCAAGCTTTTGTACAAATGCACTGCAGTTTTAATCCTTTCTGTAACAAATTGATGGGTTAAACTGTATTTTCCACACATTGGAGAGTGTCGTTCGAGAATGCCTCTCCATAATCTTCAAACTGATACCCACTTGCGTTAATTCAGATAAGAGAAGGCTCCTACTGTTTAATATATATATATATCTGTTGATGCCAATAAAACATTATGATATTATGGACATCATAAACTTTAATAGGCACCATAGACCAGTCCTTTGTCATTTCTTGATGAAATGTTTTTTTGTTTTATTTTGATTACCATTAATGCACTCTTTGTTTTTTTAAATTCATTTATTTGTTTATTTAGCAGACGCCTTTATCCAAGGCGACTTACAGAGACTAGGGTTTGTGAACTATGCATCAGCTGCAGTGTCACTTACAATTACGTCTCACCTGAAAGACGGAGCACAAGGAGTGACTTGCTGAGGGTCACAGAATGAGTAAATGGCTGAGGTGGGATTTGAACTGGAGACCTCCTGGTTACAAACCCTTTTCTTTAACCACTGGACCACACAGCCTCTTATGTTTGAGACATCACATACAATGTTGAAGCAAAGCGTCATGTGGTTCATTGACCCACTAGATCATGCGACCCATGAACTGTGTTTAGCAGGAGCTGATAGGAAGGAAACTTCTTTTTTTTTTTTACCCAATACAAACCCAGTATTTTCCACCTCTACTTTTTAACGAGAGGAGAGGAGAGGAGAGGAGAGGAGAGCTATTGTGCTGGAATTGCCAGCACAATATTTGTTAGCACAATTGTTTGTTTGTTTGTTTTGTTTGGCCAACGTGCCCTTTTGTTTCTGTCTTTTGTTCTGTTTAAATATTTTGTTTTAATTATTTAATAAACACGCTTTGCGCCGGTTGCGCTACAGTTTTGCCCAGCACTTCTTTGTTTATAATTTACTCCTTCCTGGTCTGTGATTTCACTGCAACCACTCTGCCACAATGCCCAATTAACCGAGAAAATTAAAAATGAAATTGCTTGATACTGCATGTCAAAAGTGTATGAAATGTCACTCTATAGCACATTGCCTTCTCTGAGCATTAGTGCAATTGTCCTCTTTGCTAAATGCCTTCTCTCTGGAGATAGGGGGCTGTCTTTACTCTCAATGTATTGAGTTGTGCAGATCTACCAAGAGATGGCACTGAAGAGCATGAAGCACTTCATGTGCTTCGACTCAGTGAATCTTTTTGCAAACCAAATGATTCAGAGGGTTCAGTGGATCAGGAGGCTTCACTTTTCCCATCACTAGATTCCAAGTTTAATTCATTGTAGGTTTTAATTCACAATGATGCCTATCAGATTTTAAAATTCTAGAAAGTGATTCAATACATGTTACTGTACAGAATGTATGATCAGGGGACATTGTCTTTACCTTCTCACAATTTCAGACTTGTGTGCTTAGTGCATCTAGTAAATACTAATTAAGACCCCGTTCACACGTGTGATTTGAGGCGGCCCAGAAAAGAAACGCTCCAAAAAAGAAAACAGATTTCGATGTGGCCCAGGGCTGGCCTTCACATAAATATGAACACAAAGCAGATTTAGGGTTGGCTTTTCGTATCACATGACCAGTGTGGTTACATAGCTCAATAGACACTCCCATACTCCCACACGCGCGCAAGGTAAATAGATCATCATACAACTTTAATTATAAAAATATTAAACAATTAAAAAAAAAAATCTAGCAGGTTAACGTTCAGGTTGCGTCTTTCACACGAGCTGCAGTGCATTCATAATTATGCTTCATTTGTCACAATTACCTTTTCTTCCTGTTAAGCAATAAATATAAACACTGCCACATTGTGGCTCTCAATAATGATCAATAATGCAGTGACTTGGCATACTCAGCCACCATTGTTTATTTTGCATGCAACAATATACACAGCTACAGAAGTGTGAGTCTTTACATTAAAATGCTGATCATTTCTTTTAGCTTGCTTTACACACACATAAAATACTGTTCTCATCCACACATATAAAGATCATTGATGCACCATGTGAGGGTGAGACCCGCACTGTAATATTTCAATGCCTGTTATTGTGATTATTATTGTTAATGTTATTCTACTGGTGCTAGAGTAGTGGTTTACTATGTATCGTGCATGTTGTTGAGCAAAGTGTATTTGATATGTGATGCCATATTACTGTATTTAGATTAGGGTGATTCCCTTAATGAAGCTGTCGTTTACATGTGGGACAAGGGTTTTGTTATAGCCATATGTTCGGTAATCTTCCAAGAGAGGGGGTAATGTACAGTCTTCACTGCTAATGGTTAGGGACTAGAGAATAATAATAATAATAATAATAATAATAATAATAATAATAATAATAATAATAATAATAACAAGTAAACAAGTTTAATGGTCATGTTTGTAAACAAAGACGGTATTCATGCAAGTTAAACAAATACATATAAATGAGAAGAAACATGTGTAATGTATTTAATATTAGTTAATGCCGTGTCTTTCCTTAGGAGGGAGCTGTCGTACTATTGGGTGGTCAGTCATGAGTTTGTCTTGTGAATGTCAGTCATTGTGTACAACCTGATGATCATTTTGCAATCTGAGTGAAGTATCCATTACGAAAATAAATATTTATACCTGTCAACACTAGCAAGTTGCTGTTGCCCGCGTTCTAAATACCTCTGTGTTCTTAAGTGGGGGTAAGCTCAGACCATCATCCTGTTACACATCATAACAGCAAGTCAAAATAGTCAATATGTGTTTTTTTTATACAGTGCCTATAGAAAGTCTACACCCCCTTTCAAAATGTTCACATTTTGTTGCCTTATAGCCTGGAATTAAAATGCATTAAAATATATATTTTTTTTCATTTATCTACACATCCTACCCCATAACTTCCAAGTGAAAAAAATATTTTAGAAATTTGTAGAAAATTAATTAAAAATAAAAACTGAAATAGCTTGGTTGGATAAGTGTCCACCCCCCTTGTAATAGCAATCCTAAATCCAAAATTAGCTCAGGTGTACCCAATCGCCTTCAAAATCACACACCAAGTTAAGTGGCCTCCACCTGTGTTAAATTGTAGTGATTCACATGATGTCAGGATCAATTTCAAAGCAAAGACTCAACCTTGAGCACCAAGGTGCTTTCAAAAGAACTCCGGGACAAAGTTGTTGAAAGGCACAGATCAGGGGATGGGTATAAAAAAAAAAAATCAACAGCCTTGAATATCCCTTGGAGCACGGTCAAGACGATTATTAAGAAGTGGAAGGTGTATGGCACCACCAAGACTCTGCCTAAATCAGGCTGTCCCTCCAAACTGGATGACCGAGCAAGAAGGAGACTGATCAGAGAGGCTACCAAGAGGCCAATGGCAACTTTGCAAGAGCTACATGCTTTTATGGCCAAGACTGGTCAAAGTGTGCATGTGATAACAATATCCCAAGCACTCCACAAATCTGGCCTTTATGGTAGGGTGGCAAGAAGGAAGCCATTACTCAAGAAAGCCCACTCAGGAGATTCTGTAGCCATGTGGCAAAAAGTTTAGTGGTCTGACGAAACTAAAATGGAACTTTTTGGCCTAAATGCAAAGCATTATGTTTGGCGCAAACCCAACACAGCGCATCACCCAAAGTTACTTATTTCCAATCTGTAATCCAAGCCTCCACTAACAACCCACGTAAACTATTCTCTCCCTCCTAAACCCCCTCCTAAACCCTCCCCCCCTCCTCCTCCCTCCTCTATCTCCTCTGATGACTTTGCCTTTTTCTTCTCTTCTAAAATCTCAGATATCCGCAAACTCTTTAACACCTCTCCCTCCCCGCACCCCTCCTGCTCCAACCCCTTCACCCACTGCATCCCCTATTAACTCACCCTCCTTCTCCACCTTCTCTCCCCTCTCAGACTCTGACCTCTCCTCCCTGCTCCAGGGTCACAAACCCACCACGTGTGCCCTGGACCCCCTCCCCACTCACCTCTTTCAAGCTGCTGCTCCTGCGCTACTTCCCTTCATCTCCTCCCTTATCAACACCTCTCTCCTTTCTGGTCTCTTTCCCTCTGCCTTCAAACAAGCCTCTATCACTCCCCTCCTCAAAAAATCTACCCTCGACCCCACCTCCCTCCAGAGCTACCGTCCTGTCTCCCTCCCACCCTTCCTCTCCAAAACCCTCAAGCAGGCTGTACACCGCCAGCTCTCTGCTTTCCTGTCCAACCACTCTCTGCTCGACCCTCTCCAATCTGGCTTCCGCTCTGCTCACTCCACTGGAACCGCCCTCCTGTCTGTCACCAACTCACTAAACTTTGCCCGAGCGGCCTCTCTCTCCTCTGTCCTAATTCTCCTCTACCTCTATTCTACTATCCTCTCTCGCTGACCTGGGAATCTCTGGCACTGCTCTGGCCTGGTTCTCCTCCTATCTCTCCAACCGCACTTACCAGGTAACCTGGCGTGGAGCAACCTCCACACCTCGCCCTCTCTCAACAGGAGTCCCCCAAGGGTCAGTCTTGGGTCCTCTGACTCCACCATCCCCTCCCGTATCTCTACCTGTCTGTCTGCTATCTCCTCCTGGATGCAATCGCATCACCTCAAACTCAACCTCTCTAAATCTGACATCCTGTTCTTTCCCTCCTCCCCCTCCTCTGATCTCTCTATCTCTGTTCCTCTGGAATCTACCATACTCTCTCCCTCCTCCTCAGCTAAGAACCTCTGAGTCACCCTGGACCCCTGCCTCTCTTATTCCCAGCACATCTCCACTCTGTCATGCACTTGCCGATTCTTCCTGAGCAACATACGAAGAATCCGACCCTTCCTCACCAACTACGCCTCCCAGCTCCTGGTCCAGGCCCTGGTACTCTCCCGCCTAGACTACTGCAACTCCCTCCTGGCTGGCCTCCCTGCGTCCGCCACCCGTCCATTCCAGCTCATCCAGAACTCCGCTGCTCGCCTGGTGTTCTCTCTGCCTCGCTTCTCCCACGCAACTCCACTGCTCCTCTCACTCCACTGGCTCCAGACCCTCATCTCTCCCTACACCCCCACTCGACCTCTCCGCTCCTCCTGTACTAGAAGACTGGCTCTACCTTCTCTACGCTCCCCTGCCTCCAGAGCCCGCTCCTTCTCCACCCTCGCCCCGCAGTGGTGGAATGACCTTCCTACAGAGACTTACCTCTTCAGACAGCACCTGTAGAACTCCTCTTTTCTTCCCTATGGCCACTCTTCCTTAAATGCGCTTTACTTGCTCTTATCTGCCCCCTATTTTACTGCATTTAATCCTGTACTTTAGAGTACTGTAATCTGTCAAGTGTTATTTAATCTGTAGTATTTTGTATTTAATTATATCCTGATGTAACTATCACTGACACTGTTATCTGCTCCGTTATTGAATCGTATTTTGTCATACTTGTACTTGCTAGAACCAAAGTCATTGTATTTATCTTGCTCTTAATTGTATTATTACTTGTACTGTAATTCTTGAAATGTATTTTTGTTTACGACTGTAAGTCGCCCTGGACAAGGGCATCTGCTAAGAAATAAATATTAATAATAATAATAATAATAATAATAATAATAATAATAATAATAATAATAATAATAATTCCATAAAAAAACAAGCAGCTCACCACATTTTAGGCCTGCTTTTCAGTCACATATGTGAATGCGCAAAGGTGCCTTAAAAACGCGAATGTGAACGGGGTTGCAGACCTAAATATGGGACGTGAACGGGGTCTAAGTGATACCTAGAAGGCACATTGAGTGCAAAAGGAGGCTTCAGTCAATCAGCATAGCGACAGGCTGCTAAACGGTTACTTCAATGTAACTAGTGGACATAGAGATAGACATTTAGAGAACCTGCTCCACTTTGCATTCAGTGGATCCACATGGACGTAGATCTAGAATAAAAAGGGCAAATTAATATTGGACATATTTATGAGTGTGGGCCTGAGATAGGTATTGTATCATGAACTTCTGTTCCTTCATATTAAGCAGTAGTAGCAGTAGTTTATACTGTAAGCAGATTTAAATTGCTGACACTTAAATGCAGTGTTACCAAGTCTATCACAGTGTAGCATAAAGGGTGGTGCCAATAGCTTGTCCTCAAGCTTTTAGACCTGTCATCACCTGCACACCTCTCTAGCTATGCACCATGTCAATCACTCACTTACCATGCACCCTAAAGGGTCACACCCTGCAAAATACAAAAGTGATTTATCTTGTTTTTATCAACAATTGCATCCAGCCTTTGTCCTATTTCACTGTTTTGAAGATTTTTGAGAGGTTTTGCACATTGTATACTTAAAACAGCATATTGTTTTCAAAAGCTGTTAGACAGTTGCGAAAGCTTTGGCATGTGCTGGCAGTTAGAACGCCCATGTTGATGTTGTTTCTAGTGACTTGTCATCTAGGGATTAAATGATAGTGCTTACAGCTATTGTTATAGCAGATTTGCAATACTGTCTTCCTTCCTCATTTATCATATTTAATTATTTATCAGCCTAAGATAGATGATAGAAATTCAATTAAATTCCAGACAGTATTGCTGCTAGGTGGGACTGAAGCCCAAGGAAGCCAAGTTACTAAACTGAATATTTTGTCTTGAGGTCCAGCTGGGGATGCTTCAAGCATGTCTGTGGAAATAAGAATGAAAATGAATGGAGTCAGTAAGGCTTCTTGCTGTTCCTAATGCTGAGAGCTTCTCCCTGCACACAATGGTCTTGCATCCCAGTGGACCTGCTGTGCTTGTATACAAACAATAGCTTGAATTACTTGACTAGATGTATAATGGGTCTTGTTGATTTACCAGATTAACTTGCATGTGGTAACAGTGGACAATGCACGCTGCATCTTTTCAAAACAGCGATTGCTAACCAGGTTTTCATGCGGTTGCTCAATATGACAACAATAAATGATCCTCAATAGAGGGAGAACCATCAAAATAATTCTGCAATCAAATTAGCAGTCAAATAAGCAACAGCATCTGCGAAATCGGTTAACGTACGATTCTTTTTTCTGACCATTTAGAAAAGATGTGGCGGGTAATGTAAATTTTCCTTTTCATTTTTTTCAAAAAAATGAATTCAATTTTGACTACTGTATTGAATATAGGAAAATAGTGCTCAGGAAAGTTGCATCCATTTCCATATCTGTTAACTTCTGTGTTCTATCGTGTGCATAATAAATAAAAGGGGGGAAATTAGGGATACCAGGTGTCTTAAATTATGCCTGTTGAAAAACACATCAGACCCTGTCACATCAGGGCTGCATTGCATACTTTATTTCTTAGAGAAAGGTTTGCAGAAGCAGTTTGGCTTATATAGAAAAGCAAAGGGAATTAACTCACACAGTTAAAGTAAATCTGGACATTTTGTGGACCTTTTCTGTAAAGGAAATAATGTGAAAGTTCTGCTGTGGCTGCAAGGAATGGAATTGTTACCTTGCCAGATGCATCACATTACATCACGGTTATGAACCAGGGTAACAGATATGGTGCTGCTTGCACAATCTGTCATAAAGATCTGCAGTGAGACCTTTAGTTGTGTGTGCCACACCTTATGATCACAAAAAAAAACAAAAAAAACATATTTAGGATATCAGCTGTGGCATGCTGAGCTTATATCAGTACTATTGACAACTCCTGCTTGAAAAAAAAATAAACATACCTTAGACACCTCTTGGAACTGAAAAGTCAAACAGCGACATCCCACTAATTAAGTACCTAAGCCACCTGACCACAACATGTTTAGAAACGTATATATTAATAGTAGAGCAGCTTATTACACAGATTTAGGACAGCGAGTGTCTGTTTATGTATGCTATTGAAACTTGTATCACATAAACAGGCTTACACAGCACTACTTGTTCCTGGACTTCTCATGAGTTAATAATCATATCTAATAAAAGAGAATGAGAACCCTACCCTCTCAGCTTCTTCCTGCTTGCAGAGCACCTTCACACAAACATTAATGAAAGAGAATGAGAACCCTACCCTCTCAGCTTCTTCCTGCTTGCAGAGCACCTTCACACAAACATTAATGAAAGAGAATGAGAACCCTACCCTCTCAGCTTCTTCCTGTTTGCAGAGCACCTTCACACAAACATTAATGAAAGAGAATGAGAACCCTACCCTCTCAGCTTCTTCCTGCTTGCAGAGCACCTTCACACAAACATTAATGAAAGAGAATGAGAACCCTACCCTCTCAGCTTCTTCCTGCTTGCAGAGCACCTTCACACAAACATTAATGAAAGAGAATGAGAACCCTACCCTCTCAGCTTCTTCCTGCTTGCAGAGCACCTTCACACAAACATTAATGAAAGAGAATGAGAACCCTACCCTCTCAGCTTCTTCCTGCTTGCAGAGCACCTTCACACAAACATTAATAAAGAGAATGAGAACCCTACCCTCTCAGCTTCTTCCTGCTTGCAGAGCACCTTCACACAAACATTAATAAAGAGAATGAGAACCCTACCCTCTCAGCTTCTTCCTGCTTGCAGAGCACCTTCACACAAACATTAATAAAAGAGAATGAGAACCCTACCCTCTCAGCTTCTTCCTGCTTGCAGAGCACCTTCACACAAACATTAATGAAAGAGAATGAGAACCCTACCCTCTCAGCTTCTTCCTGCTTGCAGAGCACCTTCACACAAACATTAATGAAAGAGAATGAGAACCCTACCCTCTCAGCTTCTTCCTGAATCGCTTGCAGAGCACCTTCACACAAACATTAATGAAAGAGAATGAGAACCCTACCCTCTCAGCTTCTTCCTGCTATTCAAACCAGACCTTACGTAAAGCAGAAGTGGCATGCTTCAGTTTTCTCCATGGTGTTTTCCGACAATCCTTTTCCAATCACTGAATGACACATCCCAGGACTGGATCACTGCGCTGCAGAGCGGAAACCGATAATGTTGTTTCTGGTGGGTTTGGGGCTAGTTCCTGTTTAAGCTGGCCACTGACATTCTAAGTCACTACAAAGGATGATGCTATTTGTAAAAGGTGCTGATGCGTAAAAGAGCACTGAATATCAACATCACAAGTGCTATTGGAAGTACTGGTAGAGGTGTTAGAATTGCCCAGTGATCTATGAGGAGGCCACATATGCTCAAACAGGGGCTATGGCTTTCCTCGATGACATCATTCTGAAGGTTCATTGACTTTCTTATGTATCTCTCCACTAAGAGGTGGGGATGTTCTGTATGCAGGCTGTCGAAGGGGAGGTGTATCGCCAGTCCTTATGTGATGTTTAATGAGGCCAGTATGACCATAATCTCAGGAGTCTCTCCTGAACACATCGCTGTACTTTTTAAGAAGGTTCTGGAGGGTACTACTTTGCTCATTGGAGAGGTTTCTGTGACTCGGATCCACATGTGGCATGCATGAGCACCGTAAATTCACTCCGATTGGTTACAGAATGAAACTGCCTAAGCCTAACTCCACTATGCAGTGTCACCTTGTCAGAGCTGAGGTTTAAAACAGAGACAGTTGTGAGGCCATTCTCCATTTGTGAGGGTGCGAGCAATAGCAAGACCTTCAATTAGGTTGTATGGGGTTCAAAGAGGCCAATATAACCATCAGGAATTGGTGCATAGGTGTCAGATGGATACAAACACACAGTCAGATTCATTTCTATCAGGGCAGGAACCATGGTGGTAGAATGAAAGACAGCACCACAGTTGGGAGGTGGGAGATCCTGTGATCTCAGTCTCATCATAATTACTCTGAGCTTTGGGAACTAGTGAAACCCAGTATGCTAATGCATCTCCACTACCAGTAGTGAAACCCAGTATGCTAATGCATCTCCACTACCAGTAGTGAAACCCAGTATGCTAATGCATCTCCACTACCAGTAGTGAAACCCAGTATGCTAATGCATCTCCACTACCAGTAGTGAAACCCAGTATGCTAATGCATCTCCACTACCAGTAGTGAAACCCAGTATGCTAATGCATCTCCACTACCAGTAGTGACACCCAGTATGCTAATGCATCTCCACTAAGGCAAATTGGAAGAATGGCAGGTAAATCACGATTTTGAGAGTCATTGCATGCTTTTACAGCGAGCTCTAATCGTGTTTTCCAAAGGGAAAAACTCTCCTTGTCTTTGCCATCCCCGTGAAAATACCCTGATTGTTGGTGCGTCAGCATTTACATTGCCTCCCACGTCTCTTTCATCTGCGTCAAGCATGACTGTGCTCTTGGGTTTAACAGTAGTATATTGAATAAAGAGCAGCCCTGTGCAACAGTAGAAAACAAACGTAAAACACCTATCCACCGGCTGAATAGCACACTGTTTACTGTGGGCAGACTTGCATTCACAGCCTGTCTCACTGGTTAAGGCAGGAAGACGACATCAAAAACAACAAGTACACTGATTTTATTTGTCTTTGTTTCATTTTTCTTTCCCCAGCTGCTGACACCAAAATATGTAGCGTGGGTAATTAATAAAGACTCCAGTGCAGGTTGCTTATCAATGCAAAGGGTTTTATTTAACCAGAGGCTGGCTTTCCTTATTGTTCAGTCACTGTATCTCGCAGCAGTCCAGATTTACAGATACAACGCCAACTGAACTCTCTCCTCCCCAACTAAACAGGAAAAGGAAATAATGTCTTGCATATGTAATGCAGTGAACTGATAACAGCTCTACGAGGGTGATTCTCTTGTGCAGTGGTGTAGTGGTAAATAAAAAACTGGGTAAAAGCCCCTGTTTGGTGGAGTTGAACTGATAGATTGAACAGATAAACATGAACAGATACATTGTTATTGTCCCCCAGCCAACCAGAACCCCCCCCACAGTTATTTCCACTCTCAGGTGCTGTTCACATGAAAAATCACAGACTCAATGGTGCGCTTTACGGGAACAGTTCTGTGAGCGTCCTTTTGCAGGCTAGGATGAAGGTTACTAGCACCGCTGTGCAGGTCCAGCGTGCGTAACAACGAACATTAACAGAACATAAACAACCAATGACAGAACACACACACACACACACACACACACACAAAGACCCCCTGCTCACGCCACAGTTCTGACTGAGGTCTCAGCTGTCAGTCTCACGCACAGGAACACCCAGAGACTGGGAGCGGAGCGGAGTGAGACAATTGTATATGGAGTGGGAGAGCGGAGCTGGGTAGTTTCTGGAGCGGACATTTCCGGTCCGCTCCTTTACAGCACTGAGAAGAACTGAGCATGGTTTTATTTCTCTTAAATATACTGTATGTTCGGCCATGGAGTTTGCACAAAAGAGTTATAAAAAAAAGGTGACAAAATACAGATGCAGTCACTTTACAGTATTTTCCATCATGCCTGTACATGGTAACCATTCATTTTCTAGTTTCAAACCACAATTAGGAACTTTTATAAGAACATAACAAACATAAGAAAGTTTACAAACGAGAGGAGGCCATTCAGCCCATCTTGCTCGTTTGGTTGTTAGTAGCTTATTGATCCCAGAATCTCATCAAGCAGCTTCTTGAAGGATCCCAGGGTGTCAGCTTCAACATTACTGGGGAGTTGGTTCCGGACCCTCACAATTCTCTGTGTAAAAAAGTGCCTCCTATTTTCTGTTCTGAATGCCCCTATCTCCATCTTTTTTCAGGTCAAAAAAGTCCCCTGGGTCGACATTGTCTATACCGTTTAGGATTTTGAAAGCTTGAATCAGATCACCGCGTCTTCTTTGTTCAAGATGTTTTGCAGACTTGAGAATTGCATCTTTTAAAAAAGCTTTTATTTTTCTTCTATATTCAATGTGATTGACGTGGCATTTTATAATTCATTAACACAACATGTGAACGATGGCTGGATCACCCAGAATAATTGCAAAGTTACGGTATACATATACAATGACTTTCAAATGCTAAAGCGCTGGGGCTGAGCTCTTAAAGTTCAAGAATTGTAGTAACGCTGAGAAAGCTACACCTGGAGTATGTATTCAGAGCTGCTTTCATTCACAAGGCTGCTAATGGGCCAGTATTATTATTTGTATTATTTGTTTATTGTACTTTTGTAAGCATAGTTGCCTGGTGCTTTGTGCAACAAGGGCACTAAAGACAGGTGCAGGCAGACAAGTAGACCACAGACTGCATGTGACTGTTAATGGTTTCTGACTGTACATTATATATATATATATATATATATATATATATATATATATATATATATATATATATATACACACGTGTTCTGTTCTGAACTGACTAGACATTACAGGCTGCTACCTAGCAACACGGCTCTAGACTTCAGCTATTCTTAATATATTATACTGCTACTTTACTGAACTGTTTGCAATCTTCTGAATAACTAAATAGCATGTTGTAGATATTTCTGTTGCTAAAAGTAAAAGACTATTATCAGTTTTATTTATTTCTTTATTTCTTTATATTAAATGTACACTACCGTTCAAAAGTTTGGGGTCACTTAGAAATTTCCTTGTTTTCGAAAGAAAAGCAAATTTTTTGTCTATTAAAATAACATCAAATTGATCAGAAATACAATGTAGACATTGTTAATGACTATTGTAGCTGGAAACAGCTGATTTGTAATGGAATATCTACATAGGCGTACAGAGGCCCATTATCAGCAACCATCAGTCCTGTGTTCCAATGGAACGTTGTGTTTGCTAATCCAAGTTTATCATTTTAAAAGGCTAATTGATCTTTAGAAAACCCTTTTGCAATTATGTTAGCACAGCTGAAAACTGTTGTGCTGATTAAAGAAGCAATAAAACTGGCCTTCTTTAGACTAGTTGAGTATCTGGAGCATCAGCAATTGTGGGTTCGATTACAGGCTCAAAATGGCCAGAAACAAAGAACTTTCTTCTGAAACTTGTCAGTCTATTCTTGTTCTGAGAAATGAAGGCTATTCCATGCGAGAAATTGCCAAGAAACTGAAGATCTCGTACAACGCTGTGTACTACTCCCTTCACAGAACAGCGCAAACTGGCTCTAACCAGAATAGAAAGAGGAGTGGGAGGCCCCGGTGCACAACTGAGCAAGAGGACAAATACAATAGAGTGTCTAGTTTGAGAAACAGATGCCTCACAGGTCCTCAACTGGTAGCTTCATTAAATAGTACCCGCAAAACACCAGTCTCAACGTCAACAGTGAAGAGGCGACTCCGGGATGCTGGCCTTCTAGGCAGAGTTGCAAAGAAAAAGCCATATCTCAGACTGGCCAATAAAAAGAAAAAAGATTAAGATGGGCAAAAGAACACAGACACTGGACAGAGGAAGATTGGAAAAAAGTGCTATGGACAGACGAATCTAAGTTTGAGGTGTTCGGATCACAAAGAAGAACATTCGTGAGACGCAGACCAAATGAAAAGATGCTGGAGGAGTGCTTGACGCCATCTGTCAAGCATGGTGGAGGCAATGTGATGGTCTGGGGGTGCTTTGGTGGTGGTAAAGTGGGAGATTTGTACAGGGTAAAAGGGATCTTGAAGAAGGAAGGCTATCACTCCATTTTGCAACACCATGCCATACCCTGTGGACGGCGCTTGATTGGAGCCAATTTCCTCCTACAACAGGACAATGACCCAAAGCACAGCTCCAAACTATGCAAGAACTATTTAGGGAAGAAGCAGTCAGCTGGTATTCTGTCTATAATGGAGTGGCCAGCACAGTCACCAGATCTCAACCCTATTGAGCTGTTGTGGGAGCAGCTTGACCGTATGGTACGTAAGAAGTGCCCATCAAGCCAATCCAACTTGTGGGAGGTGCTTCAGGAAGCATGGGGTGAAATCTTTTCAGATTACCTCAACAAATTGACAACTAGAATGCCAAAGGTCTGCAAGGCTGTAATTGCTGCAAATGGAGGATTCTTTGACGAAAGTTTGAAGGACACAATTATTATTTCAATTAAAAATCATTATTTCTTACTTGTCAATGACTATATTTCCTATTCATTTTGCTATATTTCCTATTCAAACTCATTTCATGTATGTTTTCATGGAAAACAAGGAAATTTCTAAGTGACCCCAAACTTTTGAACGATAGTGTAGATGTTATCCCCATTTTTCTCTCTAATTCAGTTCTAATTATGTTACCTTACCACATGTGCACACCACATGATCAAGCCTTTACCAGCTGAGCCAATGGACTCCATTATTATTATTATTATTATTATTATTATTATTATTATTATTATTATTATTATTATTATCAAACATTACATCAAATGTCTTGCATCACAAATATCAACCTAAAGGATTTTCCAGATAAGAAAAAAAAGCTTGCATTCTTTTAAGATGTCCACAATATTTATTTTGTTATTTACAATAAGATACTACACCTCAGCAATGGTGCTAGCTTGTTGGTCCTGTGTTGGTACAGCCTGTGTATACTTTGAGAACACGTCCATCATCACTAGGACATGTTCCCGTCCATCACTCGATGGCTCTAAAAAGATGAATGCCGATGACCTCCAATGGTCTTGAGGCAAGTAGGCTCCTCATAAAGGTCAGAGTCTTGGGTTGGACTGCCTTTGCTTCACAGCGTTTCCCAAACCCAGCCAAAAGCATCTCTGGCACATCAGCTGGGCGGTTCCAGCCCCTGATGGCCATGCCCATCGTGCAGACTGGTAAAAACCTATCTTCTGAAGAACCTCCGGTAACAGGAGCTTGGGCTGGACTCTGGGCTGGATAGGGAAAGCCACAATAGTACACTGTTGTGCCCCCTAGCAGCACCTCCTGTTGATGTTCAGAGGTGGAATTTTGCAAGTCGTCTGGCAGGTGTGTTCCCAAGGTGGTGCCATCTGCAACGTCCCTGGCATCCCTCATGTATTGCCAGGACAGTGCATCTGCATTTCCTTTCAGCCGCCCTGGCCGATACTGGTATTGAAGGAAAAGGATGCCAGCTGCACTGCCCGCTGCTCCAGAGCTCCCAGTTTGCCGTCTGTAAATAACTGAGAGGAATATTATCAGTATACACGACACTGTACTGTCCAAGAAGATATTCCCTTAATTTTTCTGTCATAGCCCATTTAACACAAGAACATCCACGACAGTCATTTTGACGGTTTGAGGTTTTCAAATTTAAATTATTCTGCGTGTCGGAAAGTTATGTGGTTGTCCGTTCATGACTTTTTCTAAATACATGTATTAAATACCCTGACGGCATTTGAAACGCAGGATCACGAAAATAAGGAAGTTATAATTCCACCCACCTAGAACCACCAGAGCAGTCATTTTGACTGCCTTTTACAATACATGTTTTTATTTTGAATATAACCTACAATATTCTATTTACATTTTATATACAAGCCTTTTATCTCTGCTGGAACTGGCAGCCATCAATTCCTTTGTTTTGTACAAGGAATGCATCAGGGAAAATATTAGTAGCCACAGCGCTTCAGCAGAAACATTTCCTTCAGAAAACTGCAAACATTTCCTTCAGAAAACTGCAAAGCAGCAGGCTGCAGCAGCTCAGCCTGGATTCAGTGCTGCACCGAGTGACACACGCAAAGAGAAAGCATATGTTACTTTCATTTTAAATTAAAAAACTATTTCAGTTTTGTATATATATATATATATATATATATATATATATATACAGTACTGTGCAAAAGTTTTAGGCAGGTGTGAAAAAATGCTGTAAAGTACGAATGCTTTCAAAAATAGACATGTTAATAGATTATATTTATCAATTAACTAAATGCAAAGTGAGTGAACAGAAGAAAAATCTAAATCAAATCCATATTTGGTGTGACCACCCTTTGCCTTCAAAACAGCATCAATTCTTCTAGGTACACTTGAACAAAGTCAGGGATTTTGTAGGCATATAGTCAGGTGTATGATTAAACAATTATACCAAACAGGTGCTAATGATCATCAATTCAATATGTAGGTTGAAACACAATCATTAACTGAAACAGAAACAGCTGTGTAGGAGAAATAAAACTGGGTGAGGAACAGCCAAACTCAGCTAACAAGGTGAGGTTGCTGAAGACAGTTTACTGTCAAAAGTCATACACCATGGCAAGACTGAGCACAGCAACAAGACACAAGGTAGTTATACTGCATCAGCAAGGTCTCTCCCAGGCAGAAATTTCAAGGCAGACAGGGGTTTCCTGTTGTGCTGTCGAAGCTCTTTGAAGAAGCACAAAGAAACGGGCAACGCTTGAGGACTGTAGACGCAGTGGTCGGCCAAGGAAACTTACTGCAGCAGATGAAAGACACATCATGCTTACTTCCCTTCGCAATCGGAAGATGTCCAGCAGTGCCATCAGCTCAGAACTGGCAGAAAACAGTGGGACCCTGGTACACCCATCTACTGTCCGGAGAAGTCTGGTCAGAAGTGGCCTTCATGGAAGACTTATGGCCAAAAAGCCATACCTCCGACATGGAAACAAGGCCAAGCGACTCAACTATGCCACGAAAACACAGGAACTGGGGTGCAGAAAAATGGCAGCAGGTGCTCTGGACTGATGAGTCAAAATTTGAAATATTTGGCTGTAGCAGAAGGCAGTTTGTTCGCCGAAGGGCTGGACAGCGTACACAAATGAGTGTCTGCAGGCAACAGTGAAGCATGGTGGAGGTTCCTTGCAAGTTTGGGGCTGCATTTCTGCAAATGGAGTTGGGGATTTGGTCAGAATTAATGGTCTCCTCAATGCTGAGAAGTACAGGCAGATACTTATCCATCATGCAATACCATCAGGGAGGCATCTGATTGGCCCCAAATTTATTCTGCAGCATGACAACGACCCCAAACATACAGCTGAAAGTCATTAAGAACTATCTTCAGCGTAAAGAAGAACAAGGAGTCCTGGAAGTGATGGTATGGCCCCCACAGAGCCCTGATCTCAACATCATCGAGTCTGTCTGGGATTACATGAAGAGAGAGAAGCGACTGAGGCTGCCTAAATCCACAGAAGAACTGTGGTTAGTTCACCAAGATGTTTGGGCCAACCTACCTGCCGAAGTTCCTTCAAAAACTGTGTGCAGGTGTACCTAGAAGAATTGATGGTTGATGCTGTTTTGAAGGCAAAGGGTGGTCACACCAAATATGGATTTGATTTAGATTTTTCTTCTGTTCACTCACTTTGCATTTAGTTAATTGATAAATATAATCTATTAACATGTCTATTTTTGAAAGCATTCTTACTTTACAGCATTTTTTCACACCTGCCTAAAACTTTTGCACAGTACTGTATATATATATATACTTGTTTTACACCTGTTTACACACTAGTTTATTTTGAAATGTTTATTTTATTATAGTTTTTTTTCATTTTTTGAAGTTGTGACATCATCCAAATACAGCCATACTGACTGCAGGCTCATGAGCTGATGGAATTTTCGAAGAGGCCAAACATGGTGCAGAACGCTGTCTTCTGTCGATCACCTTCTGCCACAGGAACCTGGTTGTATACACTGGCCAAGTCAAGGGGTAAGAAGCAATGAGCACCTGTAAGGGCATCCAGACACTCCAGGTAAGCAACCTTACGAGTCGTGGAATTTAACTGTCGATAATCAACACACATCTGCAGGCTACCATCCTTCTGGACCAGGACTATAGGGGATGTCTAGGGGCTGCTACTCTCTTGGATAACCTGGCTATCGAGCACTTGCTTAATATATAAGTAACGTAATTCATTTGCAGAGTCAGTGTGATACCTCGAAGAAAAATGCACTGAGCCGATAAAGAACCTTGTAAAATACACACGTGGTTGTACAGTTCAAAGTAACATTGCAGTTACAATGGAAGGCTCTTTTAATGCCTACCCCAGTACCATTAAAGATTGTACAGTATTTATCGAGATTACTCATGACTTCAAGGTAATGTTGCATTTTACTCTCTGAAAATACATTTTACTCTTTAAAATTAGAGGGTAAGTTACTCCCAGACCCAAAACCTTATCCGGAGAGCAGCTCATGAGTCACTGCTGGGTCCAATCACCTCACCTGTTACACTGGCATCCCTCTGTGTGTTAGTTTGAAAGAGTTATTCTCTGTTACAGAGTCTTTTCATGCACTTTGTGTTCTGTCAGGGCCATGACCAAAGCTACTATATATTAACATTGAACTCGGTTTCTATCACAATTACATTATACGCACATGCAGTAGCATTAAGAACAGAATTGTCCATGTGCAATCAGTAATGAACATGTCGGTGGTTTATGTCAATGGGGATTTGAATCTTATTCCTTACTGACACTATAGCCACATTTAGCTTTCCCAACACACACGATTTCATTTTAAAACCATTGATGACAGATGCCTTACATGCAGTGGGTCAGGGAGGTTAATCAGTGTACATCCAGCTCTTTCATTTGTACAAACAACTCCCTGTACTGCTTTCAGGGGCTGCATTACATATTTAAGTTCTAAGCAGATCACTAATCTCTGAAAGCTTTCGCATGCATTGAATGTTTCCTAGGATCACGAGAAACCACCTGGGCAGCTGCGGTATGATTTAGATGTGGCTTTTTTAAATACCTTTGCCAAGGGATGTTGCAACTATGAAGTAGCCTGTGAAGAACACAGCTGTTCATTGGGTTTACAGTAACGAGTAATAAAAGGCTTCTATTGGATCCAGCTCTTCAATCTCTTTTTAAATGGAAGAATACACAGAGACAATGAGAACTTAGTAAGAGAAGCAATTCATCTAACAGATGTTCAAAAGCAGTAGAAAAGACAACACTGCAAAGTTGTCTTTAGTTTAAAGACATGGACGCTTTCCAAAATGTTTTTTTTATACTCTTTAGAAAAGCAGCCAAACACCTGGGCCCTTGTGGGATGTAAATCAACACACACAATCTAAATGTTTTATTTGCAGATTAGTACTCAAAGCTGGCCAAGTGTTCTCTTTTTTTTTGGCAGATATTTTGGTCATACTTTATTTCAGGGGTTGATTTTCTGCTTATTTAACTAAAAAAAGGTGCTACTAAGTGAGATAACATCAAATTCAGTTTTTCAATAAAACACATTCGATATGTTTTAATGAAATGCAATAGGGTGCATGTGTGTTTCCAATGAGCAAAAAGTTCAGAGAATGTCAAATACCAAAGACCAAAAATGTTTTAAGTGTTTAACAAAGGTTAGCTTTTCACACTGTTCAGTACTTAACTGTAGGGCTCATGTGGTCACTTTTTTCCTGTCTAATACTGGTGGCCTATACCTGACTAAAAAAATGTATGTTTTCAGAAAACAAAGCCAATACTGTTCTGAGACACAAAGTGCGGTATTGTTACTGAAACAATATTGTAGGAGCTGGTGGCTTTTATTTACTTTATTATTTTATTTCTAGTAGAAAACTATTTTATGTTATTGTGTCTGTGGATCTTTCAGTTTCTACTGAGTCGGGTTTAAGCTGTAAAAGGTACTTACTACTCTGTCAATAATGGTGACTTACACCTGAACTCTCTAGTATGTACACTGCAAAAAGGGAAAGGTATGGAAAAGCAGGTGTGGCTGTCTAAGTAGGTAAGGCATAGACTTATTGCTGAGTGACAAATAGAATGCACCTTGACAGACCTTCACAGATGTATGCCTTGGCTCTGGAGCAGCACTGCAGGTGGTCCTCATGACAGAATGCCATTTAGGGTACCCAGGATAATGGTGTTCCACAATGTAAACCAGTTTGTGTCTTTGTTTCTTAAAAATATATATCTCTTAAAATATATATATATATATATATATATATATATATATATATATATATATATATATATATATATATATATATATATTTAAATATATATTTATTTATTTATTTATTTATTTATTTTCTTTAGCTCTGATATTCCCTAGAGTCCAGCTCAAGGGTTCTAAAAAAGTTTGGCCTAATATAGCATCGTCCCCTTTTTAAATAACAAATTTGAAGTTTCCACATTTTCATAAAGCAGTTTGGCTTTCCTCTATTCTCCTGGGATACATGTGCTGTAGATATTAAAGCAACTACTTTCCTAGATTCGGTGTGGTTCTAGGTGATATATGAAGCATAAAGTATAAAGTATAAAGACCATAGTTAGCTACTGTGATAAGCAAGTAAAGAAATGCAATAAAGTTCAATTTTCAGTTGTTTCTTTACAACAGCTGCTGTAAGCTCAATGCTATGTAGTTAAAAAAAAAACTGTGCTGACACATGTTACAAAGCTGATCTTCTGTCAGGGTTCCACAATGAGAAAAAAATATGGATTTGCAAAAACTCAACAGTAAAAATTTACATTACAGCTAACTTTGCCAATTATCAAACTGGTTTACCTTGTTAAAATGCACAATATTGTCAGACTCTATCTATAATAGATATGTTTGCAAAGTGTAGAATCCTATTTTATAATATAAACTGTGCCGTATTTATAAATAAACACAATGGAAAATAAGCTTTTGAGTGCATGACACACTAAGTAAATTTACTTTGCAAACATACTTTCTATTGCTTTCTTACTAAGTGATCTAGCTGTCAGGTTATATGTACATACTACTGTATAAAGATCTGTGTTTATAAAAATACAGAGAATGGGTATATTCACCTACTGGATATTTTCTTATATGTATTATTTTAGTTGTATTTTTATTAGATTTTTTAAAATAATTTTTAGAATATATCTATTCAACTTTGGATGACAAAATCATTGTAATAATATATATATATATATATATATATATATATATATATATATATATATATATATATATATATATCTCGATGAACCCGCTTGGTACCATGATTGCAGTGCAGGCATAATTTGTGATATAAAGCAGGTCATGAATTGAACTGCTGGGGGTGGGAATTGCTTGTAAATAGTTGTATGCTGTGTTCACTTTCATTATGTGTTGTGCGTCTGTCTCTCTGTAGCCTGCTGCAGCCTGGTTCCAACCAGGTCTGCACTTTCCCGCCTGCTGACTCCTATATAAGGTGAAGTCTGCATGCTGTTGGAGAGTGTGTGCTGAGAGAGGCAGCGAGTAGAGCTATGTCCTGTATTCCATTTTATTACCTGCTTTTCAAACCAACGGCACTTTTAACCGCCAAGCCTAGCCCACAGCTAGAGCAATAAATGACACTTATCAGCGCCAAAGAAGTATTTTGCAGTGTCTCCTTTCTTCCCGCTAAACCCACTGCAAGCCGCCGTCAAAATATAAACAGAGTTCACGTTTGCCTATGACAGCACATTGCGAGTGTGAGAATAAAAGAAAGACAACTAACAATGAATTAAAAAGCAGTGTTTTAATACTGTACATTTAGTCATTCTTTACATTTAAACAAATGCATATTTACTACAGGACAAATAGGTTTTGTATCATTAACTGGAACAAAACCGTTTGTGTCATTATCTAAAAAAGGCCTCAATTGTCGACTGATGAGAGCTATCAATTAGGCGATGCACTTGGTGTTTTTTTTTGTTTTTTTGTGGCTAAGGCCCTGTCCGCACTACATAACCGATCTCAAGAACCGTACTCGAAACCGCTCTAATTAATCCAGCTCAAAGCGTCCACACTGAAGTACCGTTTCATGTTTAGTCAGGCTTAATGCGTCCACACACCATTACAATAGTTCAGTTACAATTCCCAGCAGCGCAACGAACCGTGGAAATTAATACGATAGTATCCCACTATGCATTTTAAAATAATGTGTTATGCCCCATATTAACAGAGGTCCATATTGCTAAAAGAAATATAACAAGTATTGTGGAAAAAGTAAATCCGAACACACACACACACACAAGAAGGCTGTGTGGTCCAGTGGTTAAAGAAATGGGCTTATAACCAGGAGGTCCCCGGTTCAAATCCCACCTCAGCCACTGACTCATTGTGTGACCCTGAACAAGTCACTTAACCTCCTTGTGCTCCGTCTTTCGGGTGAGACGTAATTGTAAGTGACTCTGCAGCTGATGCATAGTTCACACACCCTAGTCTCTGTAAGTCGCCTTGGATAAAGGCGTCTGCTAAATAAACAAATAATAAAGTTTTCAGGTTTTATTTTTCTGTTAAACTAGTGGGGAAAATAGGAAAAACACAACGTTAAATTAGGCGACTGCGAAAATGAAATCTTGAGTTAAAAGTAGGATCGGGGATGAACAAATTACGTAATTGTTTTTACCTTCATATCTTGCCTGAGCCTAATTCTGGTCCTCTTAATTTTATTTCAAATTAAGTAATTGCTCTGAGTATTTCGCCAAACATACCGCAAAGCATTTTGGGACATTGGAGGATACACAAAAAAATGTAGTTTGGTATCACAGCGTCCACACTTCTGATAAACCGCACTACCTGATGTGATCTAATTAGAACCGGACTCGAGACTACCTCCTGAGGTGGTCTCGAGTACGGTATTAAATGCTGCGTAGTGTGGACGCAAACCGTATTTAGCACTTTTAAGCCGGCTTAAATGCAACTAATACAGTTTAAAGGCATAGTGTGGACAGGGCCTAAGACTATGGCTGCATCCCAAACTGCACCCTTGCTCACTCGTTACCTTCCACTGAGGGGGCAGAAGTACTATGTTCGCCATCTTAAGGGTTGTCCCAGTTCCTTAGGGAATGAGCGAAAGGTGTTTTATGTGCCCTTCACTGCACCCTTCGACTGAGTGTACAAAACAGTTGACTTCTGCGGGAGTGTTTTTGTGCTGAAGTCCCAGAACTCTCTGCATTAAAGGCGGAGACAAGTGGGAACCATTCGCAAATATGGCAGACGCGGCTGCACATAAGTGTAATGTAACTGTAGTTAGCTAGGAAATTGTAGATACTGTTAAGTTATTTAACAAGCAAATTATTTGTGAAATGTATGTTGTGTTGAGTCACTTAGCTAATAAAATTAATCTTTTTAAATCTATGATCACGATTTAAATATATGATTAGAAAGTACAGCGAAAAAGCTTTTCAGTACTTATCGATTGCTGGAAATAATTATCTATCAATTAATTAATTAATGAACTAGATAGGTAGCTACAAAACTAGCAGATGATATAAGCGAGCAATATATTTCAAAATTATTATTATTATTATTATTTTTTGCTGCTGAATGATGATGCTGAAGTGCTATTGGTTGTTAGTTGTGATGGAAATTAATTATATCCTGTGGTTACTTAGTGAAGCCCGGCCAGCAACATTTGACAGGCTACACAAAACGTGACAATAAGCAGGTTTGTGAGATGATGTTAAGAGAGGTGATTTCTCAAAAAAATACAGTGCATGCCGAGTGCTTTTTGAAAAATCGTGCTAATAAACAGAGCATGATATTAGGCAAGGTGATATAAAACGGGTTCATCTGTATATATAACTATGCAGTATTTTCACAATGGAATAATAGAGGTGGTTTAAAAATGCCATGTAGTTAAATAATAATGTATTTATTACAGTAAATTATAGGAAAACAACTTATTTATTTGGTCAAATTAATGTTTGTAGTTGGGAAAGGGCCTTTTTTGTGTGCATGTATTTAATTCCTGTTCTTTAGTGGTGAGGCTAAGAAGATCTAAGAGTGCTATGTTGTTTGGATTCTGTGTAAATAAATCCTATAGTGAAAAAAGACAAGTTAAACCTAATTTGCCCCAGTCTTTTTTTCATAGAATCATTTGTTTTTAGAGAACCTAACCCATTTTTTGTTTATTGCTGCATTAGTGCATGTGACAATAATTACAACAATAACCACCTTTATTGTGAATAAATTGAGCTGTCTTTCTATAGAAACTCTCAAATAAAGTGCAGTAGCTTGAAAGGATCCCCTCAGGTGATGCAGAATTACATTGACAGTGAGCTCCAATTGCATTGCTTTCTATTGTGAGTTCTGACCAGGCAAAGTGGTTAAAGCACCTCTTGCGTGTTTGTATTGAATTTAGCTTGACCCAAAATCAAATATAATTATTTCCATCCTAACAAACTGTACAACCTAGGAGTGAGCAGATAAACATTGATGATCAGACAAATATTCTATGGTTAATGATACATAGTTTTACCCCCCAAAAAAATCAAAAAGAGTGAAAAGGCATGCCTTTGTATGTTAACACAGTTCTTTCTGGTAACTTTAAGTGTTTAGGGTTAGGGTTAGGGTTAGGTGCAGTTATTTATGTAAACTGAAGTGCACAAAGATGTAAATGTAAGTCAGTTGTATGGATTTTCAAAAGGACATTATTTAATTGAAGTTGTGTTGGTGACAGATGTATTTGTGTAGGTCTAGTTTAACAACTTGTCTTCAAGCTCCTATGAAACAATGCTTTTGACACCACTGTGGTTAACCAGGTAAACTCACAAGCTCTTTGGCATTTTGGGGTTGTTATTAGTGCATTAAAATAATATGCAAACACAACAAAAAAGGGTTTTGCTGAGATGATGGATGGCTTGCAGCTTGAGGACAATGCATTTTTCCCAGGGTGGTCCGATGAGCTTCAGGTCATGTTCATTCATGGAGCAAAATGTACATTTCTGTCAAATCCTTGAGAAATGAATCATTGAAATAAACATGAGTCTGAGGAAGGGCACTGGAATTCAGGGCAGAATGGATTTGGCAGTTCTCCAACCTTGTGTTTATTAAAGCACACATCACAGTAGTATGTAGGAGGAGCACAATTCATCTCTCCACTACTGAACTCGCTGAAGATACTATATGGCAAGCCAGTGCTTAACACAATGTGGATGTTATAGTAATTGTGGTGTTTAGTTTAAAAGGCCTATTTTGATAAATGTTGATTTTTCTAGAAAAGCTGTTATCTATCACTATAAACTAAAAACTATAAACTAAAATTGCAATACCTTCTACATCAGGCATACTAGAGAATATAGACTGTTCTGTAATCTCTTGAATTCCTCATTTTGAGGGTATTATTGCTTAAATATATTTTTTTGTTAACATGTAAAAACCAAATCCTTTTTTATTCTATTTCAAGGAGTATTTGGGACAGAGATCATTATCAAGGCATGTTATCTATCCTAATTTTATTAAGGCTCTTTGTAGACTAGACTAAGAGGTAAACATGGCTGCTGTATATTCCCCACTGATCAGGGTTGTTTACATGCTTGTGAATTGACATGTTTGTGAACAGCAGATACAGGTTTTGCATTGTGCGAAAGCCATGAGTTGTCAATTACTTGGCTCTCCAGAAAATCCTCAGAATCTCACATTAAAATACCAGCTGGCATCTTTTGCAAACAAACATCAATCCAAGTGCTTTTCTACATGGCTTCAAGACACCAGAGCAATGAAACCTACAGCATTGAGAAGCAGGATGAGGAACAGCCCTTACTCACAGCAGTGAAACCTACAGAATTGAGAAGCAGGATGATGACCAGCCATGTCACATAGGGTGAAACCTGCAGCATTGAGAAGCAGGATGAGGAACAGCCCTTACTCACAGCAGTGAAACCTACAGAATTGAGAAGCAGGATGATGACCAGCCATGTCACATAGGGTGAAACCTGCAGCATTGAGAAGCAGGATGAGGAACAGCCCTTACACACAGCAGTGAAACCTACAGCATTGAGAAGCAGGATGATGACCAGCCATGTCACATAGGGTGAAACCTGCAGCATTGAGAAGCAGGATGAGGAACAGTCCATACACACAGCAGTGAAACCTGCAGCATTGAGCAGCAAGATGAGGAACAGCCCATACGCACAACAGTGAAACCTACAGCATCGAGAAGCAGGATGAGGAACAGCCTTTACTCACAGCAGTGAAACCTACAGAATTGAGAAGCAGGATGAGGAACAGCCATGTCACATAGGGTGAAACCTGCAGCATTGAGAAGCAGGATGAGGAACAGCCCATACGCACAGCAGTGAAACCTACAGCATCGAGAAGCAGGATGAGGAACAGTCCATACGCACAGCAGTGAAACCTACAGCATCGAGAAGCAGGATGAGGAACAGTCCATACTCACAGCAGTGAAACCTACAGAACTGAGAATCAGGATGAGAAACAGTCCATACTCACAGCAGTGAAACCTGCAGCATTGAGAAGCAGGATGAGGAACAGCCCATACTCACAGCAGGATGAGGAACAGCCCATACTCACAGCAGGACAGGATGAGGAACAGCCCATACTCACAGCAGGATGAGGAACAGCCATACTCACAGCAGTGAAACCTACAGCATTGAGAATCAGGATGAGGAACAGCCCATACGCACAGCAGGATGAGGAACAGCCCATACTCACAGCAGGATGAGGAACAGCCCATACTCACAGCAGGATGAGGAACAGCCCATACTCACAGCAGTGATATTTAAAGGTGTGCTCTTCATATGTGTGCAGCAGCTGCTCAGTACCCCTCCGCTCATGTGTCTAGGCCTTGAAGCCTTAGTTTACTTAGTAAACAATTGTTGGTCACTGTGGCAAAGTGCCCGCCCCTGTGTATATAGTATATGTGCGCTGTTATTTATTATATTATGATTTATTGTTTATAAATGACGATGAATAGCCGTGTGTGTTACTGTTATTGTTTGGAAGCATGGATGGGGTTAAAAGCCCCATCATAAAAACCTCATGCAGAAGGTGACCATTTCCCAAGTTAATTCATTGATTAATTGTTGCTAATCGGGAGATAGTCATCTGTATTAAAAGCCTGCAGTTTTCTGCGCTCTGGGTGGAGCGTAGTGGAGAGAACGAGAGTGAGAAAAAATGTCTGAAAACAAAAGAAACTAAGAAATCAAGGATCAGAGAAGGCTACTGCCCAGCCTGACTTATATTCCTTAGTGATTTTGTTTTGTTTGATTATTTATCTTTACGCTGTGTGTTTATTTTTGTTCAATTTTTATTGTTTGAAAATAAACGGCGCAGCAGCGCCTTTTGCCCTGCAGCACTTGCGTCTGTGTGTGTTCCTGCACCTGGCCTGACGTCACCACTCAGCCATTCCTGTGACAGTCACATAAAGCACTCATAAACCTGTCTGTGGTCATTCATCATGTTTTTCACCTTCAATTATTTACATTTTGATACATATTTTATTTTATTATATATGGTCACAATCTACAGACCAGTCTGCTGGTCTTCTGGTTTTCTTAATTGGTACACACTAACATTGTTTCCCGGTGTTTCACCATTGATGGTTTATAGATACCCAGATACCCTGGAGGGCTATGGTTGGCCACCCCTGATCTACACTAGGGCAATGTACAGTATAAACAACCACACATTATTATTATTATTTGTTTATTTAGCAGACGCCTTTATCCAAGGCGACTTACTGAGACTAGGGTGTGTGAAATAAATCATATAATAACTATGCATCAGCTGCAGAGTCACTTACAATTATGTCTCACTCGAAAGACGGAGCACAAGGAGGTTAAGTGACTTGCTCAGGGTCACACAATGAGTCAGTGGCTGAGGTGGGATTTGAACCGGGGACAATCACTTTTCTTTTGCCACTGGACCACACAGCCTCACATGCAGTGTGGAGTAGTGGTTAGGGCTCTGGACTATTGACCGGAGGGTCGTGGGTTCAATTCCAGGTGGGGGACACTGCTGCTGTACCCTTGAACAAGGTACTTTACCTAGATTGCTCTAGTAAAAACCCAACTGTATAAATGGATAATTGTATGTAAAAATAATGTGTAATAAAATAATGTAATTGTATGTAAAAATAATGTGATACCTTGTAACAATTGACAAGTAAGTTGCCCTGGATAAGGGGGTCTGCTAAGAAGTGCAGTATGGGAAGTGCAGTGTGGTATGGGAAGAGAAGTGCAGTGCAGTATGGGAAGTGCAGTGCGGTATGGGAAGAGAAGTGCAGAGTGGGACGTGATGGAGTTGTTTGCAAAACTCTTCACTTCAGTCCAACATGGACCAAGCCAACAAAAACAAGAGACCTCATGTCCTGGGCTAATGTTAGAAATAAATAATGTAATCGTGAAGTGACTTTAACATATCTTAATCAATTAAGATATTGCCCCTTCTGTTAGAGATATCCGATAATGTACTGTAGTAAAGATAACATGTCTTCATATACTTTGACCTCTGCCCTGCGCCTAGCTGTTTTTATGATCAGTATTTAGATTATATGTGTCGTTAGATATCACTAAGAGGTAACAATGTCATATCCTTGTTATCACAGAAGCTCAATGGCTGTGTTAATTTTGTAAAGTAAACACACCTTTATGATTCCGAGATTTATTACCAGTAAGATTCCGAGAACAATAATATGGTCACGTCAGATAAAATGCATCAACGGGTGCACGGAACACTCAAAAGATCACATTTTATATTGTTTGATGTCATCAGTGCAAAGATAAAACCAATAACAAAGCCATGCTATATTAAGCCCATGGATCATATTCTTCATTGGATTCAATTTACCAACAACAAAAACTCTATTGTTTGTCCCGTCGCTTCAGAAGTTCAAAAGGAGTGCTATAGCAACTGTAGGGCGGTGGGGCCAACCTCAAAGTCCTTCTAAGAAATAAGGAGATTGCTTCTGCCAAAGCTTTATCAATGAGATGGTATGCTATTCGTCCTGTGTGAATGGGGAATCACTGTAAACCTGGGGTGGTGGCTAAGAATACTGCATACCAGCAGGTGGGATAGCATTAGTCTCTCCCCAGCCTCTCAATTGTCTTTAAAAGTGATGTTGCCACCTCTACTCCTTCCTGTTTTCAAGTCTGCTGAAGGTGGGCATGGCTGCAGCAGCCCTGGTTAAGATGCTTTTCAGAAACGTGACTATAGCACTGCACTGCACTTGTAAATGAACAGTGCTGAAAGTGGAAGAATTCTTGGTGTCAAATAGTTCACCAAAGCCATGTATTATCCCATGCATTACAATGCAATACATCTAAAATGTTATAGCCGCCATTGTTTCTCTGGTGTAAAAGGTATTTTAGCTGATGATGTTCAGTAAGGAAATATTACACTCTCACAGTGCAGGTGCCAGCTCGTGCAGCTACCTTATTAGTATGAGAGGGGCCATGTTTGTTCTGCTGTATTAGCATACAGTATGTCAGTCCTAAGAAGCAACATTTTGTTTTGTTATAAGTATTAACTGAGAAAAAAAAATCTTGCAAAGCCCCAAAGATTTGTTTTTACAAAATATTTTTGCAGTGTGGTAATTGCCCTGCCCCCTGGTTGTACTCTATGTTTCCTAGTGAAAAAGTTGAACCACATTTAATCCAAACAATTAGATAACGCTGGATTGATTTAGGCAGACAAACAGCGAGAAACCATATAAAAAGGTTAAAACACTGTAACCTCATCAAATGCTGCACTACAGCACTATACAGAATGTTATATGTGTTTAATGGGTTGGTTTTTATTCTTCTCCAACACAATCTACACTGAAATGAACGCGACTGCGGAAACTGCACTGCCAATGAGGCAGCTGGCTAGGTAGTTTTGAAACTTCCATATTTGAATGTGTGTACTATTGACTCATTATTTGGGGGAAGAGAAAAGGGCTTCAGTGCAAAAACTTCAAAAAGCGATGCACTGTCTACCGTACAATAAACCTCTCTGATATCTTGACCAGTCCTATGAAATAAGTGACTAAACTACTTTTATTATAACATTTGTATTATTAGTTAATCCCGCTCAGTTTACAGTACAAAGAGATTTCCATCTGAGGTTTAATTTTTAAGGAAACACTACACACTACTGCCCTATAGATGGAAGCATTTTGCTTTGCTGAGTGTCAAACAGCACACTTTTATCTCTTTTGTATGTTCCCTGGCTTTAAAGCATGTTGTTCATTTTTCATTGTTTAAAAGACGTGTGATTTGTTGTTATTTTCCATTTTTCAAAAGAAACATTAATTTTTAGTTTTTAAAGATGAATATCGTTTCATATCTATTGTATAAAGGTCAACAGCCCGTTGCTTATTCAACAGATGTTCTTTAATATCCTCAAGCACACAGAACAAGGCCTTGGTTTTCTGTCTTGTCAAGTACAGTATATGCCACCTACATATATGTTAAAACAGCAGCTCAATGCACCAGAAGAGTAGCAAGCAAGTGGAATACCTGTGGGTTACCCAAGATAGGATTCAAGCCTGTCTCCCTCAGGCCTAGAGGGAAATCTACTGTGTTTCTGTTTGTACTGGTAGAACTTGTAATTACAGTTAACAAAACATACCATAGATGTTTTCACATAATATTTCATTTAATGGGAACACACACACACACACACACACACACACAGATAGATAGATAGATAGATAGATAGATAGATAGATAGATAGATAGATAGATAGATAGATAGATAGATAGATAGATAGATAGATAGATAAATAAATAACCAAGGTAGTGGAGTATAACATTCTATATCTGTATGCTGCAGGGTACATAATAAAGATGTTTATAATAAATAAATAAAAAATGAAATTGCAGATATAATTGTGCTTTCCATTTTTTGCAAGAGACAAACAAGCGTGCTAGAAAAAAATACAAGGCATGATTTCATCAGCAGCTTAAAATGAATGCATACTAAAAACACAAATTTAATTATGCCATATTTGCCAAGAATTAAAAGGCATAATTAGGCTCATCCCTTAAAAGCGCTAATCTTTTGAAAGGCCCTCGGCTTTGTTCATCTGATTTTACAGTCACTGTGGGTGTATTGAGGTACTGCTTTTAGGTGAAGAGAGCCAGAGAAAAAGTATTTAATTAAAGCACAAAGGGGTCTTACATTTGCCAATCCCAGAGTAAATAAACAGCTGAAGGTGCCGTCCTTCCTACCTGTTTAAGAGCGCTTATGCAGGTACCGCAGCGAGTCACGGGCTGCAGTCTGCTGACAATGGACCAGCTTACACTGCTTGTGATGGTGCTGCACTACACCAGGTACAGATTAACAACCATGGACTTCAGGCTCAGGGTATTGCAGTGTATAGTAGTTTGAAAAATGCTGTTTTTGGTTATGTGTGTGTGTGGGGGGTGACAGAACATTACTGCCTCTCATTCTATTAAAAAATATAGTATTACATGTGCTGCTATAACTGTTTAAATAACGTGCCTCCTGTAATTTTTTCTTTTCATTGATAACATCTTGACAAATTTTTACACTTCTAACATTAAAGTCTGTTTCAAAGTTATTTTCAAAATGTCCGATCTAGCTGATAGTGTCAGGATTATTGCCCAAATTGTCAAACAGGTAACACAGCAATAACGATCCATGATGTGGTACAGAACAGAAAAGCCAGAGTACTTGTTGTTATGGTTTTTTTTTTAATTGCTCTTCCTGCAGAGGACAGATCTCAAACCCCAGTGCACTAGAGCGGCCATTTTGAAAAGAGCTTTGACACAGTCTTTAAAGTTATAAGTGTAAAGTGTTGTCAAGATAATAACAATGAAAAGAACAATGACAGGTACGTTATTTAAACAGTTGTAGAAACTGAAGCCTACATATAAAAAAAGAAGACAAAATGTACAGTATCTAAACATTTATGTCAGTAAAATGTTGAATAGATCTCTGTTAGTTTGGAGTGTATATTTAACTTCTTTTCTCAGGTTTGTGTCTCCTGTGTTGCTCATCCATAAATCTCTTGAGCAAACATTAGCTAAATCGTCTTGCATTCTTTCCTTCAATCCTTTCAAGTAAACCAACCAAAAATGCAGAAGTCTCAGAAACACTTTGAAGCACAGTTCATGGAAATGTATCTGTTAGCTACTGGACAAGAGTAAGACAGCGTTCATGATATTCACAAAGCATTGCCCACTGTGCTGCTTTTCACAGCTTGGTCATTTATATTGAGTAAATCTCAGAGAAGAAAGCTTTGGAGTCACATTTATGTGAAAAAAACATACAATAACTACACTGAGCAAAAAAGTACTTAACATTTCATTTGGAACACAAAAGCAAAGAAGATTTTTACTTTTCAGCTTGATAAAATGAAGTACATTGACTTACGATGACTTATTACCAAATTTAGAAAGTCAGGCCCCAAGATTTGCACCATTTAATTTTTTTGTTTTTGTTTTTGTAAAATGGATAAACAAACTGCTAATATTATAGAAGTAGTAAGAATCAACTACCTACAAGGAGCATGTCAGAGTTCTGAAATGAACGTCATCAGTCATTGCTGGAGCATTGTGGTTACTGGTGTTAACCACAATAAAAAACAAGATCACTGAGTATAGAAATTATGACTTTTCTGTTCTATTTTACTTGTTATGGTCAAAAGGGGAATCTCGGTTGTTTGGGGTGGTACACATTTTCACATCTTAGGTGCAGAATGTGTAAATGGCTCCTGAAATTAGTGTATAGGAAACCGTGTTTAATGGCTATCAGGTGGACCCTCTTAAGATTGTATTTGACATTTAATCAAGTACGTTTTTTCCCCATGTTATTTGTTGTTGTACATCTCTTGAGCAAACGTTTTAAAGCATTCAAGCCTTCCATGGTTGGACATTAAGGAACACAACAGCAGAGACCTTTTCTGTGTACTTTTCAAAGAATACATGGAAAAGCAATTACATGCGGTTGTACAAAAGTCTATTTGTACTAAAAGACTATTTTTTGCTTTGAATAATTTTCCTCATATAAATAATCAAATGTAGTACAAACAAAAATGTAATCAAGTCATGTCGTTTTTATTAAATGCACTTACAAAAAGAAATGTGTTCTGTGAGAATTACAGATATTCTAATTTAAAAATATTCCCAGTATTATAAATAACATGGTTCTTGTTAATTGGGATTGTAGTCTGTTACTGGCATAATCCCAGGCAAAATTGGTCAGCTATTAGCCTTTTACATGTCAAATTGGCATTAAATGGTCCCTTCTTGAATAAATAAATTCATAATGTTAAGACTAACTATGTTGAATTGTAGATCACCGGTGCATTACTGTTCCAACAATTGTGGTAGCTTGCCTTGTTTGCTGAGTTGCAGAGGATTTGTTGACAAGTTATACTTGAGCAAATTGCGTTTAGACAACAGTATATTTCATTCAGGTCTTTTGCGCTGACTAGGCCAAGGTCAGTTTTATATTCTACTGAAATCATAAAATTACACTCGAGATAAACAGAATGTTTACTCTTTCCGTGTGAGCTGAAGCTGATATGTAAATTCATCCTTATTCTTTCATCCAATTTGCATTTACCCTCTTAACCAAACACTACAGGGCTCCAATTCAAACAACTTTGATGATGGTCAGCCCTTTATGACCGATTGCTGTATCAGGAAGGGGAAGAGCAATTTAGATTTCAATGAAAGGAGCTCAGCATAGAAGCTATCGCCCGGCAGTTAACGATAATTGGATAAACTTTTCAAAGCAATGGATGTGTTTTGATGCTCCAGTGCCTGACTTGCGATGGCAGAGCTGATGTCTGCTTGTTATTCTCCTTTTATCTGCTGCAAGCAGACGCATTCTCCACCATCTATTCCTGGCCCTATTAATCAAACAATCCTAATATGACTCAATAGTATTTCAGGAGTTTTGAAAAAAGAAAAAAAAAACATGAATCTTGCAGTTGAACTATAAAAAGGCTTATTCTTACTGGGCTGGTTTCTTTTTGTTTGTTAAATTGTAGAAATCCCATAGCACTCAATAGTCAAGATCTGAGTAAAACAAAAACAAATGCTATTATCATATTTATTATTATCTATAATCACTAGCCTGTTGCTTTTAACTGCCATTGGAAGTAAGGTGTCTTAAATTGTATTACACAGCCAATACAAAGACTTTTTTTTTTTTTTATTGTATATGGTTACCCTTATATACAAAATAGATCGCCTATAAACTAGAAAACAATCACAGTTACAGATTTGACAGCATTCCACAAAATGTAATCTTGTGTCTAGATGACCTCCCTTCACCCCTTCTTTGTTTTCGTGTGATTTATATTGATAGTATATTTGTCTCTTTGTATAAGAGATTTCATTCTGCAGACCACTCATCTCTTGCCTGAACTTCATGAGATGACGGACCTTACTCAATTAATCAAAAATCATATTAACATCGTTAACGCTGCGCTGTATTGAACATCCTATTTAAATGCTCTAAAGTACCCCATTGCTTTGGGTTATCCCCATTGCTGGGTAAAACAAATCATATGCAGTATTTATTATTCATATTGGTGAAAACTTTGAAACTTTGAAATATAACCTTACTGTATAGAATTAGTGAAGAATGTTTGAAAGAAAATCTTACTTGTCATAATCACAAACCAAGTAGAATACATTTAAAAATGAGAAGTGGATGAAAGTTCCAGGCCAGTAGAAAAAGAAGCAGGACTGTGCCGATACTCAGAGTAATTCCCTTTGAGATGATTAAGCTGCTGGGTATTAAATGGAATAAAACATATTATTTACTCATCACAAAACAAGTTGCTCCCTTGGTTGTGATTTAATATAGAATATAGAACCTAAAATCACTCATATTTTATCTGTGATCATTTGTGTTATCTTTCTTTTCGCCTTTTGATATAAAAATCATTTTGAACTCACTTAGCTAATTTCCTTAGAAATGTGTCATCTCTGCAGTGAATTCTGGGATTGTTGTCCTGGGCAAAATTTAACCAAGATTTAACCAATGATTACGCATGACGAAACAATGCACATCCCAGCATGCATTGCAGGAGCTGTTAAGCGAGGTCTATGGGAAGGTCAGGTGTAGGTGCCCAATCACTTGCTCAGTTCTATTTGCTAGTTTCGCAACATTTTTTCATTTCACAGCATATTTTCAGTACGCCTGTAAAAATGTCCGTGCCCCGGGTTATAGGAGAATTTTCATTCCAAGCATACCTGCCCCCTCTTGTAATAAGGGTATGTTAAATGTGTGTTCAACAAATATTTGGTTATTTTAATAAACGGTTTCAGTGGAAATGTCAAACTAAACCTGCATTAAACAAGCAAATATCAATTGACTAGGGCCTAACGTCCCTTAAAAAGAAGAGACACCACCACAGATAACCTTTACACCTGTAAACATCTCTGTTTAGTTATTACTAATAATCCTGTAGTAAACTACATAAACTATAAACAAAGATTTAGTGAAGTTCTTCTCTGAATCATTTATCTCTGGTTGTTGTGGCAACTCCACAACATATTGTGACTTTACATCTCTATGTTACTTTGAAGCTCAATATACTTTTTAAAAAGTTGCTTCTTACTGGACAGGACATAATATGTTTTGTAGTAACTTTGGTATTTTTATTTAGTATAATTTGCGTCTTCTCAATATACTGCTTTGTTCAGCGGTTACAACCGCGGATTGATTTACAGGCTGTCAAAACTCATAGTTAAGGCCGCTGCCTGGCGACGTCAAATGACGTTGATAAGGGGGAAAGGGTTAAGGTCTTGTCAGATGCCAGTTGCATCTGTTTCTTGCCTTGTCTTCTTTTAAAACTGATGTGTTACAGCCTTTGCAAGTTGTGCAGCTGCTGGTGTCTGCTCAGCTATTGAGAAGTTAACAAGTTCAAGACAAAACAAGTGACAAGACTAAACAATGACAGGGTGGAAAAAAGGGTTCTGTCTTTAAGAGCATCCTAATTCTTCCAGTAAGAGATAGAAGGATGGGAAAGCTGACTTGAGCCCTCGCTAGGTAACTGAAGGTTTGTTGTTTGGAATGTCAGCCTCAGTATGGCTTGTATCCTCCAGTCCTGAGCCCATAACTCACACCGCGAAGGAGTCCTAGCTGCCTTTAGTGCTCATTTTATATAAAAAAAGGCCCAAACAGAATTTTACATTTTAGTGTGCCTGTCAAATGGCTATCTAATTGTAACAGGGTTGCAGGGGGAATAGATATCATCCTTTTTTTTCTGATAGCTGCGAGTATTTCTGCCATTCAGGAAGCCAAAGGATGCCACACACATTCTGTTTGTTCAACATGAGCAAACAGATTGTAAACTGGCTGATAATTTTTGTACTGACAATGTCATTTACAGCTGTCAGCCTTTGTCTGCTGTGTTTGCTTTATTCAAATATGAACCAAATGGACCTCCCTTCCACCGCTTTCTTCTGCATTCAAATCACATCAATTCACTTCCATTCCGTCTTATCTCAAATTCATTGGAGGCAATCACTTGGTTGAATGCTTTGGTGTTTCCATGGAGACAAAAGGTCTAGTGTGGACTTCAGGAGGATTAGGAACTTGTACGATTTAAGTCTTGAAGTACACATTTTCTTTGTTGTGTTTTTCATTTGATTTTCAGGGGCATATATTTCAGTCTAATTTGCATTCACTTGTTGCAATGAGCTATATATAGGTTCTAATTTGTGTTTGAGTCCAATCAGGCTCTACTCCATGTATCAAGTTGAATTCTTTGTAGTGAAACTATGACAGTGCATGTGGCATGCAGCATGTGTGTACCCCTGTGGCACTATACAATAAATTCAGCAGGCTGATTGGGATCCAGCTGCTTCCCATGGTGTCTCACACAGTTCTTGAAGCATCTCCCATTGTGTTGGGAGGTCAGGGCACGTTGTTTCGGGTAATTCACATGGAACTGTCTGTCTGGAATCCACTGCACATGTTATCATTTTTTGGCTCCTGGCACATTTGCTGCACGTGTAAAGTGCTTTGTAGGAAAATAAAATAGGACGGGCCCTAAATTAAGTGTCTGAATAACAGGTGGAAATTGAAATAAAATATAATTATTACTAAGTTGTTGTGTTTTTAGTTTGTTTTTTAAGCGGCGGGGGTATATCTAAGTTAATTTGAAGCTTACTCTGTAGGAGTAGTTTTATTATATAATACTTTGTTAAAATGCCTGTCATATGTTAATATCCACAATTTATAAAGTTAATTCTACTGTTGCAAAATTAATTCTACAGCAGAGCCATCAAATAAACCTGATTGTACACGTCGCTGAGTTCATCTGGTCTCTCCATCACTTGGCCCCTTGCATGTTAGATGTATACGATGTCACCATTAATTACGGGAGAGAAGACAGTTTAGTTAAAAGTGGATTACATCTCCCAGAGTGCATTAGAAAGATAAGGAACCAGGTGGGATTGACAACCCAGTACCGCTGCTGTGTGAGACGGAGAGAGACAGAGACGCCAGGCTTCTTCATTAGTGACATCCCCAGCAGCCCCAAATAATATAATTCTGACATCACAATCAAAAATAACTATTAAAATATATACCCATATCCATTTATAAAATAATAATAATAATAATAATAATACAATGAATAAATTACACCAAAGTGTGCATATAATTGTGTAGAGGGCTTCTGGTGGCAAGATATATGACGAGACCAAAGATCAAGCCATTTATCGATGTCATCAGAAGCCTGCGACCTGTATATAATACACCTATAATCTTACAGATGTACATAATAAACCTATATTCTTACAGCTTCACATAATAAGACTGTAAACTCCAGTTCTAATAGAATCTGTAGGTCTGTAAATGGCTACTACTGATTATAATTATAATAATAATAATAATAATAATAATAAAATGCTCCTTCCTTTTTATCATTTTTTTTCTAATGAAAAATGTGTGATTCAATCATAAAGTAAGAAGCCAGCATTGATTTGGACATATACTGAAATAAAAAACTGAAATCTGTAACTTTTCTAGTTGTAGTTGTGGGTGTAAGTAATCCTTATAGACGACTGTAATGTCAGTCACAGATCATCATGGGTTCTGAAACACTCATTAACCTTCCCAGAACTCAGAAACTAAACTCGCCTCGGCCCTCAAGGCTAAGGGTCAGGGTGAGTGCTGAGATAAGATAAGCAGAAAGGTGCTCCTCAAATTAAACCATCCTGACCTTTACCCTGAATCCTTTGTTTTTGGAAGGAGGTGTTGATGAAATACAGTACATCTCTTTGTTAGATTGCGTTAAATCAATCTATATCATTTTTATTCTTTGAATATACATATAGATAGTTTTTAATGTGTCTTGACCTTCCTGAAACAAGACCATACTAATTGTTCTCTCACATAGGGAATAAGGATAGCCTAAAACAAGGCAAGCATCTTTCACATTGTGGAGATGTCACCCATGAGTGTGATAGGCAAGTGCTTATAGGGGGAACTGCTTTGTCGGTGCTACTATGTAAGCTTGACTCCATTAAATATCTATCTTTGTGCAGGGAATGTCTATCTTTGTGCAGGGAAACAGAGTTATGTTACTATCTCTGTTGTACTGTATACGTCACTGTTTGAAAATGGGTGGCACTACCAAAGCAGATGTGTTCATTGCTGAAAGAGTAGCTGACCAACATGAATAAACTCAACATTGAGGGAAACCAAATGTGTTTCAAATGGATCCAAACAAACAGCCTTCAATGAAATATATGCATTAGGATTGTAACAGTGTCCGTTATTCTGGTAATACATCCCGTCAGGCCACTTGTGACCAGTGCTGTAGTGCTACCAGTATACCGCCCTTGAGAAAATGGTAGAAGCTGTACAGCTACATTCCTTTTTCTCTCCTTTAAAAATAGGAACATCTTTTCCATGATCCTATTATGTCTAATGGTGAGACCCAACAATATTTTGACAAAATTTTTTACTGCTGAAGAGAGTTATTTTCAGTCATACATATTGAAGCCGTACAGCTGACTGCAGTTAGTGGATAACTGGTACTGCTGATGACACAGTGGAATTAATATTCTGTGAACTGCCTAGGTATGATCGCAGTTTCATGAATTGTGAGATGCAAGCAAAGGTAGCCTCCTCAGACACCCAGCTGCCACCAGCACCCAAAACAATCAATATGGATTTGCATTTTGCTATTTACCAGTAGACAGACAGCTCTGTTTATGCCAGCTTTTTTTCAACACCCCAACACCCCAAGAAAAAATAACAAAAATAACAAGAGCTGTGCACTTTGGTGAGATGCAGAAAACAGTAATCGAGCTGGGCAGGAGCTAATACTCCAATCAAACAGCTCTGTTGTGTTAGAAAGGTTAGTCCCATCAGTCATGCCAAGCACAGGGATAGGGGAGCAGAGAAACAACAGTGGGCATGAAGAACCGGGGCCTTTGAGGATCTATGAGCAGTAAAGAGGGTACAGATTGAAAGCATGAAATTCATTTTCTATTTGATTTTATCTGACACACGCAGTAGAAGGGCTCTTACTAAAGTATGGGGTATTTGGGGCATGGGATCCATTCATGGGAGATCCATTCATGAGAGAGCCATTCAGCAGAAGGTACAGACTGTGTTGGCTAGTTCCTCAAAATGCTTTGCAAACACTATGTCCCAACCCTCTGGGCCATCATTTTGCCTCCTTTGGAGTACTAAATCTCAAGCCTATATGCTATATAGTTTCTTCTGTCCTGGTGTTGACATAAACCTAGGGTTTTAATCAAGTCCAAGGGTCATATAGAAGTGCTAAAGGAAAGACAAAAGATTCTAAAGGGGAAAAAAAACAATTCAGTCTTTTCTTTAACCCTGAAAAAGGGCACCAATTGTACACAGACATAGACAAGCTGGGGCTGATAGTGACTAAACACACACACACTGAAACAGGCAAGTGCCTCTTGCAACTGTTGGTAAAGCACAAAAGTCACTGGAAGCATTGGAATGATTCATTTCCACCTTTGTGCCCTCCAATATTCTGGCAAACCATATTCTCATTAGAGATATCTATCATTATTCACAGTGTTTTTAATTCAATTTCAGATATCTTTTAAACCCACTATCTGTAAATAACTTCAGTATGTGTCACGCATTTATAGATATCCCTGGAATGACTTTAAGATATCCCTAAACTCAATTTCAGATATGCAATTGTAGCAGCAATATCTTAAGAATGTGATCTGTAACTTGTGCAACATGGCTTTAAAATTGTCTCCCATTCACTGGGCTGGAAACAGCTTTAGTTGGAGACATAAAGACAATTCAGTTTTATCTTTGGCATGGCAAGATACGTCTCTGTATACAGCATGTCCATATTTAAAACTTAAATGTCTTATTGTATAACTTCCACAGATCTACTGCATACATCACTATAGCTGTTGTGCTTTGAGCTCTCTTGCCCATTTTCAAATTATTTTTCAAAGACTGTATCAACAAAGCACCATGGCACAGTTAGCTAGTTGTGTTTGTCATTGCTATTCATGAAAGTCTGTCACCAACTAAATAGCATCGTAACAGTCTCTGGGGTAAACGTCGGTTGGCGCTCAGCCTCTACCCTGTTACATTGCTGACATGACCTGGATCTCACAGGTTGCCTGCGTGGATCGCCCAGGTTAAAGGGGGAGAGTGTAACAGGCAGTGTTGTGTGATACACTGCCATTACAGATTATATACCCCGTCAATGAGATGAGGTTAATTACACTCTTAGTTAGAAGATGTTAAATTTACAATGCAAAAATCGGTCTCGCATAGCCAACAATAGCGAAGGAAAGGTGGTAACATTTTACATGACTTGTCTCTAATGACTGCGTATTTACATAGTAATTACATAATACATACATGTGTACTTACACATCATTACAATGTTTTTATGCTTAGTAGCAATGTACTTATGTATCTTTTTTTGCATGATACAGCCCTCATCCTAATCCTAACCCTAACCCTTGCTCTAAACTTAACCCTAACCCTAACTAAACCTAAACCTTAGTACATTGTAACTATGCATAATAACATTGTAATGATGTGTAAGTACACATGTATTTACTATGTAAATATATAGTAATTAGATACACAATGTAAAGTGTTACCAGAACGGTTGCGTTATTATCTAAACCTTTTCTTATAAATTACTATATTTGTTATCATGATAAAGATTAATTTTATGAAGATATATAGGACAATGTCTCCACCTGTTTTCTAGTAATTACTTTATCAGCCAAGCGAGGTCACCCTGCATAACCACGTGGCCCAGTGTGTAATCCTGGAGGAAAATATCTTGAAATCCAAAGACCAATGCTGAGATGTCATCTGACCAGAAGTACTCAAGAGTGAATTCAAGCACCATCTACTCTTGGCAGCACTGTCCATATAGCACTGTGTGCTTCCCTTCTCACTGCTGCCACATGGATGCTTGAATGTTGGAAATCTGCCTTAGATGATGTCTCAGTTATTCTCATTCTTTATCAAATTCATGGTCAGCCACTTGACAGATACATTGACAAAGAGTTAATGCTCTTCTCAATTCACAGACTCCTCTCTATTTGTTTTTAGAAGTCCCCTTGCAAATCTGAAGAAGGTTCTTGAATAACTCTTTCCTAGTCTTTACCCTTTTCTCCTGCTTTCTAAATTAGGCTTTCCACCAATCTAAATTCCACATCTGCCTGGGTGCTTCCTATCAGCACTATAATATCACCTGTGTAAAGATTACATCCAAGGCCACCTCTGATATGAAGTAAATGTACACCAGAAGTGGGCCAGCAGTTCTAGATTTTTTTTATATGCAGTTCTAGTCTGAACAGGCTCTTGCCTGCAAGAATCCTATTAAGCTCTGAATACCTAAAAAAATCTCTTCTCTTCCAAAGGGTTAACCTTGCCACCAGTGGGTAGTAATTAGTCTGGGGGCCTGCCTGGTGATCACCTGTAATTCTTCCAGCATTGAGTTCCTGCTGCAAAGCATAACAAGAGTCTGCTCATATTGATTTCATTGCAATCTTAGGCACCATCTCCAGTGAAAGAGTGGCTTACAGGTCTGTGTCATTGAGACCATGCCACTGATATGGCCCATTATCTTTTTACTGCTTTTAACAGAGAGATCTGCCAGACTGTGAAGGTCTTAAAAGGTGAACTGAGGTTCTGAATGCAGAAGAGCACGGCAGGTGAGATTCCCATTAGCATGTCCAGTCCCTTACCTGCAGTGATAACTGAACATGTGAAGTGTTACCTGCATGACTGGGTTTCACAAGAAAAACAATATAACTGAACATGTGTTACCTGCATGACCGGGTTTCACAAGAAATACAATTGAAAAAAAATAACAACTATATCTTTTAAATATTCCTGGGTCTATTTTAATGATCTAAATAGTGATGGATCCTAATACAGCCCCTCTAAACTAGTAAGCATGCTCTCTGATTGATTTTCAGTGTATTTTTATTGTGGGTTTAATACACTGATTTAGCACCTTATACTGCCTGACTAAATGTTGGCGGGTAGGATATTGTATAGATTTTGAACAATGAGTATATATTTAGACATTTCTGATGACAAACGTTTTATTTTATCACACCCCAATAGTTTTAAACCCCCTTGTTCCCAAGTGCTGGTATAGCCACCAAGTGATATTCCCACAATCACTCAATCCTTATTTCTTTAAAAAGTACATGTAGCCCAATGTAAAAGATACAAAGTTAAAATCAATTCAGTGGAATGTAATATAATACAGGGCGAGTCTCCACAATAAGGACAGCAGAACAGCCCCCCAATATACATTGCTGGTAGATTATTAAATAATTTAGGGGAAAAAAGATCACTCTCTGCTTCACTGAAAAGAACAGCTGTGTACAGTTCCTTAGCAGATATACTGTACATGTCCCTACAGCTGTGTACAGTTCCTTGGCAGATATACATGTCCCTACAGCTGTGTGCAGTTCCTTAGCAGATATACATGTCCCTACAGCTGTGTGCAGTTCCTTAGCAGATATACATGTCCCTACAGCTGTGCATGTGAACCAATCTAGACATTGCTTTTGATATGGTAATCTGAACTCAACTGCATTCCTTCATTTTCATCGGATTTAACAGTGTTGCAGACTTGTTATACTAGACTTAGTATAATAAAAGAAAGCTTTATTATGTAATTTGATTATATTTAAGAGGACCTGACCACCCAGGTTTTATGATACAGTATTACATTTAAGCCTGTACATTCATTTTCTAGTATAGTCTGTGAGTAGGAGGCAATCAAATAATGATTTTCGTTATTATTATTAATTATTATTATAATTTTCCTATAAACTTTGTGTTTTAAGGTTTTATTAAACATGGTGGTGGCGTGAGACCAGTGTATAATAAGATTGCCTGTGTATTATAAGGTTAATGATAAAACTGCTAACCTCAATTTTTTGCCACCATTACATGAACACAGCAAAACACCAATAATACCAAAACAAACAATCAAATAACAGCCTGCAGAGTTTAAGTTGTATCCGCAAGAAGACAAGGTGAAATATGTGGAAGAGCAGAGCGCAAATACTCTTAGAAAAACAATAAGCAACATCAATTTAGTAAGAAATGGCCTCAGCCACACGCCTGCCGTGGGATGTGAGGCAGAGTAGACTGAGGCCCTCAGAAAGCCAAGCGAATTTTCTACTCTGATTTATAGTAATAATACATGTAGCTTACTCGTGCCCCTCCTGCCAAAAAAAAACATTTAAATAAAATAAAAAATACTGAAGTTTAAAATAAATTGTTAACAAATAAACATTTCTAGTTGTACAATTTCTGTCTGTTATGTCACTATGGGCAGGATTTTCAAGAAACAGTGTAATTGTATCGAACAGTGCAAAGGTATAGTAACGACAGCTTTAGTAGCAAGTGATTTTCATACAAAATTAAATGAATCTGTAATGCTTTGAAATTGAGTCGATGAGATTGTTAATGAACACATTTCTCGTTAAAAAGCTTAATTGTCGCAGGTCACGTACATCACTTCCTGTCTCATCGACTAGATAAGGGGAACTTGTTCATCAAAATGCATGTTATTAACGAGATCAAGAAAAATGAACAGAAGCAGAATTTGCTGTTATGGAAACTACTAGCGTACAGGGAGACAGCTCTCCCACCAGCGAGCAGCAGCCACATGGAAATACAAAATAACGGGAATATCTGTGTTGCGTATAATTTGTATACTTCACTTTTGTCATGCAGAATGTACATTTATTTAGAACACTTCACATATACAATACTGATTTACGATTACCTGGCGTGTGGGTATAAATCAAACGGCACAGATTTAAAAATTAAAAAGTAAATAAATAAATAATTAAATCCCACTAGTCATTTACCTTCATTTGGGGGATATTGTGCCACAGCTTATTATGTACTCTTTTAATGTACATTTTGCAATTTTTTTTGGTTAAAAAAAACAACCTTGGGGTAGACTTGTCAGCTCATGAAGTGTAGGCGATGTAGGCTTGGTTGGAATTGACTTCTGTATGTATTTTAGTATGTACGATTGTAGGCTATAAATAAATATGTTTGAAGTGCCATTTGTGTTTGTAGTTGTTATACATGTATACCATTTATGTAACACTATACAGTTGCATTGATAATTTCTTGGTAGTAACATTACACTGAGTGCAAATAACGAGATATCATTTTAGCAATACAACAAATGTTTAAAACAAGTGAATAAATATCATTCATAATCACAAGTATAGAAAAGACTATTGAATTATCTAGGTAGAAATTAACTGTGATCCTGTACACGCTCTCTCTCTCTCTCTCTCTCTCTCTCTCTCTCTCTCTCTCTCTCTCTCTCTCTCTCTCTCTCTCTCTCTCTCTCTCTCGCAAACAAAAGAAATAGTCACAAGAAGCATTGTTTGTAAAGATATTAACATTATTTTGTAAATCAACATAATTTCGGAAATCACATTAGCACAATTATTTAATAACGAAATAGGCATAATGCCACTTGAAAATGCCAAAATCAATGCTACATACCGATTTGTTGATCAACACTGGAGTTATCATTTACGACCTTTTGAAAATCCTGCCCTGTATGTTATAACAAATAATATACCCTAAAACTGTACATACAAGGCAATAATTATATATCAAGTATCTGGTGACATTGAAAAAGCACTAGAGCAAGCACTCTCGGGATTTATATGTCAGCAGAAACCCTCGATAGAATTTCAGCCTTATTGTGCACAGTTGGGTGTGCATTATTGCATGTATTATTGTTATTATTATTTTTTAAATGCATCTTTCTACGAAACTGCAGTTTAACAGTCTTATTATTATCCATATGTCTGATCTATAGCAGTGTAAATGTTAATGGTTCATTTAAAAAGAAATCATTAGCCCAGTGTATGACACACAGTTTCTCACAAAACAGCAAAATACATTTGAATGTTCCATTACCATGTATTATAAAACATAAAATACACTATGTTTACCAAATGACAAAAGTAGAATAACTTGAAGTAAAATTGTTTAAAATTGTTGCCTTGGCTGTATGATCAGTCTGTGAATAACAGAGGACAGAAGTATAAGACAATATATACTGATAGTATACTGATGAATAGATGGGACAGAAATGCATGCATCAATATAGCGATTTTGCAAGTCGCCTTGAATGACATTAAAAGTGTGAAATAATGGCTTATGAGGGAAATGTTTAAAAAAAAAAAACAATTAAAGAATGTCATCAGCAGCTGTGTCTAAATTGGGAAGATGCACTCAGAGATCATATAGGGTAACTGGGCGTTTAAAAGACCCCCCGAATCTCATGTCTTTTAAAGAGAATTCCATGCATTTCAGCTTTGTGTTGTCTGTTTGTTTTACTCTGATAAGTACCCGTCATCTTTTTACAATCCTTCACGGTGAAACAAAGAACAAAGTACAGTTAGAGGGAAGTGGGGTATTAAAGAAAGATGATATTAAGCATTAGTGATACTTTTTTTCCTTCTACTTCTTTAAATGTTTTCAGTGATCTTCAAAAATAGAGCACTTAAAAGTTTGCAGCCATTCTTACCCACTGTAAACTCCCCGGGTCATCAAATCATCATGCTATCATTGGGACCTGAAGTCACATGTAATAACTTGCATGAGGGGTTTATTGTGGGTTAAAGTATTATTTCTTGTGAAAGTGCATTTCCCATTATACTATAGCAGGTCTCTGTGTTTCCGTGTCTCTGGAGTTGTTCTTGCTGCTTGCTATATCGTTTCTGGTAACAAGGCTGAAGGCCTCCTTTGTATGCAGAGAAGGACTCTTTATCTCAGAGGACTATGCAAAGCAGCAGGATGGGACTGCGAGCGGGCTAACGGGATCAGGATTCAGTCAGTGTCCTGTCGGGGGTTTTCAAAAACCCTTCTTTGTGTCTTGGCTCAGGGCACGAAGAGGATCACAGGCCCCATCCCTGTGCTGTTTGCTTTAGGAACAATCGGTCATTTATGAATAATAATGCCACCCTCTGACCAAGACTAATTGAATTGTGGCATGCTGTGGATGTAATGCACACTGTTAGTCCATCAATGTTGTATTTGCTGTAGCCGAACGCAGTGATTGATCCACCTTTGCATTCTACTGGTTCACAACAGGCAACAAAAATGACATTGTGTATCTTTAGCTCCTGTGCAGAAGTGTGGATGTGTTTTATGGAGAGTTAAACAGGATCTATTTTTACAAAGCTTAGGAGTGTGGTTTTTGCATCATGGGTGTTCGTTTAGTTTCTTGTTCTGTCAAGAAATACATTTTTTCATTTTTTTTAAGGGGTTCAATTTATGATTTGATCATTTAAAGGACAGTTTTACGAAACAAAGGGGTAGATGTATTAAGATGGGCCAGTCGCAGTGCAAACATACCGCAATTTGCATTTTCGTTACGACAGTTAACAAAGTGCACATTTTATCATATGTACTAAGAAAAAATATGTCAATGAAGACAGTCGCAATATGCTAATTTAAATATTATTTGCGTCATCTTAGCAAGATCTTGGCTTGTAAGCACACCCTGACTTTAGTGAAAATTAGGTACCTGGGTGTTCGTCTCAAAAATACATGTTGCACCACTGGCAACACACAAGAAAAAGTGGACTGGGAAATGCAGCAACAATTGTGACTGTTTAAAACATGCTTTCAAAAGTTCTTAACAAATTGATGCAATTGTAAGTGTTGCAATTGCCCACAGCTTTAGTACATCTCATTACAATATTTTTGATCCCTCATCTCCACCCTGTTTTTGCTAATTTCTGCAGGAACGTCCAGAATTACATATTCATTTAAGGCTAAAGCGCAAATAAGAATTTGCAGCTGCAAAGCAGTCGTTAAAATGATGCTGACAGCGTTGTGTTTGTCTAGTACATTTCGCGCTACACTTCCGACTGGTTTGCATGTGGTTTGCAACGATTGCGACAGAAGCAACACTTTAGTACATCTACCTCTAAATGTTTTACCTGTCCCTTTTACAAAATGTATTTACTTTATGTAAAAAAGCACTTTGTAATAATTTGCATACATGAATGTGGAGGCCATGCATTCATCAACATTGTATGTGTTCTGCATACCATTGCTGTCTACTAGTAACCTGGAATGATAAAACAAGATAATGTTTGCCACTATGGTACGAATCACCCTGTCCGGGTGCCTGTTCTGATTTTGAGGGCAGTATAGTATACTGTATATTCACTTCTATGAACTTTATATATGTTTACAAAGATGTTTGTGAGTTAGTTTGCGATTATGTTGTTATTTTTTGTCGCTAATACATAGACATTCACAGCAAAGGTACATACAAATGTAATGCAGCTAGTCATTTTTAATAATGTGTTATTTAAATATGAATGTGTGCATGTTTACAAATGTGAGTCTGTTATTTATGGCAGTGCTGCACAATAGCTCCAGTGACATATGGAACAGTAGTTATAATCAAATTAAGCAAAAAAAGAAATGTGCTGCATAAATGGGAGCTGAAATTTCAAATTGTAAACCATGCAAGATCATTATTTTAAGCTGGCCTTTTATGCAAGTCTGTTTTCCCTTAGCATATGGGATCAGCATATTAAATCCCCTGCTGTTTGACCATGTGACTTAGCAATAATACAAGTCAGGGAGAACTAATAAATATTGCAATATCTGTAGCTTAACCTTCGGAGACTTCAGCTAATTGCCATATAGATTTACATGAACTTCATCAGCCATTGGGGTTAACCTGTTCTGTCAAACACAATGCTTTCAGAATTGTCCAATTTAAGCCTTTTCATTAAAGATAAATGTTGTTTTCTCTTTGTGATGCCACAGCACAGTGTTATTGACAGTAATTACCTTTAAAAAACATGACAAAAATGTTTACCTGAAAAAAATAGATTCTTTTGGCACGGTTTGCATGTTCTGTGCCATTTCCCATGAAACCTTTTCATTCTATTGATTTTGATTTGTTCAATATTTCTGTACACTTCCCGATGAATTGTGTTGGGGTTGTTATTGATTTTGGTGAGGCATTTTGTGTAGAGGAAACTGGTAAGAAAGTTGTTTACCCACTGTAAGTTTCAACACAGCCCTAAAACTTTCAATTTTGAACTTTATGTAAAAGCCTTCTTTATTTACATTCTAATACATATGGTGTGAATGTGGTCTGTAAATGATAATAAGTGACAAGCCAAACTCTTGAGTATGGGTAGCTAATTACATTAGATGTTTCAATCCAGATACACAGACTGCACAGGTACAAACATAACCAAGTTAGAATAAAAGAATCATCTATATAAAGATATCTAACCATGGACCAAGTTTCAAAAAGGGGTCAGCCCAGTATAACTATGTGAGTATAATCTGTGTGTTCAATAGCCCTGCTAAAACCAGATCCAAGATATTTAGTATTTAGTATTTAACAAATGCCTCTCTCATAAAAACCACACAAAAAATAGGTCTGTTGTTGATAAATGTCACAAAGAGTATTGTGAGCACTCCTAGAAATATTCTCTTCTATTGAGATGACAAGCCATTTGTATTATTAGCTGCCTGGAGCTCCACCCTACACAAAAGCCATATTGTTTTGACATCACAACAGGCCATTGAAGCCCACGGCTCAAACAAGCCTGTAATATGTTATTGTTGTCTTTAGCAAAGGGCCAGTAACCTGTCACCCTCCCACGCAACAACCATTTCAACATAACCTGTCACCCCTCCAGAGCAACAACCATTTCAACAGAACCTGTCACCCGTCCACTCAACAACCATTTCAACATAACCTGTCACCCCTCCACCGAACAACCATTTCAACATAACCTGTCACCCCTCCACCGAACAACCATTTCAACATAACCTGTCACCCCTCCAGAGCAACAACCATTTCAACATAACCTGTCACCCCTCCACTCAACAGCCATTTCAACATAACCTGTCACCCCTCCACTCAACAGCCATTTCAACATAACCTGTCACCCCTCCACTCAACAACCATTTCAACATAACCTGTCACCCCTCCACTCAACAACCATTTCAACATAACCTGTCACCCCTCCACCAAACAACCATTTCAACATAACCTGTCACCCCTCCACTCAACAGCCATTTCAACATAACCTGTCACCCCTCCAGAGCAACAACCATTTCAACATAACCTGTCACCCCTCCACTCAACAGCCATTTCAACATAACCTGTCACCCCTCCAGAGCAACAACCATTTCAACATAACCTGTCACCCTCCACTCAACAGCCATTTCAACATAACCTGTCACCCCTCCAGAGCAACAACCATTTCAACATAACCTGTCACCCGTCCAGAGCAACAACCATTTCAACATAACCTGTCACCCGTCCACTCAACAACCATTTCAACATAACCTGTCACTCCTCCACTCAACAACCATTTCAACATAACCTGTCACCCCTCCACTCAACAACCATTTCAACATAACCTGTCACCCCTCCAGAGCAACAACCATTTCAACAGAACCTGTCACCCGTCCACTCAACAACCATTTCAACATAACCTGTCACCCCTCCACTCAACAACCATTTCAACATAACCTGTCACCCCTCCACTCAACAACCATTTCAACATAACCTGTCACCCCTCCACTCAACAACCATTTCAACATAACCTGTCACCCTCCACTCAACAACCATTTCAACATAACCTGTCACCCTCCAGCTCAACAACCATTTCAACATAACCTGTCACCCCTCCACTCAACAACCATTTCAACATAACCTGTCACCCCTCCAGAGCAACAACCATTTCAACATAACCTGTCACCCCTCCACTCAACAACCATTTCAACATAACCTGTCACCCTCCACTCAACAACCATTTCAACATAACCTGTCACCCTCCACTCAACAACCATTTCAACATAACCTGTCACCCTCCACTCAACAACCATTTCAACATAACCTGTCACCCTCCACTCAACAACCATTTCAACATAACCTGTCACCCCTCCACTCAACAACCATTTCAACATAACCTGTCACCCTCCAGAGCAACAACCATTTCAACATAACCTGTCACCCTCCACTCAACAACCATTTCAACATAACCTGTCACCCTCCACTCAACAACCATTTCAACATAACCTGTCACCCTCCACTCAACAACCATTTCAACATAACCTGTCACCCCTCCACTCAACAACCATTTCAACATAACCTGTCACCCTCCACGCAACAACCATTTCAACATAACCTGTCACCCTCCACTCAACAACCATTTCAACATAACCTGTCACCCTCCACTCAACAACCATTTCAACATAACCTGTCACCCTCCACTCAACAACCATTTCAACATAACCTGTCACCCTCCACTCAACAACCATTTCAACATAACCTGTCACCCTCCACTCAACAACCATTTCAACATAACCTGTCACCCTCCACTGCAACAACCATTTCAACATAACCTGTCACCCTCCAGAGCAACAACCATTTCAACATAACCTGTCACCCTCCACTCAACAACCATTTCAACATAACCTGTCACCCTCCACCAACAACCATTTCAACATAACCTGTCACCCCTCCACTCAACAACCATTTCAACATAACCTGTCACCCCTCCACCGAACAACCATTTCAACATAACCTGTCACCCCTCCACCGAACAACCATTTCAACATAACCTGTCACCCGTCCACTCAACAACCATTTCAACATAACCTGTCACCCCTCCACTCAACAACCATTTCAACATAACCTGTCACCCCTCCACCGAACAACCATTTCAACATAACCTGTCACCCCTCTACCGAACAACCATTTCAACATAACCTGTCACCCGTGCAGAGCAACAACCATTTCAACATGGCTTTAAGAAGCTCTGAACAGCCAGACCCCACCTCACCATAGCCACTGGATGTACACTTGGTCAGGCTGTGTAAACTTTGACATGAGGATGTCGATCTTTCTCATATTTGCAATGGGCTTTATCAGAGCGTGATTAGCTTCCAGAACGAATCTGATCAAAAGAAAACATTGCCTACAGTATGTAAGCCAACAGACCAGCTAGTTTTCAGCTTTGTCTATTTACATGGGCATGGATGTTTTGCTAAGGCTCTCTAAGAGCGATGATAATTGAACAGTGGCAGTACGCTAGCAGGGGATGATGAGTTGGAAAGGTTTTATAAACAACAAGGGGGAGAGATCCCCTCACTCAGTGCAAATACTTTAGAATTGGACAGTGGCAATAGTATAACTTGAGTGTTTGCGAAATCGTTCACTGATAGCATCAGCAAGTTTACTGACAGTCCCTGTGCCAAATGCATATAAAGGCTTTCAGTGAGTTCTGTACTGCAACAGTAAATGAAAAAATAAAACACGAGGCCACAATGTGTTTACCAATTTTATTTCTATAGCATTTGGAGAAGAATCTCAAATAAAACGAGAGGAAGATCCCTATTAAATACAGTCATTATCTTCATAGAGTAAATTTGTAGATGTCTCCCGTTGACAGGCTGGGGACTTGTGATGTTTGCTTAAAACAAATGCTTCAGCCAAACATGTATTTAAGCAACAGTAAATGTGGTCGTAGTGCACGCGGGTCATACTGATTTCAGTAGCTGATCCTGTGATGGATGTGTTCTGTTGTAATTGAGTTTTATACAGTCACCTGTCCTCTTCCAGACAGTTTTTCCATGGGTTATTAAACTATTTAAGACTTCTTGGAACATGTTTCTGTAGCTTTCTGACCTCCCTGTTAAGTCTGACTGTACAGTTTGGTTACTGTACAGCTCCCCCTCCTATCAGGATTTTTTTGCTTAAAGAGCCAGTATAGCGTCCATATAAGTTATGACAATACCTGTAAGATGCACTGGACCTTGCTAAGCTGTTTCCTATATTGCTGGATCACTTGAAATAACTTTCAATACTTTTATGGCATTATGAACTGCTTCGTGCAACTCCGATCTATCCTGAAGCTTGGTGGTATGTTTACATTTTTGGCTGCGTTCCCAGAATTATCATCTTCATGCTTTCCAATCAGTTAGTACCAGATGCACCACTATAAAATTCAATAGATGCACCTCTTCTTACTCGAGAGTTCCATTGAGCTAACTTTTACCTACAGTTGCTTCTCAGGTTGCTAGGATACAGTCTGCAGCAGTGTCATCTGGGATGAATGAACTCAATGGCCTTTCGGTTTTAGACATAAGACATATATTGTATTAACATGTCCCCTTTTACATTTTCATAAAATGCCTACTGCAAAGTTAATTTTATACAGTAAATTAATTAAGACCGCTCTGGTTGTGAGCGGAGGTCAGAACCAATGTTCGGCTGTCATTTCGTGCCCTGATCCTAACCAGAAGCCTGGTCATTCCGACATTTTGCATAGACTATTTATTCATTCATTATGTTACGGTAACGTTACTGTAATAATAGAAAAAAAGACTGTGTGTAGACTATTTTATTTTGTCTACATTTACCCTCGACATTGGTCGGGACCACGGATCTTGAAAACAGATCTCTTAATAAATCATTTATAAATGTTTATAACAAGCATGATTTTAACTGATATCTTTATAGTCATTTTATAAAAAGCTAACCTGTGTGTCATTCTCCTCCACTGACAAGCTGGCAGTATTTGAATGACAGGTTACTTCTATTAAGGTGAGCAGATAAATCCTGTTTCATGCAGTCTTTTGAAAACAAGTTGTGTTATTTCAAGTTGCACTTGATGGCTGGAATTTTATTTCCAGGGTGTAAATTGAAAATATAAATTGAAAAGGATTCACTCAGGGAACCCAACAAGGAGGCGAGCCTCTCTGAAATGGGAAAACAAGAAAACAGCAAAACAACACTGACAAGGATGGCTGTAGTGGTGTCTTCAGGCCAGTAAACATGGCTATGTACAGGTAAGATTCAACCCAAAACCTCCCGCCGAAAGACGATTCTAGTGTCTCTTGGTCCATAACACACCAATTAAAAAATGTTGACTTATTTGTTAGGCGTGCATTTTCTTCACTTCTGCCTCTGTGTGGCCTCCACTCTGTTCCTGATTCACACCGTTGCCAGTAGCTAATCTGCTCTTGTTTGTTTTCCCTAACCCTTATTTATTTCACACCTCTGTGTGACGGTACTTTGGTGAGTAACACCTCTTATGTTACTTCCCAGTGTTTCCCATGAAAATGCAGAGTGTGAAAAGTACCAAGAAAAATAATTAGTTTGTACTACAAAAGATACGGTACATTACAGCCTTTTCCACATTTTTTTTTTTTTCAGTGCAAGTCATATCTTCAGTGGGGCACTTTGATGAAATCGAGGAGGAGAGCGTCCGCTCCGCAGAATTAATTACTATGAAACCCTTTAACTGCAGGACGGTGCCTGTGAAGGTGCTGCTCAACCAGGACCGTCACAACGACCCGAAGCCACTGGGAGGCCGGGACTTCGGGAGCAACGGCAGTAGTTTAGTGTGACAGGGTGCTCGTGTCACGTGTGTGGGTAACCGCTGCTTAAGCAATGCAGAGAGACATGCGAGGTGGAGTTGAAACGCCAGCACAGGCGTGCAGGATTTATTAATATAAAAAGAAAGTAAATAAAGGGGTCATGTGATGTTACCAGCAATGGTAACACACAGAGGACACATACAGCAAGCTGTACAAAAGGCAAAATAAAACAGAGTACAAAAACTACAAATAAAAGGTGCCACACAGGGCAAGCGCTAGCCTTATAAACGAGGCATCCCGCTCCAGGGACCGGCTACACTACGTAACCCTCGCTATACATAACTTGGGATCACTATCTCCTAAACTAACCTACTTATGAGCTGGTATCCATACGACAGACTCCTGCTGCTTCATACGGCCTTGGCTGGGCATTGCCTTCACAAGCACCGCTTGCAGTCTCAGGAATGCGTAGCGGTCGTTCCTGCAGAGCGGACCCTCTCCTCCCGAGTATACGCCGCTCCCCTCTGGCATGGTGTTGCAGTCACCCCGAGTAATCTCCTCTGGATGTTTTTAAACTGACGGACACCTGGTCAAGACCCGCCCACCTGCTGATTGAGGACCAGCACAGCCAATCACTTGCTGCCCTTCCCCTCAACCAAGCCTAGCAGGCAGCAGTTGCCCTGCCACAGTTAGTTTTGGGGCTGTTGATCTCAAACAGTATAGAGAGGGTTTGCGTAGTGTAGTAGGTTCCTGGCTCTATAATTATCAATCGTGCGTACGACCAAATCTCATTCTAAAACAGAAAGTATGAGATTTATCAACATACAACTTTGCATGGAAATGTTCATAGACTCATGCACACTCTGGACCATGCGTACGATCGTTTCCTTGTGTTAGAATGATGGTTCTGCAAGTAAAAAATCAAACCCGTATTATTCAGGATAAAGATACACCATCACTGCATAATGAAAAACAATTGCATGTATAACTGGAATTTGACGTGTGTGTATAATTAGCCTAATATTATAATTATTATCCACGCAGTTGTTGTTGTTAGTCCTTTCTGTCGTGCATTGTGGATTGCAAAATAATATAATAAGTAGAAACAGACGTGCAGCCTATTAACACATAAACATTCTCACTATAAATTCACAGAATAATTGGAAACCGCTTGAAAATGGCTGATCTCGCCCTTTTGGAAGACCTTGCTAACGCCCCTTTTTGTCGAAAGAGTGTTTAGGGATCCTTACAACTTCTTTGCACAAAGACCAAAAACACTTTTTGCAAGATACCGCTTTCCCAAGGAAGTCCTGGTGGAATTGTGCGATATGTTGGGACCTAGGCTCCACAGAGCAACCAAGCGCACTCATCCCATTCCAGCACATATACAAGTCCTGTCTACTCTTGGCTTTTTGGCCACTGGTTCCTTTCAAAGACAGATCGGAGACGTAAGTGGCACTTCACAAGCCTCTTGTGCACTGGCCAGTGATTTTGGACTCCATCATTGCCCTTTTTGTCCTCAGTACATTTAGCTTCCTTATACTGATGGACAGCAGGTTGAAATAAAAAGGGATTTTCATTTGTTTTGTTTTGTTTTCTTTGTTAAATCTGACACTAGGGCTACCATTGCTGGTACCCTAGTGTCAGCATTTGTGTTGAATAAAATCGGCGCGTCTGTGCGGTGTGTCACCAATGCTCTGTGTCTGCCTCATTATTAGTCAGTGACGACCCACACACGTAACACTTCCCTGAAATTCCCTTTACATTTTTTAAGGAGCTGTACTGAGAATGGAGGACTGTCTTCATTTGGACTCATGTCTGTTCCCTCAGACACAAAACAGAACTTAACCATTTACAGATCCTGATTGGGGGGCTAGCTTACCATGTCTCCTATGAAACAAAATGATACCGACTTCCCTGCATACCCCATTCTATTCTAACATTCTAATCTTCACCTTCACTCTTCTCAAACACATTTGTCAAAAGCACTGTTCACAAGGAGTCGACAGGTTTGCATTCCCTTCTGTTTATTAAATAGCAATCGTGGAGAGGATTCTGGTATTGACCATCGCTTGGGAGATGAAATACTGGTGACATTTTAAAGAGGAATTCGCAATCCACAAATATGGGACTGTCAGACCTAGCATGACAGCACATAAAATCAATACAAATAGCCTGAGTCCTTAATGCCTTGATCCTGTTGGTAGGCGATTGCATTATAACCAAGACACTTGAAAAAAGGGCACAGACGTGAATCTGACTGTTCCTTTTCTATTAACTGTCTCAATGGTGGACACAGGAGTAATAGCAATCAGGTAGCTAATCTAAAGTGCTTTTCTTGACTAAAATGAGCCCTTTCTGCTGTTAAGAACATTGAGATAATTAAATGCCTTCAGGCACTATAGTTGTATCCCATGGCAAAATAATGCAAAAAAGAATTCCACAACTCACAGCCACGCTGTAACGTTGTGAGTAGGATTAATTGCTTAAGGCAGAATTAGCAGTGACAAGGCTGAAAGGCTATTGCTTTTCAACTGAAACGTTTTGCTTGTTTTCGGTTGGTGTTTTTAATGTGCATTAAGATTTAGCAGACTTGCATTCAAATCTCTGTTCCCTGTCAGTGTTAAGCCCTCTCAACCCTTCCCTCGTTGACAGCTTCACACATCCCCAGTAGAAATCCAGAGCAACACTTTTTGACAACCTGTAAATTGGTCCTTGATTACAATGAATGACAGCTTCACTGAGCACTCTGTAAAGGTGTTTGACAGCTGATATGTGCCCAGGTTTTGAAAGGGTTACAGTGGCTGCTGAATTCCATTCTAGCTTGAAATACATTGCAGCGTTTGAGCTTGTGGTTTCTATAATCAGATCCCAATTTTTTATATATATATTGCCCATTTCAGTCAGGAAAACTCATGTGATAGTATTAAAGCTTAGACAACAAATACAACCTTTCATATATTTTCATTACAGCTTTGACCTTTGACCCTGCCTTTCAAGGTACCTCTGCCCATAAATTAGTTTGCTGATAGTGGAGAGGCTGACTGTAGAGAAGCCATGGGCAGGGGGGCATGATAGCCCTTTAAATGAAGCCAAAAAAGCAGGTGGAAGCTGGGGCGGATTGAGGTACAAATGGATTGAGGTAAGATATAAAGAAGGTGGAGGCTGGGGCGGAGGCGAACTCTGACATACAACAGGAACGAATGGATTGAGGTAAGATATAAAGCAGGTGGAGGCTGGAGCGGAGGTGAACTCTGACATACAACAGGAACGAATGGATTGAGGTAAGATATAAAGCAGGTGGAGGCTGGAGCGGAGGTGAACTCTGACATACAACAGGAACGAATGGATTGAGGTAAGATATAAAGCAGGTGGAGGCTGGGGCGGAGGCGAACTCTGACATACAACAGGAACGAATGGATTGAGGTAAGCTATAAAGCAGGTGGAGGCTGGAGCGGAGGTGAACTCTGACATACAACAGGAACGAATGGATTGAGGTAAGATATAAAGCAGGTGGAGGCTGGGGAGGAGGTGAACTCTGACATACAACAGGAACGAATGGATTGAGGTAAGATATAAAGCAGGTGGAGGCGGGTTAGGGTTAGGGAAGGAGGAGGAAGGTTAGGGTTAGGGTTGAGGTATGATATAAAGCAGGTGGAGGCTGGGGAGGAGGAGGAAGGTTAGGGTTAGGTTTAGGGTTGAGGTATGATATTATTCAGGTGGACGCTAGGGTGGAGGAGGGTTAGGGTTAGGGTTAGGGTAGGGGTTAGGAGAGGAGGAGGAGGGTTAGGGTAAGGGTTGAGGTATGATATTAATCAGGTGGAGGCTGGGGAGGAGCAGGAGGGTTAGGGTTAGGGTTAGGGTTGAGGTATGATATTAATCAGGCGGAGGCTGGGGAGGAGGAGGAGGGTTAGGGTTAGGGTTGAGGTATGATATTAATCAGGTGGAGGCTTTGGTGGAGGAGGGTTAGGGTTAGGGTTAGGGTTGAGGTATGATATTAATCAGGTGGAGGCTGGGGAGGAGCAGGAGGGTTAGGGTTAGGGTTGAGGTATGATATTAATCAGGTGGAGGCTGGGGTGGAGGAGGGTTAGGGTTAGGGTTAGGGTTGAGGTATGATATTAATCAGGTGGAGGCTGGGGAGGAGCAGGAGGGTTAGGGTTAGGGTTAGGGTTGAGGTATGATATTAATCAGGTGGAGGCTGGGGAGGAGCAGGAGGGTTAGGGTTAGGGTTAGGGTTGAGGTATGATATTAATCAGGTGGAGGCTGGGGAGGAGGAGGAGGGTTAGGGTTAGGGTTGAGGTATGATATTAATCAGGTGGAGGCTTTGGTGGAGGAGGGTTAGGGTTAGGGTTAGGGTTGAGGTATGATATTAATCAGGTGGAGGCTGGGGAGGAGGAGGAGGGTTAGGGTTAGGGTTGAGGTATGATATTAATCAGGTGGAGGCTGGGGAGGAGCAGGAGGGTTAGGGTTAGGGTTAGGGTTGAGGTATGATATTAATCAGGTGGAGGCTGGGGAGGAGGAGGAGGGTTAGGGTTAGGGTTGAGGTATGATATTAATCAGGTGGAGGCTTTGGTGGAGGAGGGTTAGGGTTAGGGTTAGGGTTGAGGTATGATATTAATCAGGTGGAGGCTGGGGAGGAGCAGGAGGGTTAGGGTTAGGGTTAGGGTTGAGGTATGATATTAATCAGGTGGAGGCTGGGGAGGAGCAGGAGGGTTAGGGTTAGGGTTAGGGTTGAGGTATGATATTAATCAGGTGGAGGCTGGGGAGGAGGAGGAGGGTTAGGGTTAGGGTTGAGGTATGATATTAATCAGGTGGAGGCTGGGGAGGAGCAGGAGGGTTAGGGTTAGGGTTAGGGTTGAGGTATGATATTAATCAGGTGGAGGCTGGGGAGGAGGAGGAGGGTTAGGGTTAGGGTTGAGGTATGATATTAATCAGGTGGAGGCTGGGGAGGAGGAGGAGGATTAGTGTTACGGTTAGGGTTAGCGTTAGATTTGAGGTATGATATAAAGCAGGTGGAGGCTGGGGTGGAGGATGTGAACTCTGACACATAACAAGGCCAAACGGATTGAGGTCAGATATGAAGCCCTTTCTAGCTGATCATTGGAAGTGTTTTTTATCGAATGACGAATGAGGTACTAGCCATTTGACTGACGAATGTTCTGGTAATGAGGGTGCCTAAAATGCTTGATGTTTATGATTTTAATCTAGCTTAAAAAGCAAGTTCCCTGCCTGAACCATCGCTTTGCTCAATTTTATATTTCATGTATATGTTTTGTTGTTGTTTTTTAAATGTAACCCTAATGCAGGTTCTACAACGATAGATTGAAACTGCTTTTATACCACGTTAAAATGACACACCCCTTACAAGGCCTTGCGTTGCGTCCCAAAATCTCCTCTGTGCAGTGCCTAGGATTTTGTTTTATCCCAATTTCGTTAACGCGGTTACAGCATTTAGTTTTAATCTGCCCCTTGGGTTGCCCCTTGGGTTGGTTGACCTGCATTAAGTCATTTGTTCCGAATCATTGCTGCTTATGAATGTTAAAATGCATCATGAATTTACATATTTTTCCTGTTTCTTCAGATCATATCCAATTAATAGGGCAGGCACACATGACTATATATAAGTTGCTGGCGTTGTGTAAAGTGTAGGAAAGAGCACTGCTGTGATTCTCTGTTGCAATCACTCAGAAGACCTCAGTGCTGCCTAGGGTTTCTGTTAGGACCTCACCTCAACAAGAACAGTAACAGTAGGTGCTCTAAAGGGGTTTCGTTGATTTCATAAATGATTAAATAGATTCAGTTTCTTATATATTTGGTCAAAGGGGTCATTTCTACATATTAACTAAAATATATTCAGATTGAGCACAAATGTACCAAAAAAATCTTGTTGAAAAGGAAGCATGGGTAACTGATTGTGTATAAATACCATCAGATACATTTCTACTCAGAGACTATTATTAACAAGTAGTTAATATTCAGTCATTTGCATTAGTTGCTGAAAAATCATTATTTTATTTTAAGAAAACAAAGGTATACTGGACCTGCTGCAAAACACTGTGCTATTGTAACTAAAATCATTTACTAAATTAATATTCTTAATGACAAAGTTGACACCTGTTTAGTATAAATGTGTTTTTTTCTTTCATTTTTCTTTAACTTATAAAATAAAAGATTTAATTGATTTATAGACACCATTTGAAAGGTATTTGTACAAACTTAACTATAATGTATACTGCAACATCTGTTTATTAGGTTGAAGTGAACGTAAATCAACACACATACAATTCAAACCAAGTCTTTTTTTTTCAATGTAGAAAACTGAGCTCTGCTTGGGTCCATTTTGGTGTTTCCCAGACATCAGAGACAGAATAGAATTTAGCAAAACGGTCATATGAGCAGCTTACTTCAAACATTATTGTGTACCAGAAGTTTGGTATCTGAAACATAGTTTACCCCTGTGCTGTAACATTGTATGAGATTATATAGTTTACCACGATGCTGTAACATTGGATGAGATTATATAGTTTATCACGATGCTGTAACATTGTATGAGATTATATAGTTTACCACAGTGCTGTAACATTGTATGGTTATACCACAACATTGTAGTAACACTAGGGGGATTGGACTGTACCATGGTAAATATGCAGTACCAGAGGGACATTGACTCTGGCATGCTCTAAAATCGTACGGTACCAGTACATGGGGAATATAAAATGAACCCTTTCTACAGACATAAACCTCATTGCGTTTAAATCCCCAGCAAACTCATTGTGTCCAACAGAGGGAGCCATTATGCTAAATGCTGCCATCTGATGAGAGCCAAGAGAAGTACATTTGACACGTGTGTGTATAACTGTTAATTCCCTTTATAAAAGCTAAGCAGAATATTTCTGCAGTGTGATTGTGCAGTGTACTGTATCTCCCATGCATTACCTGCTCTCTCTGCTTTGGTTTCATATGATGCTTTATCATACTATTTTAACACAAATTATGGGATGATTTAACATACTCTGATAAACACTTATTTTGGACTACCTTACCTGAGGAAACATTAGTTAGTCCAAGTTAATCAGGGTCTGTGAAACTGTACAGTTATTAGACATAACAAGTAAATATTTATTGCCATAGTAACACATCGCTCACAATAAATGCACTGTATGTATGCTATTTTCCATTAAATGCATTTACTTTAAACATGTCATGTCATTTCTTAGATATAATAATAATAATAATAATAATAATAATAATAATAATAATAATAATAATAATAATAATAATAGTTTTGGTTTTGGTTTACCTTTGTTTGAAGGGGGTAAACCTCCATTAATGTTTTTTTTTTTTATATGTGGTGTTTAGGAAGATAATGACTGGTTATTATCAGGTGATGCAGCAGAATTGAAAAGCTCTAAAGCCCTAGTATACTGTTTGAATTGAGCAGCTCTGGAGCTGGCCCCGGTATACTGTTTGAGTTGAGAAGCTCTGGAGCTTCTCAAGGAGGCTGTGTGGTCCAGTGGTTTATGAAAGGGACTTGTAACCAGGAGGTCCCCGGTTCAAATCCCATCTCCGACCACTGACTCATTGTGTGACCCTGAGCAAGTCACTTAACCTCCTTGTGCTCAGTCTTTCGGGTGAGATGTAATTGTAAGTGACTCTGCAGCTGATGCATAGTTCACACACCCTAGTCTCTGTAAGTCGCCTTGGATAAAGGCATCTGCTAAATAAACAAATAATAAATAAATACTTGTCTGTGCTTTACCATGCGTTCATGCTGCATGTTGCTAAGCTTGTATCACAAAAACTTTCTAAGGGGGTTTGTATTACAAAGTGGAGTTCATTGATGGTTAATCATAATATTAAATTAACATCCTTTTAAATAATAGGGTTAAGCAGCAGCCTATCATACACTGCTTGGAGGTGACATTACTCTCGCAAGCATGAGTAGGTTTTATCAGTGTGGGCTAGAGGTTACCCTGCTGCTATTCTGAGCTCACATCAGGCATATGTTTCTCGTAAGTGAGTCATGCATGAAGCACACACTCAGCTGATAGAGCAGCACCTGTTCACTTTCCTTCCTGTTAGATGCCCCGACTCCACCTTTCACTCGCAATGCAGCCCTGTCCAGCTGAATCAATAGACCCTTCAGCAACGGGGTATTGAAAGCAGCAAAACAGTATACTGGAGCCAGCTCCAGAGCTTCTCAATTCAAACAGTATACTGGGGCCAGCTCCAGAGCTTCTCAATTCAAACAGTATACCGAGGCCTGCTCCAGAGCTTCTCAATTCAAACAGTATTCTGGAGCCAGCTCCAGAGCTTCTCAATTCAAACAGTATACCGAGGCCAGCTCCAGAGCTTCTCAATTTAAACAGTATATCAAGGCCAGCTCCAGAGCTTCTCAATTCAAACAGTATACTGGGGCCTGCTCCAGAGCTTCTCAATTCAAACAGTATACCGGGGCCAGCTCCAGAGCTTCTCAATTCAAACAGTATACTGGGGCCAGCTCCAGAGCTTCTCAATTCAAACAGTATACTGGGGCCAGCTCCAGAGCTTCTCAATTCAAACAGTATACTGGGGCCAGCTCCAGAGCTTCTCAATTCAAACAGTATACTGGAGCCAGCTCCAGAGCTTCTCAATTCAAACAGTATACTGGGGCCAGCTCCAGAGCTTCTCAATTCAAACAGTATACTGGGGCCAGCTCCAGAGCTACTCAATTCAAACAGTATACCGGGGCCAGCTTCAGAGCTTCTCAATTCAAACAGTATACTGGGGCCAGCTCCAGAGCTTCTCAATTCAAATAGTATACCAGGGCCAGCTCCAGAGCTTCTCAATTCAAACAGTATGCTGGGGCCAGCTCCAGAGCTTCTCAATTCAAACAGTATACTGGGGCCAGCTCCAGAGCTTCTCAATTCAAACAGTATACTGGGGCCAGCTCCAGAGCTTCTCAATTCAAACAGTATACTGGGGCCAGCTCCAGAGCTTCTCAATTCAAACAGTATACCGGGGCCAGCTCCAGAGCTTCTCAATTCAAACAGTATACCGGGGCCAGCTCCAGAGCTTCTCAATTCAAACAGTATACTGGGGCCAGCTCCAGAGCTTCTCAATTCAAACAGTATACCGGGGCCAGCTCCAGAGCTTCTCAATTCAAACAGTATACCGGGGCCAGCTCCAGAGCTTCTCAATTCAAACAGTATACCGGGGCCAGCTCCAGAGCTTCTCAATTCAAACAGTATACTGGGGCCAGCTCCAGAGCTTCTCAATTCAAACAGTATACTGGGGCCAGCTCCAGAGCTTCTCAATTCAAATAGTATACCAGGGCCAGCTCCAGAGCTTCTCAATTCAAACAGTATACTGGGGCCAGCTCCAGAGCTTCTCAATTCAAATAGTATACCAGGGCCAGCTCCAGAGCTTCTCAATTCAAACAGTATGCTGGGGCCAGCTCCAGAGCTTCTCAATTCAAACAGTATACTGGGGCCAGCTCCAGAGCTTCTCAATTCAAACAGTATACTGGGGCCAGCTCCAGAGCTTCTCAATTCAAACAGTATACCGAGGCCAGCTCCAGAGCTTCTCAATTCAAACAGTATACCGGGGCCAGCTCCAGAGCTTCTCAATTCAAACAGTATACTGGGGCCAGCTCCAGAGCTTCTCAATTCAAACAGTATACTGGGGCCAGCTCCAGAGCTTCTCAATTCAAACAGTATACTGGGGCCAGCTCCAGAGCTTCTCAATTCAAACAGTATACTGGGGCCAGCTCCAGAGCTTCTCAATTCAAACAGTATACTGGGGCCAGCTCCAGAGCTTCTCAATTCAAACAGTATACTGGGGCCAGCTCCAGAGCTTCTCAATTCAAACAGTATACTGGGGCCAGCTCCAGAGCTTCTCAATTCAAACAGTATACTGGGGCCAGCTCCAGAGCTTCTCAATTCAAACAGTATACCGAGGCCAGCTCCAGAGCTACTAAATTCAAACAGTATACTGGGGCCAGCTCCAGAGCTTCTCAATTCAAACAGTATACTGGGGCCAGCTCCAGAGCTTCTCAATTCAAACAGTATACTGAGGCCAGCTCCAGAGCTTCTCAATTCAAACAGTATACCGAGGCCAGCTCCAGAGCTTCTCAATTCAAACAGTATACTGAGGCCAGCTCCAGAGCTTCTCAATTCAAACAGTATACCGGGGCCAGCTCCAGAGCTTCTCAATTCAAACAGTATACTGGGGCCAGCTCCAGAGCTTCTCAATTCAAACAGTATACTGGGACCAGCTCCAGAGCTTCTCAATTCAAACAGTATACCGGGGCCAGCTCCAGAGCTTCTCAATTCAAACAGTATACCGAGGCCAGCTCCAGAGCTTCTCAATTCAAACAGTATACCGAGGCCAGCTCCAGAGCTTCTCAATTCAAGCAGTATACCAGGGCCAGCTCCAGAGCTTCTCAATTCAAACAGTATACTGAGGCCAGCTCCAGAGCTTCTCAATTCAAACAGTATACTGGAGCCAGCTCCAGAGCTTCTCAATTCAAACAGTTTACTAGGGCTTTAGAGCTTTTCAATTCTGCTGCATCACCTGATAATAACCAGTCATTATCTTCCTAAACACCACATATAAAAAAAAAAACATTAATGGAGGTTTACCCCCTTCAAACAAAGATAAACCAAAACCGAAACTATTATTATTATTATTATTATTATTATTATTATTATTATTATTATTATTATTATTATATCTAAGAAATGACATGACATGTTTAAAGTAAATGCATTTAATGGAAAATAGCATACATACAGTGCATTTATTGTGAGCGATGTGTTACTATGGCAATAAATATTTACTTGTTATGTCTAATAACTGTACAGTTTCACAGACCCTGATTAATCTTGGACTAGCTAATGTTTCCTCAAGTAAGGTAGTCCAAAATAAGTGTTTATCAGAGTATGTTAAATCATCCCATAATTTCTGTTAAAATAGTCAACATGCTACTTGGCTTAGTACTCCCATGGACACAACAGGCCCAATAAACACAGTCAATCCCCCTTCTTCATACACGCACTGTTTCAAAGTATTAAACAGTGGGCTTTCTAACTGATGTTGAACAGGGCCTTGGTTAACCTTATATGAAACGTTGGTTTAAAGCAAAGCCACTTTAATGTTGTAGGTGACCCATGTAAACGTGTACTGTGACTGCACACAGTTAGATGTTGTAGGTGACCCATGTAAACGTGTGCTGTGACTGCACACAGTTAGATGTTGTAGGTGACCCTTGACTATACACAGACACACACACTACAGTCAGAACATAACTACATCCACTACAAACTGTTTGCACCCTGTATCAGTTTACAAGCACTGCCGAAGTAAAAGCAGCAATCATCATCTTGAAAGGTCTGAGATGTGGTTGTTAATGTGTGTGTACAGAGTAACTCTGTTTGTTTGTAGGCCCTTCGTAGAAGTGTGTCTGGTGTTGACTTTTTAAATTTAATATTGTTTGAATTTTTCATCAAGATTCCCGGCTCCGTTACAAGTGCCCTTTGTTTCTGGGTTGTTTGTACATTCTTTGTGTGTTTTCTTTCTTTTTTTTCTCGTGTTTTCAGGATGGTTTTTGAGTAGCAAACAGTTTTCCCAGCCACTCAACCATTGTCAAAGGAATCAAAGACGGAACAGAGACACAGCTGGAGCCGTCTTCAAACAAGCACCTTTTGCACAACGTGCGCACAAATCTGCCTTGACTGCAGGTCACTGACAGGACCAGCGGAAACTTGCTTTCTGACTCACTGACTGGAAGGATGATGCAACTGTTTATTAAAAGTGATGTCAGGTGCTTCTTGTTTTTCTCCTACTTTTTTAACCTTGAATCAGCTGCATAAGTTCTTCTTTGTACTTTATTTTGTCTGTTGTTTAATCCATTGTCAGTACATCTAGATTTGCATTGCCGTGATGCTTCATGTGCCTCAGAGTGCTGGCCCCTCTGTAACCTTGCTCATTACATTTATTCAGATATTTATTATTCCACCATTTACAATCAATTCGTCTTCATTTTTTTGCTACATTCTTCTAAAGTGTAGATCTTTGTGTACTCATTATCACTTCTTTTCTCCAGTAGGTTCAGATGTTGCAACTCAAGCAGAAAGAGATTATACATGATAAGAATTTAAAAAAAAAAAAACATTTTTCTTATCATTTTCAAAATGGGTTCATAAGATAAAAAAGATATTTTCAAAGTAAATGTAACACCTTAATATTTTGTATTTAAAACACTTTGAATCATTTTTAATGCAAAGTATGTATCATGGGCACTATTCATAAAAGTACACTTACCGAGTGCCGTAATAAAACTCATTTTGCTTAAAACTAATGAAAGTCGTCCATATTGCTATTCATAAAATGATCTGAGCATACGGGCAACTGTCGCAAAGCACTTTATGAATGGATATAGAGTCGTTCAAGTGCGAAAATCTGCCTCTTTTTGATGACAAAAAGAAAAACGGAATCCACCAACAGTAGTATACTAGCAATGTCATAATTTAGAAAACAAAGTATTTTTTAAATAAATATTTTGTATTTTCGTTTTGTTTGGCAATGGCGGTAAACACATTTCCACACGCACACATAAGATTTCCATTCTTAACTGCAGGACCAAAAAAAAAACACTAAACAAAAAGCACTGTAGGAGGACGTTTGAATAATACTGTAATTCTAGTAATAATAATAATAATAATAATAATAATAATAATTGAGAATTTGTAAGTTAACATTTTAATTAACATTTAAAGTTTTCAAAATGATGATGATTATTATTATTATTATTATTATTATTATTATTATTATTATTAGTTGTAGTAGTCGTAGTAGTAGTCGTAATAATAATAATAATAATAATAATAATAATAATAATAATAATAATAATAATAAACCCAGCTTAAAGCAGGGAATCAATCAAGGGAGAGTATATGTTTATGAATCAGTGAAAGTTTCATGCCCCTATTGCACACTGTACACAAAATGGATTGTTTTGTGGTGTGTGAAAAAAAAGACTCCCTTTTGAACACTGATCAAGTCTCCAAACTGTTTATTGTAAACACAGGTAAAAGAAATAAAAAGAAAAGGACTGCTGTCAGCCGCCGATCACGACAAATAAATAATAATAATTATAAAATAACTGTCTATTCTCAGTCTCTCACTTGCTCTCCGCTTCACAGCGCTGTTTCAAAATGATTATGCCAGATAACGTTCTTGTGTGAGTATATATTTATATTAAACATTTTCCTTTATATAAGGTACAGATTTTTTTTTTTTAAATAGGCAGTGTTAATCACGGGTATGTCAAACTGTGTAACAGAGCAAGTGTAGTAATAAAATATGTCTTTAAAAAAATAGTCTGCCGAGGCTGTCATTAGTTTAGACTTGACTGTAGAAAGCGTTCAATAACTCCTAGTTATCGACAGCATTTTGCTGTCGTTCACTCTTATGAATAGCAGGTTAACGCTGAGGACCGATGAAAACCTTATGCTAAAAAGGTCATTGTTAACCTTTCTCTCAATTCATTAAAAACATGCCTTCATAGACAAAAATCGTTGGGGCTTAACGCATCTGAATTATCTCTTATGAAGAGCAACTCCAGTACTCCTGTTTTCTCATTTCGACACGTTAACCCTTTATGAATAGACTTCCATATTCCTGAAGCATTGCATGCTTGAGCAATTTGATATTTTTGTAGATGAGTCATAAAATAAACAAAACCTCAAATATATCAATTCTTTCAGCTGCATATCATTTAGCACATGGCTAAAACGCATGCATATAACCTTCAACGTCTTGTTCTGGTGATCCATACCTTTTTAATACATTATTTAGTCTCCATGTTCTTCTCTGTACCTACTTGAGTTAAACAATGGTTTTGATTTTTCAGCACTGTATTCTAAGACAATTTATCTGGAAACATATGATGTGTATATTCCTAACCCTAACCCTAACCCTAGCTTGGTGACCTTAGACTTGTGTGCCACTGCTGTAGCTGCATCCCTCTCGATAACATACCTTTTGTTTGTTTTTATAATACTGACTGCCCATCTTTTGGGGAGGGGGTTGGATCTGCATTTCATGCTTTTTTCTAGGTTTTGTTTTGTGCTGTTTAAACTCTGTTTAAGCTTGTCCCTTGTCTATACTCCTGCCAGCTTTCTTTCTTTCTTTCTGTTTTTCGTACCCTTGTTAGCCACTCAACCACTTCTATTTTACAAATAAATACCTTTAGGTTGGGGCCATATCTCCACAAATACTATCCGTATCAGTCTCTTGACATAATGGGTCAGGAAGGAATCATTTACTGCTGCTGCCATCCATTTCTGTTTGATTGTTCCTCATCCAGGCGTTCCTGATTTATCTTGGGAAGTTTGTTATCAGTCACAATCACAATCTTGATGTCCTTACCTGGCTTTCTTATCAGGCTGCCCTGATCCTTTGTATCAAATCCTACTGAGGTTATTTTGTCTATTTGCCAACATGCTCAACCCAGACTAATTCTCAATGTATGTTTTTTTCTCCCTATGATGACCAGTTTGTGCGAAGCATGTATTTTTATTTATAGACAGCTGCTATCAATAAAATGCCTTCCTTTCCTTTACTAACATGCAGCCTTTTATGGAAGTGGTTGTTGTTTTGATTGGCTTCTTACTGTAGGTTGCCCTTTTGTTTTGCTTTGCTTTGTTTCCTAGTGAAAGTTTTCCTGAGTTGCAGCTGCTGAATGAAGTGAAGGCCATGATGTAATAACCTGCATAGCAGGTGATAAAGGACAAGTCTTACCAACAGCTGCTTATTAAAAACATGAGGCTGACAACACATGGTTTGAATGAGCATTTTATTGCAGATCACTCTATTTATTGATAATAAACTTGACTGCTTTAATTTGTATTTTACTGTTGTTGAACTGCACTTTGCACTTTTGACAGTCTTCTTGTCGACTCTTTAAATTTTGAACAAACGAGGTAGTGTTTTGCTTGTTGATCAATCACGTGACAAAACTGTATGTCTAGATGGATCAATTTTGTAACAAATGTATATCCATATTCTGTATTTTATACAAATGCTTTTTGATACTGCTGTGCACATTCTTACATTAAAAAGCACACAATTTCCTATTCAATTATTTAATTCATATTGAATTGCAATTGTATGACGTAAACATCAGTACATTTTACATTTGGGTTTTATCATTAAATACATACATAGTCAAATGTTATAACAAAATTGTTAAAATATTATTATTGGAACTATTTTTCTGTGTTATAATATTCTAAATTAGTGAAAGAGTTTAATGAAAAAGAAAAAAAGGCATTGTTTGGTTCCATTTCAATTAATCCATAGACAGTATGTAAAGTTTCAAGCCATTTATTTCACTGTATACCCATCGTTTATTTGAGCTCAAGCATAACGGCCGTATTTGCAATGTCAGCCCCACTCCTTGCCTTCTCTATTAGCGCTTGTAGAATTTCTGTCTTTTCGCCCTCACGTGGTGGTGTGATTGTTTGGCATGAATCTCATTCCCCCTTCTGTGGGAAATGAATGCACACTAATGGATTGAGCAGGTAGTCACTGAAGACAGCTGACAGACAGGGTGAGACAGTTTGAATGAGGGACCATACCTGTCCGCACTTGAAAAAACGCACCTGTCACCAGCCAGGCAGACATTGAGAAAACTAAATTGTTTGGACATGTGTTCTGTAAGAAAAACTTTAGACAAAGAGACAAAGGGCAATATTTTCAGAGACCAATATTCCATTTGACAGAAATAAATGTTGTTTTTGTTTTGTTTTTTTTGCCTGTATTAATATTAGGTTTTTACTGGTTATAAAACAGTTCCTCCAAAAAGCACTTCTTCTCACCATCTGATGGGTCTCTTAATCCTTTGGGAGTTGACTCTGCGCTTGCCCTGGACTTTAAAAGCTTCGTAAAAGGTTAGGCAGAATAAAAGGGTACAGCCACATGCCTGGGTAATGGGGTATCTCATAGGCATTTTATTCAGTAATTGTCCAAAACTGGCCATTAAAAAAATGTGTTACATTACCAACTACACCTATTAAGGCTACTATGGGGGCTTTTTCTTTGATTACCTTACAGGAACTGACAGAGCTAATTTGACATATGAGAGCTACTACATGCTCTCTTGATCCTATAATACCCTACAAAAATATTAAAAGATGTTCTTGGTGTTATTAATAATGAATTACCATTCTTAGATAAGGTTCTAGAGAGAGTTGTTGCAATTCAATTACATTTTGCTTTTTCCTACTTTCACCTGAAGAAGAGACCTTGAGGTCTCAAAAGCTTGTGATTAATTATTATTTAGTTAGTCCAATAAAAGGTACCACATCTTCTTCTCTTTGTAATTCAATTACAAAAATGTCTTAATGGTATATTCGAGTCTGGTTTTCGTGCTGCACATAGCACCGAGACGGCCCTTGTCAGAGTTGTGAATGATCTGCTGATAAGCTCTGACTCGGGCTTTCCATCAGTTTTACTTCTTCTAGATCTAAGTGCTGCCTTTGATACTGTAGACCATTTCATCCTACTGAATCGTCTTGAAAGCACAGTAGGACTGTCTGACCTTGTCCTATCCTGGTTCAAATCTTATCTTTCTGATAGATTTCAGTTCGTCTCTATTGGGGGGTAAAATCGGCTTTATCGGAAGTTGTCTGTGGTGTTCCACAGGGCCCCATTCTAGGTCCCTTGTTGTTTTCATTATATGTGCTACCGTTAGGTGACATTATCCGCAGACACAGAGTGAACTTCCATTGCTATGCTGATGATACTCAGCTATATTTGTCTCTAAAGCCAGGAATTTCTTCTGCCTGGGTGTTATTAGCCACTTGCCTTACGGACATCAAGCATTGGATATCACACAGTTTTCTAAGTTTGAATTCAGAGGTTATCTTAGTGGGCTCACAGAACCAACTAAAAGGAAATGTGGGATTACATGAGCTCGACCCTTGCAGTCTCACATCAAAACTTAAACTAGAAACTAGAGTTTGGGGATCATCTTTGATCTATCATTTGAGACTCATATTAGGGAAGTTACTAAAGTATCTTTTTACCATTTGAGAAATATAGCCAAACTTAGACCAATTATTTCCATATCTGATACCGAGAGACTAATGCATGCCTTTGTTTCATCTAGCATTGATTATTGTAATGCAATGTGGTATCCCGCTTGCAGCTTGTTCAGAATACCAGCACTAGAATTCTGACTAAAACCAGAAAGTGAACATATTACCCCATCATTTGTGATCAGCCTTTCAAATGTATAACGTTTTTTCCAATCTGTTTTTTTTATTTTTCATTTTATTTTTAACTGGCAAAGTGGTTAACAAAGGCAGGTACAAACAAGCAAACCCTTTTAAGACTCAGGAGCGAGGGCAGGAGACACTTCTTCACACAGAGAGTGGTGAGGGGGTGGGATGGGTTACCTAGTCATGTTATTGATGCTAAATTACTGGGATCCTTAAAGACACAACTTGACAAAGTTTTAAGATCAATCAGCTACAAGGAACCTGACAAGCAAAGATGGGCTAAATGGCCTCCTCTCAATCGTACATTTTCTTATGTTCTTTAAAATCAATTCTATACTGCACAGGGATTAGATAAGGTTAAAAGCTCTGTAACCACAACTGCAGTATTGATACAAAACCTCTATCCTGGTATATTTTGTATGAATACTTACCTCCTCCACAATGAGCATTTGAAGGGAGCAAGGTTTCACTGAATGTCGGTTTATTTCAGGTTTTATATCTGATAATTTCACACAGTTGAATTGCAAGTGGTTTCAATTGGATAGGTGATGACAATCACAGGATTTTAATTTAAGTCACTCCATCAGAAGACTCTTTTTTGATGCCCTGGTAATTAGTAGAATAAAAGTAAAACATTTGGAAAAAACGTAACATGAACTCTGATACATTACGTCACTTAATTATTTTGAGAGATATCTGATCATTTGAATCGACCTTAAAGTGAAAATTGCAAAAGAACATAAGAAAATGTACGATTGAGAGGAGGCCATTTAGCCCACCTTTGCTTGTCAGGTTCCTTGTAGCTGATTGATCTCAAAACTTTGTCAAGTTGTGTCTTTAAGGATCCCAGTAATTTAGCATCAATAACATGACTAGGTAACCCATCCCACCCCCTCACCACTCTCTGTGTGAAGAAGTGTCTCCTGCCCTCGCTCCTGAGTCTTAAAAGGGTTTGCTTGTTTGTACCTGCCTTTGTTAACCACTTTGCCAGTTAAAAATAAAATGAAAAATAAAAAAACAGATTGGAAAAAACGTTATACATTTGAAAGGCTGATCACAAATGATGAGCTTTGTAAAGTTAAGATTACATGTTAAGTTCTAAATTAAACATTTGACACAGAAAAGCTTGAGACAGAGGAAGAGCAACACTGGTAGGTACACAGATATCAATAATACAAGCACCGGTAGAGGTTTATCTGTTTACTGCTGTTAGTAAAAAATAGCCCTGCTTTCCAGTGACTTTACTTGTAGTTATATTTCATGTCAACAATGTGTCCTTGGAGCCTAATGGCACTTGTCTGCCCTAACAGGCTGTTACCAGTGGCTGTATACTCTTCTGCCATTTGAGCTGCCTAAGCTCCCATGACTATCATTTTAGTCTCTTATATCTCCTAAGATAAGAGCCTGTCTATTTGAACTCTTTCCATCTTATTGGGTCTATACGGCTTTTCCATGAGAAGTATGCCAAACTTCCTTTACATTGAGTTGACCGGCGTTTGTTCACAAAGAGTGTGTAATAAGGCTCCTGTTTTCACTATGGAACGGTCACTATTAACATGGCAGTTAGACTGCCCTATAAATACCTTTCAGAGTCTCTATTCTACTCTTGCTGCTTATGGATACTGACTTTACAACTGCAAGCAATGTGCTTTCCAGCTGGTATTTACGAGCTAAACACTTCCACGCTTAATGGAGGCCAAAAGCATTTCTGTACTGGGCACTGCACAATTAATGGACAAATAATGATCACTGGTGATGTGATGAAATTAAATGTATACACTTTAGATGCACATGTTTAAAATAAGCAATGCATAACACAATGGGAAAAGTTCAGTTAACATCTTTATTTCTTCGTACAGGATAGTAAATCAAGTTAGCGTAAAAAATAAAAAAAAAACAGATTGTGTAAAATCATAGCCCATGGTTGATATTTTAGCAAGACGACAGATTCTATTGTAAACTAATGTAATTGAAATACATATTGAGTTTATGCTTGCAAGCAGCACCAAGCATCACAGCTAACCAATTGCATATTATAAATATTTGTTTGTTTTCCGTAGTTCAGACGACTGTGTTGTCAGGACAGATCTTACAAAAGACCCAAGTTCATTCAGTCTACAGCCTTTTTAAGTGCTCTTGCTCTGTAAAAACTGTGCATTGTATGCAGAACTTCAAAGAGCCTTTGAGATTATCACAGTTTTCAATGGGTCTTTTTAATCTTTTCGTCATTGCCTGAAATCTGCTAGGAGTTTTTACAGACAATAGATGAGACTTTTTGCACTGACAAGAACTATGCAATAAAGCTGCAGTGTAACAGCCTTGTGTGCTCAAATAAGAGACCTAGCCGTAGCTCTAGGTTTGATTTTGCTTTTGAGAATGATCCTCTAATAACATTATAGTCTTGTATCATATTGCGCCAGTAGATTTTGTTGAAAACAATCCCTATTAATCTATGTAGCAATCATTATCAAAAGCTGAAGTCATTGTTAATGAAGAAACTATGTAAATGGAGTAGACAGGCAAAGCAATACCTCTTGAATAAGCTTATTCCGTTATTTAAGTAAGCTGTCTATTTTAATGATCTCAACAGTGGCTGATCTAAATACCACCACTCTTCAACTCTAGATGAATCCGACTGTGTCTTTTCACACGGGGGTATTTATTCACCTGCTTTTAGCATATACGATATACAATAATGAAGTGTCATTTCAGGGACGTGGTATTAAGACATCGTTTAGACATTACAATAGGCCCCAGTGTCATAGGCTGTGCTGACACTACTCTTAACCTTCCTCTTTATAACTTGATTTCCTCTCTTGTGGATTTTACTTGTTTATTTAAAACACCTTTAGTATTTTCTTGGTAATACAGGTTTACTGGCCCTGCGTAACTGCACAGAGCTGTAATATACAAATATAAATATCTGAACAATAAAAGACAGCCAGTCTGACTTGTGCCATGTAGAAAGTTCACTATTCCGCTAGGGGGACTTTGTACTTTCCACAACAGAGAAGCCTTGTACGAGTCTTGCTACTGTGTAACATTCATACCCAGGACACTGGCATTTAGCCCGAGGCGTGTCTGGCTTTCTAAAGCTGCAAACAACCTTCTCTGAAACTTTTCTTATTTGCCAACTATTAATAGTGATTTGCTCTCTTCCACACACACAGATTTCCAAATGCTCATTTCAAAATGAATGGCTCCTTTGTGTTTGACACAGGGTCACCAAAATAGCCCCACTTGAGGAAAAATAAATGTGTTTTGTTTTGGCAGCTAAAGTCTTGAACACTTTTAATTAGTGTACTCTGTCCCTTGGTTTGGCCACCGAATGCTGTTGCATCAAAGAAGTGACTCTGCCTGGTTTTTCAACACTGCGTGCGAAAGCTGAGAATGGGGGCAGGAGACACTGGGCTTGAAATGTACGATCCCCAGGAAGCAGCAATGGAAGCAAACAGAGGAGGTCATTTAACCAGGCATAGCTGGTGTTGTTTGTGGTTGCCCCTGACAGCCATGCTGACTCCTAAGCACCTGTGTTTGCTCACTAGCTTTCCTCAATCTGCTAGAAAAGGGCCCGAGCATGTCACATGGCAGCCAGATAGCCCAGGCACCATGGGAATACAAAAGACGGGGCTTTTAGCACAGTTAATCATTAATGCAGCCTTTCTTTGTCCCATTCAGGAGTGCTGACAAGCGCTTTGATATTTCATATTTGCCATAAGGTTGGACGCAGTCCTAACCAGGTACTAATGAACACAGTGACTCAAAAGCCGTTCTATTTCTCTTCTCGGTTGTACATTCATCACCAGTGAGATGCCTACTTGTACCTGTTGGGAAGAAAAGAAACATTTCATTAAAGGCAATGATATTCAATACCAGTACAGCACCTTAAGTGGATGCAATTCATCTTCAGCATTGATAATAACTAACAGAAAGGCCGCATGAGCAGCAGTTGATCTGTATGGGGATTCCACCCCTTTCACATTTCTGTACCGCAAAAGCAACATCCACCTTAGAATAATCAGTCAGTGTGGGCTGCTTGGTAAAGATCAATGGCCATATTCACAAAGCATTTTCCACTGTGCGAAAATCACTCCTTTTTTATTTGTATCATGATGTCCCTTTGTAAGGATAGTTTGCACCTTTCTTTTTGTAAAAGGAACAGCAAACGCTAATGTTACAAACCTGCAAGAAACAATTGAGGTGCACGTGGTTGGAGCCTTTAACTTCCTAAGTTCATTATTTTAAGCTTTTTAACATCAACATTTTGATTTCTTTTTGGAAAAATGAAATGGCGATTACATAGGTTTGGTGGTAAATGCTTTGTGAATATAACCCAAATAATGTCTTGTTGGTACTTTATTATGCTGATAATATTTTAGCCTATGCTTCACTTATTACATTTTGCTATGCTTTAATCATGGCAATATTTTACAAGTGTAGTATTGCCATTGTAGCTAATGTTTCTAGTCAGAATTCTCCTCCAGAGATTGTGATTCTTGAAATGTAATTGTTGACGACTGTAAGTCGCCCTGGATAAGGGAGTCTGCTAAGAAATAAATAATAATAATAATAATAATAAAACTAATACAACTAAATACAATTGTCAGATGTTTTCACTAAAGCTTTCAGTCTTTGTTTCTGCTCAAATAAAGAAGCAATACTACAGTAACTTAAAACCAGCAACGCAACAAAAAAAAAGATACTTATGACCACAGTGTAAATCTAGTCTATTTAAGTTGCTGTCTTGTATTGTTAAAAATCTGAAGTATCCCCAAAAATAGTTCATACATGGTCCATCAGTGAAAGATACACTAAACAGTGTTAAGTGTGGCTTTGTTTTTCTTAAACCTATTGCTGCCATCAGAGCTTGGTGTCAGAAAGGAGACACATTAACATTCTTCTGGAAAGAGTCTTTGCGTTCGGGCACATTTGTCTCAGAAAGACAGAAGTGCATTCGCCACATTCTTATTGAGTGTTGTGGCATCTCTGGATACTCTTAGAAAAGAGAGCTGGCTCTCACTGAACCCATGGTAAATCAAGAGAGGGGTTCTGGAATTTAGAGCAGTAGGTTCAAATACAACAAAACTTTGTTGAACAAATACTGTGCTCAAAACATGTGAGGTCTGTAGTGGGAGTGCCATTCAATCATTTACAATGAGTATCCCAAGAGAGGATAGACAGTGGATACATAATAGAAAAAAAATAATACACCTAAAATAAAAATAATTAGAGGGTTTTTGGGTTTTTTTTTTTTCTTACAGACCAAATTGCCTTTTTATAGTCAACACCATTTCATTTGTGAAATTTCCATCTGCTGCTTGGCATTTATAACACATGAGTTGCTCAGCAAACCGCCACCCTTTAAAAAGGTCTAAACTATGTACAGTATGAGCAGAGACACGAAGCAGCAAATTGTCAGGCCACTGCAGTCCTGTTCATGAATCCAAACTGTCATTCTTTCACTAACAGGAGTGTGTTTAAGCTGCTATCAGTTCAATATCCCCTGTACTATGTGGTCTCTGATAAATGTCATATATTCAATCTACTGATATAAAACTTTTTGAAAATGAAAATTACTTAAGGACAGAACTTGTTAAGCAGTACCATGAATATATATAACTCATAATTCAGTCATGGAACTTATTATTGACAACTTGTTCTCTTTTGTAGATATCAAATCATTCTATTATAATTATAAATTTTTTACAAGACTGAGCTGGGCAACCTTCCACACTGTCTTAATATACATGTGCTAGTAGCATCAGTACCTAACCTTTATGTTATAAGATCTGAGGCTGTTTTAAGGGTTAGATTTCCTAAAGATCACATGGAACAAGTTATTACAATTTGTTATTATTTTGCAATAATTGTGATTTTGTTTTCCACTTTTTTTTTTTAACCCGGTCTCGCGTGAAAATCTCCCTTGTAATTTATTTATTTATTCTTCAACCAGGAGTAAACCCATTGAGACCGAAGCCTCATTTACAAGAGTCCTGGCAAGATGACCAGAAACAGACAGTAGTAATTTCACATCATTAAAAACAGCATCATCACTCTAAAAGACAATCTCATCATACATTCAGTCTGGGATCAGACACATTTATACTTCCATCATTCTGGAACCTGCTATTATTGGTAATCTCAGCTGGGCTCCTGCTTAAATAAATACATATGGCTGATCCTTTTTACTCTAACTTTAGTGCTTCTGAGCATGTGAAATGATTGAGGTCAGATAATTACTTTCTTGACAGTTTGGCTGTTTTTTTCTTTCTGTGTCCTCCAGGATATATTCTATTGCAATGATCAAGATCAATACAAACTCTCTGATGATCGTCTCCCCTGACTTTGCAAGCAGGTCTACTGGGTCACAGTTATGGTTAATGAAGGGTTCCTGTGCAGGATATACATCCACATAGGAGGTGCAGGAGTCTTTCGTTTGGGGAGGCTATTCCACACTTTTTCCCCTGCATTTATTGAACCCAACGATGTACAGTAACATACACACAGATTACATATATTATATAATCTGTGTGTGTATATATATATATTATAAGGCTTGAATTATTTTTTATTACTATGTTACTAATGAATCTGAATACTAACTTTCATTCATTGTGTTGAGTTTGAAAAATAGTCGGACTGACGGACACAAATAAATGTAGCGTTAATGCCATTAATAATGGCGTAGTTCGTGCCTGCTCTCCGTCAGCCGAGCTGCTTCCACTGGCTGTCCCATCTGTCAATCTCTCTCTACTCTATTTAAGCTGTTCACTGCTTCCTGCTCTTGTCTTTCGTTTTGCGTTTTGGTTTTTGCATATGTTGCAGGAACCTCCCTGCCGGATTCTCTTCAAAATATTTTTAATTTCTCCGATGCACCGTCTACTTTTAATACAGACCTCTACCTAGCAACCAGACCTGCTGCCCCGGCACTACGGAGATCAAAACGCCCCTGCCAGCAAGCTTCTCAGAAGTGCGCTTCAGCAAACTCGCTCACACAGGACAAGCTGCGGTTCTCAGGACAGCAGCGCAGCAATCAGGAGACGCACCCAAACTCATCCTTAAGCTTCATAACAATGTTTCGACGACATGAAGTCCCTCATTCACCCCATCGGCGTCTCAAATGCCTCAATTAATACCCTCTGCACCGCCCCGTGGTCACAGGCTCACATACGCTCTGCACCGCCCTGCGGTCACAGATACACACACACGCTCTGCACTGCCCTGCGGTCACAGATACACACATACGCTCTGCACTGCCCCGCAGTCACAGACACACACTACTGCACTGCCCTGCGGTCACAGATACACACGCTCTGCACTGCCCGCAGTCACAGATACACATACGCTCAGCACCGCCCGCAGTCACAGATACACACATACTCTCTGCACCGCCCCGCAGTCACAGATACACACATACACGCTCAGCACCGCCCGCGGTCACAGATACACACATACGCTCTGCACCGCCCGCAGTCACAGATACACACACCGCTCTGCACTGCCCTGCGGTCACAGATACACATACGCTCTGCACCGCCCGCAGTCACAGATACACACATCGCTCTGCACCGCCCGCGGTCACAGATACACACACGCTCTGCACTGCCCTGCGGTCACAGATACACATACGCTCTGCACTGCCCCGCAGTCACAGATACACACATACGCTCTGCACCGCCCCGCAGTCACAGATACACACATACGCTCTGCACCGCCCCACAGTCACAGATACACACATACGCTCTGCACCGCCCCGCAGTCACAGATACACACATGCGCTCTGCACCGCCCCGCAGTCACAGATACACACATATGCTCTGCACCGCCCCACAGTCACAGATACACATACGCTCTGCACCGCCCCGCAGTCACAGATACACACACGCTCTGCACCGCCCCGCAGTCACAGACACACATACGCTCTGCACCGCCCCGCAGTCACAGATACACACATACGCTCTGCACCGCCCCGCAGTCACAGATACACATACGCTCTGCACCGCCCCGCAGTCACAGATACACATACGCTCTGCACCGCCCCGCAGTCACAGATACACATACGCTCTGCACCGCCCCGCAGTCACAGATACACACATACGCTCTGCACCGCCCCGCAGTCACAGATACACACATACGCTCTGCACCGCCCCGCAGTCACAGATACACACATACGCTCTGCACCGCCCCGCAGTCACAGATACACACATACGCTCTGCACCGCCCCGCAGTCACAGATACACACATACGCTCTGCACCGCCCGCAGTCACAGATACACACATACGCTCTGCACCGCCCCGCAGTCACAGATACACACATACGCTCTGCACCGCCCCACAGTCACAGATACACACATACGCTCTGCACCGCCCCACAGTCACAGATACACACATACGCTCTGCACTGCCCCGCGGTCACAAACACACATACGCTCTGCACTGCCCCGCAGTCACAGATACACACATACGCTCTGCACTGCCCCGCAGTCACAGATACACACATACGCTCTGCACTGCCCCACAGTCACAGATACACATACGCTCTGCACTGCCCCACAGTCACAGATACACATACGCTCTGCACCGCCCCACAGTCACAGATACACACATACGCTCTGCACCGCCCCGCAGTCACAGATACACACATACGCTCTGCACCGCCCCACAGTCACAGATACACATACGCTCTGCACCGCCCCACAGTCACAAGCACACATACACTCTGCACCGCCCCGCAGTCACAGATACACACATACGCTCTGCACCGCCCCGCAGTCACAAACACACATACGCTCTGCACCGCCCCGCAGTCACTGATACACACATACGCTCTGCACTGCCCGCAGTCACAGATACACACATACGCTCTGCACCGCCCGCAGTCACAGATACACACATACACTCTGCACTGCCCCGCAGTCACAGATACACACATACTCTCTGCACTGCCCGCAGTCACAGATACACACATACTCTCTGCACTGCCCGCAGTCACAGATACACACATACACACATACTCTCTGCACCGCCCCGCAGTCACAGATACACACATACGCTCTGCACTGCCCAGCAGTCACAGATACACACATACGCTCTGTACCGCCCCGCAGTCACAGATACACACATACTCTCTGCACCGCCCCGCAGTCACAGATACACACATACGCTCTGCACTGCCCCGCAGTCACAGATACACACATACTCTCTGCACCGCCCCGCAGTCACAGATACACACATACGCTCTGCACTGCCCCGCAGTCACAGATACACACATACTCTCTGCACTGCCCCGCAGTCACAGATCACACATACGCTCTGCACTGCCCCGCAGTCACAGATACACACATACGCTCTGCACTGCCCCGCAGTCACAGATACACACATACGCTCTGCACCGCCCCGCAGTCACAGATACACATACGCTCTGCACCGCCCCGCAGTCACAGATACACACATACGCTCTGCACCGCCCCGCAGTCACAGATACACACATACGCTCTGCACCGCCCCGCAGTCACAGATACACACATACGCTCTGCACCGCCCCGCAGTCACAGATACACACATACGCTCTGCACCGCCCGCAGTCACAGATACACACATACGCTCTGCACCGCCCTGCAGTCACAGATACACACACGCTCTGCACCGCCCCGCAGTCACAGATACACACATACGCTCTGCACCGCCCCGCAGTCACAGATACACACATACGCTCTGCACCGCCCCGCAGTCACAGATACACACATACGCTCTGCACCGCCCTGCAGTCACAGATACACACATACGCTCTGCACCGCCCCGCAGTCACAGATACACACATACGCTCTGCACCGCCCCGCAGTCACAGATACACATACGCTCTGCACCGCCCCGCAGTCACAGATACACACATACGCTCTGCACCGCCCCACAGTCACAGATACACACACACGCTCTGCACTGCCCCGCAGTCACAAACACACATACGCTCTGCACTGCCCCGCAGTCACAGATACACATACGCTCTGCACCGCCCAATGGTCACAGACACTCCCCACTTTAAACGCCTTGGTTGGCCTCCTTCGTAATCTCCCTCTGTCCCATTCATATGCAAAAATCTTCGTTCTGCTTCCTCCAAACCCAGAATCTCTGGGTCTCTAATTCAGGTTGAGCTGGGGAAGACAACTTTTTCCTTATATCCCCAACTTCGGACCCTTATGGAATGCATTTGTCAGCTCATTAACAACTTCCAAGTATCAAAATCAATCTCTAAACCCAACCTGTTATCTCCCTTTGGCCACTTCAATTTTGCAATTTGCATTATTCCCAAGGCAGAACATTCATATCGCACTCTCGCCTCAACCTCAAAACCTGGATCCTCACATAAAAATATCTTTCAGAAGCAAGAAACCCTCCTCCAGATCGTGGCAGCCATTTCCGCAGTCAAGGCTGGCGCTAATTCCCATCTAATATGTCCACTCATCCTCTCAAATACTACAAACATTAATACATGGTGAGAGACATGGTAGGAGACTGGAAATCTGTCTTGATTATGAGTTAAGGAGTTCCACTATTAAATGTTATGAAACCCAAATCTCTGAATGTGAGTTTACCTTTTCCATTCCAAGCAGACATGATAGTAGCAAACCGCTGATCGATCCTGTATTAACTAACACATAGGATGGTTGGCATCTCATCGCTCTAGACATCAGAATGTGGTACACCTTGCTGCAACACTGGAACAATCAACAAATGAAGTTCCAGCAGCTCATCTTCAATACAGATCACCAAGTCGCTTCAGCAGGAACATCAACTGCTGCTGCAGTTTTTCTGCATCCGCCCCTCCATCCTCCTCCTCAAAAAAAAAAGGTCATGTTCCAAGGTCTCCTTCAGACATGCAGAACAGAAAGCTAAGCTCCGCATCCACACTGTTATCTGCATCGGCGGGGATAGACCGGTGCAGGGTCGGGAAAAGGCTACAGGCAGCTCTTGCTAGATTGCAAGAGCTACATCTGCTGAATGTGAAGCAGTCAGACTCTACGCGGCTTCGAAAGAGATCTCCCGGTAGCAGTGCCTTCCAGGCTATCAATCTCCTCAGACGTCCCTTCGACTTCTGATCTCCACGCTCAGGAACGGCTGCTTCAGTCCTTCGGATGACCTCACCATGGAGGTACTGTGCCTATGTGCTTTCTACAGACCTCGAAACCACTATATATATATATGCTACATATATATTTGACATTGTTTTTTTACAACATAGGGCGGCCAAATAAATGAAGTTTAACATAGCACTAGCTTGTACTTTAAAACATGTTCTGCCTATTTAAGCAAATTAGAAAAACAGTCAGGATAACAAGCTGCAGTGTTTTTTAAACCCTTAAATCCGTTAACCTGTTCTACAGTCCTACAGTCCTACAGTACCTACAGCAATTTCAAACACCATTTCCATCACTTCACATCAATTTAAATCAATTATTAATACTGACTATTAAGCTTCTAAACATGCACCTTCTATCATACTTATAATCAAGAGGTATTCAATGTATTTCATTAGGTATATTTACACAAAAAAAATAACTGCACTCTTATCGTAAACTTTCGAATATCTATATGGGGCTGAGATTGGTGGGAAGAATGGACGTTAAACCAGCCAAGCATTGTCTCCACGAATGACATTGAAATGCAACTAAATCCTTTAGTTTGAACCTTGGTGATACTGCAACAGGACCGTCACAGCCTTGTTTACCTAAGTATCTGAAAACTGTCTTTGATTAGCAAAACCATTCATTTTCATCAGAATATTAAAATATGTTTTCATATTTAGAGTACAGTAAGCAGGCAGATGCGGTTTTCTGCTTTCCTTGCAGACACTTTTTCAGAAGCTCAAAAGACCCGCTTTCACTGAAAATGGAGTGAAGGACTGGAAAAATCAAAAGAAAAAACTTCAGAAACATTCATAATCTGGCACCACAAACAGTGTTCTGAAAGGTGGCACAGTCGAAGGAAGTACGTTCTGACTGCAGCATCACAGTTATCAAATTCTCACAAAACGGTGGTGCGTGAAAACAGACAGTATGCTACGAAAATATTTTGCCACAAGTTCTATTCGGATCAAGATTCGGATCAAGCTGTTTGTATAAATAACAGCAATTCGAATTAATGTAGAAATTGCGAAGAGGATGTTCCAAGCAAGGGAATGAGAAAGAAGGATTCAGAGTTTTCGTCGGCTGCCTCCTGCAGAGGTATGGGGGGCTCAGATCGGTGGTAAGAATTGACATTAAACCAGCCAAACATTGTCGCCTCCAATCCTGCATCTGTACTACCGTAATGATTTTGATATCCCAGCTGCCCTAGCAGTCTGGCAGTTGCGCAGTAGGAAAAGTTCGTTAGACCTTCTTTGCGCGCTTGCAGGAAAAAAGATCGATCTTCTTCTCGCACAAATATTTTTTGTGTTGGTCAGAAAAATTTCTTGTGAGGGTTTGGGCAATTTATTAAGCATCTTATACGCACCGCCTATGTACTTCCACATATTAAATAAGAGTAGGACTTCATAGCCGGTTGGTATCAATGCTACAGCTCCTCAGTGGTGTTTTGTAGTATGAATACATGTTTCTGGATGTGATTTTCTGTCCCCAGCTCTCATTTTTATTTCAAAGCAGTTTGTTCAACATTGAAATTGGGAATGGTTTCATGGTACTGTACTTCGTTTTTAGACCAAACAAGAATGAAATTCTGCACAAGAATTTTATTGTTGATTTTATTTATCTACATGTCTGTCTCATGTACCAAAGAAACGGTATAAAGCCTTCAATGTCTGTCTGCATTGATGACATATTGATTAGTATGTAAAGCTAATTGTATGTGCTGCTTTTGTGAAGCTTGTTTGTCCGATAGGTTTTTTGTATTAAACTTGAGTAAAAGGAGAACAATTCATGGCATGGGACATTAAGAACTGGGCATGGGGCACACTGAACCTCTTATTGCCAACATGCCAAGCAGTGATCAAGGCCAGGGGTGGAACCACCAAGTGGCATGTTTAAAAAGGAATCGCATTGTATATAGTGAAATAAATGGTTACATTTCATTATTTGTTTGCATTGTTACAAAGTATCAAGTGTAACTTGAACCATAGACTACCCAAGTTTAAACATGCTTCAATTAATAAATTATGAAAATCAGAAAAATATTAGACAATGATGGCATCTCAACAACCCTGGTGAACAAAATTATACAGAAATGAATAAATAAATAAATGCATAAATAAATAAACAACATGAATGGAATATACAGTCGCAAAACTAACATTTCTACAAGGCTTAGCATAAATAGATTTGACAAATTTATTACATACCCTTACCACTTTAAAGCACTTCAAAGACATAAACATGGATTTAAAAACACCTTTCAAAATGCAGCAGCGCTCATAAATGCTGCAGTTTCAAAAGAGGTAATAGAACCAAACTGAAGCTTATCATAAATGCATTACTGCAGCGAGTTATCCTGTCGACAGGAGGGAATGAAAGAGGGCTGTTGGCTCTGAGGTTCAAACAAAGGGTTCTGTTTAATAGAAGCAGGTAAAAGATGGATGGCTTGGCAAACATTGCCAGCATACTTGGCCGGTGCCATTGGGCGGTCACAGCTAACGGCAACAAGGACCTTGTGCTGTAGATCCACTCCCTAATATCAGCCCATTATATTCTTTTCTTATCTCTGTTAAAATATCCTTGCTCGCAGTCTTGCCTTCTATGCAAAACATTCTGAACCGTTTTCATGTATTGATTTTTACCACTGATGTTTCCAGGCACAGGGTGTAGTGCTAGTGCTTTCTGATTAGCAGACAACAAGCCCCACCAAGTTTCGACTGAGCCAGGTGCACGTATACTACTCCTCTTTAGTCTTTCATGTCTGCTCTGTTGTTGTATGCTATTGTGCTATTAGGCAGTATTCTGCTCGACAGGGAACCCCTTTTTAAAAGAAAATAAAGGATTTCTGCATGATTGTCAACATGACACAACTGGCCTCTGTTCACCTGCCTTTTGGGAACCTACAGTAGATCCTTTTTCTGTAATAACTTTGCAGGATAATGACTCATGCAGTACTATAGTACTCATAACCTGTTGTCAGGTTGAAGTTTTCTCATGTTTTGATCCTTTACAATTGTTTTCTCATTTTGTTAATGACTACAGATAATGTCTGGCATTTTGCTGTAAGCAGTACTGATAGTGTAAGCAGTAATAATATTTTTATTATTATTATTTGGAACTTTCATCACAGTTATTTATTTGTTTTATTATTTAGTGCTTTTTAAAAACTGTGGCTTAATTGAAATTTAAAAATGTTAACAAATGCTAAAATCATATTATAAATAAGCAAAACAATAGTAAAAGCTCAGACATCTTACCCAGAATCAGGCATGTGTATGTATTCTATTCCTTTAGTATCCTAAAATAGAAATAACCCAGAAGCCTGCATGCTGTACAGCAATAATGAGTGTTGCTATTTACATTATGATGTGTTATGGCAGGAAAATTTCACTACACGTCCCTCATCTTGTTTGTTTCTTTGTCTTTTTTTCATTTGTACCTTCTGGTTCCCCTGATATGTTTCATCTCCTTGTTTGTTTGTTTTTAAGCACAGTTCATGATCAGGTTTTGTAATCAATCAAGTTGTCTACGAATTATAGTAATTTAATGTTTGCATTTTTCACTTCTAGGTTTTCGCTATAGGGATTACAACAATTAGATTTGTCACCTAAAACAATACAAATTGCCTTTTGGGAACCTACAGTAGATCCTTTTTCTGTAATAACTTTCGCAGGATAATGACTCATGCAGTACTATAGTACTCATAACCTGTTGTCAGGTTGAAGTTTTCTCATGTTTTGATCCTTTACAATTGTTTTCTCATTTTGTTAATGACTACAGATAATGTCTGGCATTTTGCTGTAAGCAGTACTGATAGTGTAAGCAGTAATAATATTTTTATTATTATTATTTGGAACTTTCATCACAGTTATTTATTTGTTTTGTTATTTAGTTGAAAGGTTATTTAGTTGAAAGGTTCTACTTTTAAAATTATTATTTTATTTATGCTTTTAATATCACATATATGTAGGTTTTATTATTGTACCTTGCACTGACAAAATGTTTGCAACACAGATTATAGATTTGATACAAAGCTTGATAATATGGAATGAAAATTGTACCATAAAAAAATTAATTAGACCAATGTATGAGCCTGCAAAAAAAATGAAAGTGTAAAAGTAGCTTTGATTGCATGAAGAAGTGGCCATTCTAAATTGCTGATTACATTTGAATTATGGCACTGCTATCCGTATAGTGGCTTTAAAAAAATACCAATTAACAAAACAAACAACAACTCTGATGAAGATAAGTAATGTTTCTGGGAATGGTGGGCATTGCTAGCATTAATACATTCAAAATGTAATCCTAGGGTTAGTTATTTATTGAATTAATCATGTTGAGTTTCCATGTGCGTGCACTCAACCATTTTAAAGCAGTGCTTTATTCTGGTTTAATTTTAAATTGAGGGTTAGCAAATAGCTGGTACACTATCTTACAAAATAGGCATGTTGATGATAATGCAGTACTAGATGGAAATAGCAATTCCACTAACTGCAGAAAGCTGCAGATTTGCCATTTACTATAAGTAGGACTAGAATATGACAAGCAGGAACTTGAACACATGATATCTTACTTCTTCTGTCTGTTTTTATGTATTTCCTTTTTTATAATTATTATTTATACAGTATATTCATATGAAAACTGGAACACTAGTTAAAGTGACAAATCTCATCCACCACAGTGCTGTAGATACAAAGGCAGCATTAAAATAATCTAAAACACATCCTGGGGACAGCCAATAAGAAGAAGAAGAAGAAGACAACGACGACTTTGAAACTCGCTCTAATTTCACTAGACATCTTGCTCAACTTTGTTCAGAATGCTCTGCTGTCCAATGGCAACACATCTGTGATTTACCCTTGATATCAACCAATTTGTTGACTTAAGGTGCGATATTGAATGTTGGATTACAGCTTTACTTTATCGTAGGTAAATTGCTTTGTGTTAAACCATAACATATAAAAAACACTTTAGGGCTTTTAAGTGTAGAAAAGCAAACAGAAACACAAATGCCTTTTTATTGATAAAATGAGGTGCTTTGGGTGTCAGTGAGAGGTTTGTTTTATGGAGTAAATTTTAGAAGTAAACATTCTGCCCTTTATGGCTCAGTACTTAAAGGTAAAGCTTTTGAGTATTTATAACTCACAATGTGCAAGCCAAATCTGAATGAGTACAGTGGTAGACTACCAGACATAATGGAAGGGAACATCGGTAGATCTAAGTAATAATAATAATAATAATAATAATAATAATAATAATAATAATAGTAATACAATATTATTTGCATTCCAATTCATCTATCATGGGGTTTCCATGCGAGTTTTTTTTTTTTTTTTTTTTAACTCGAGACGTGTAAAATGCTTTTCTGGGTTTCCATTCGCTCAGTTTATTTTACTCGAGTAAACCGGGCTTTTCACCTGACGTCATGCAAATGAATGGGAAAGGTGGGGTAGATATGTAAATTAACTATGCATAAAGTACTCGTGCTGTTTTTGAAGATTATTTATTTATTTATTTATTTATTTATATTTATATTTATATTTATATAGCGCCTTTGGCCAAGGCGCTTTACAATTATTAAACTAAACGGTTACCAGTGACATTTTGTGAAAATGTGGTTTCCATGCGCAGAGAACTGGTACACGAGTGAATCTAAGCTGCTGTAATAAAGCAAAATACCCCGTGCCTGCTTGGTTAATAATGTGCTTTACTGCTCTTGACCAAATTGTTTTTCAATTTGAGGAGGCTCGTGCTATCAAAGATGCTCTCCTTTCTTTTAAATTGTGTTGAATTTACTGCTGTGTTAAATATTAATGATGCAAAGAAATAAAACACAATCAATACATTAATTCGCAATTTTATTTGGTCAGTTCTGAGAGGACATCAACTGTTTTGGGCGATCGAGCTGGTTTATGACATCCAGTTCACAAACTGTATTTATTAACGTGGAGGGCAGCGCGCGTTGTCTTTGGACATAGCTGGGATCAAAAAAAAGGACGGGAATTAATTCAGTTAAGCAGCTCACTTGCTCTTCGTGGTTAACTTTAGCGTAGTTTTTACAGCAAGGGTATTCTCAAACAGCTGCTTTAATACTATAACAAATGCATAACGCAGTTCATGGTAAGTGGTTTTATACAGAACTGTAAACCCACAAGATATATACAACATGACAGACCAGACACAGCAAAAAACAATAATAAAAAAGATCGCCCGCATTAGCATTAAGGTGAACTACTCCACTGCTAACCATAAAATCGCCCATCAGCCACTACTTTCTGCCGTCTTGGAATACACAGTAATAACTGACCTGCTCCCTTGTGTTTCGTCATTTACACTAGTATATGAGATTTAGCCTATCCCTCTATTTGGCCGTTTTTTTCGGCCACAAACCTGATTTACCCGAGTAATTCTCCCAAACGTGCACGGGCATCGCCATTTCACGCGTAAATTGACCCGCATGGAAACCCCATGTATGAGGCTTTTGAAATGTGTTCTTGAATTTGTGATTTTAAAATAGACAATTCAAATAAAAAATATTTTTAAATGTATAATAAGTTATCACTTTGATATAAAAATATTTTAAAGTATCAAAGAGAAACCATATAAAACAGTACAACATTCCCACCTAGTATCAGGATTGTGTTCATGCTCCTGCAGTTCTTCAAACATTGTCAAGAATTAAATTAAGGCATTTATTGCCAATACAAAGTGGGTTGTTGTATTAAAAAGAAAAAAAGAAATCATGTTGACATTTGAATCTAGATTGAAATAAATAAATGACTGATACCATTCAAGGGGAAAGTGCAGTGCCACATGACCAAACTGTTTGGCCAGGTTATTGTCACCTGATTGATGTATCACACATGCACATTATATTTGTGCCAACATTTTTTTTTCACCCTATTTAAAAATATCTGTATGTGCAGTTAATAAAGGGCTAGTATTTGCAAGGCCTGTAGAAGCAGTATACAATTAAATGTCCCTGAAGATAATTAATCAATACCAGTCTTTCACTGATCCCAAGTCTATTTTAGGTTTTTAAAATAACTAACGTTTTAAATGTGACATTTAAAGGTGGGATGGTAAACTAGAATAATGCATTCAATTACAATTAATTGTGAATGCCTCATAATTACCAGTGTTAACATCAAGCTAACATTCTTTGTTACATAAGTTGTATGAAAATGAAAAGCAGGCTTAATCTGTGGTGAAACATATGAATGGTGCTTTATTCAAATATTTTTGAAGCGTGACTTTGAGAAAGTCTCTTTAACACTCCCATGCAATGTAACACGTTGAAGGCTGTCAAGATTTGAAATGAGACGTCTGCTTATTTCTGCATACCTGAGCTCAACCTCAAACTGGTTAAGCAATTCAAACACCCACACTGTGGGTTTGTCTCATTATGATCAACGATCAAACTGCAGCCGTATGCTCTTGTATCAGAAATGATTTATAATGCAGGTATTTATTGAAAGTACAGCTATGACTAAAAGTTTTGCATCACCTAGAATTTTAAGATTGAGACATAATAAAAAATAATACAAAAATAAAACTATATGAATATAATTTTGATCTTTTATTTAACATCATATAATAAAAGAAACTACAAAGTGATATCGCAAAAGTTACTGGAAGCCATAATAGTAGTACAGTATTTCATGTTAAATTTCTAAATGTCACGTATTTCAATTTTTGTCAGTTTTTCGTTAAATATATGAAAAGCTACAAAAGCGGTATGTAATTCAATATTTTGAGAAACACGTAAAGCCAATTGAGTTAATTCTATAGGGTGATGTTAAACTTTTGGCCATAGCTGTATGTATTGGTACAGAGAACTGTTGTGAAAGGTGCACTTCAAGAAACAACGTATTGATGTTTAATTACCCTTGTGTAAACATAATCATGCTTTCCTATACTGTGCAGCAGCACTTTACAAACGTTACACAATCATTGAAATATATTAATAACAATTTCATATTGTGCTATTACATACATACACATACATACATACATACACTTGAAATGTATTTGCTACACTTGAAATGTATTTGCTTACGATTGTAAGTCGCCCTGGATAAGGGCGTCTGCTAAGAAATAAATAATAATAAATAATAATAATACATATTCCATCATTATGGGTATTATGTATGCTAACATCAAATTCTTCTAGTAATACATTTTTTAGAATTATAAAAGCATATGAAATGCACTTCAACAATTAGGAAAGTACAAGGGTTAGACTTCCACTGTGTTGAGATTGTCTCTGGGTCTCTGTTTAGGGCTCTGCTAAATGCAGAGAGGCTGTGGATAACCGCAGATAAACAGGTGCTTGTCTTCTCTGGGGACACATGATGGCAGCTTTCTAGACGGTACTTAAAGGGAATCCTGCCTTTCAGACTCCACTTCTGACCACCCAGCGGGAGGGTGATACTCTGGGGCTTTGTACAGATAGTGAGAATGTTTGTGGTTTTGATTTTATACAGGTGCACACTTATTTCATTTGATTTGATCAAAATGGTCATTTGTTACTATTATTTTCATTATGTATGTATTTGTTTGTTTGTTTGTTTGTTTGTTTAAGCAGTGGTAAATTGCAGGAGACTTCAGTGTAGGGTTCCTTGTTCCTTCTGAAAACAGTGACATTGTTCAAGGACAAATACGATCAGAAATGAAGAAGTGCTGCTGTTTGTTTTGTTTATTTACCTTCTTACTCCACACTTTGCAAAGGCTTTCATTTTTCTTCCTGTATGCACTGTAGCTGATCATCTGCTGTTTACAGTACATCAGAATATTTCTTTCTTTTACCATTTCTAATTTTAGGCTAACACAGAAATTCTTTCGGTTAAGATCAAGATAAAATGAAAAATGAAAGAGTGACATTAAGATTTAAAAATTCTGCACCCAATATATAAAAGTTTACACGTGAATGTCAGTGAATCCCACCATGAATCGTATATGTTTACATTAAACATTGAGGCCTCAGCTTCGCTGTGATTTTAACTCTTGATGTTCCCATATTGCAGCGCCCCTTGTGTTTCTGGTTGTCTCACAATGTCCTATTGTAAGTGACTCTGCATATAATGCACAGCTCACAGTCTACCTCTGTAAAGCGCATTGTGGTGGTGGTCCACTATGAAAGGCGCTATATAAAAATAAAGATATTATTATTATTATAGATATTATTGTTATTTCTAAGGTGAACTTGCCTTAGAAGATACAGGAAGATAAAATATTAAAAATAGCAGGTCCGTACTGATTGAATAATACAAAGCTGGATAAATGACCATACAGTAAGTGTACAAAGGGCATTAAAAGCATGAGGCAGCTGTGCTCTTATCTGGCCAGAGGACGAAGCCACACAACAAAAGGGTCTAAGAAGCCCCAGTTGATGCATGGGAAAGCCATTGGCCCGCCATTGTGGCTGCCCTTCTGCTGAGCAAATAGTTCAAACTGTTCATTCCCATCTCCTATTCTCTCCCTGGTACACTGTTTGTGTCCTTGCATTTCATTCTGTGAGGAAGATTGCTCTCTGGGCCTGTGAGCAAACAGTCCAAAAAAGCCAACTATCTTCTGTCGTTCCCAGGAGAACTGGCATTTTTATTTCAGCTCCAAGCTGTCAAAGGATTGGAGAGTTTATGTCAGTACCCTGAATTAATTGCTTTAAGCTGGGGGCTGCCCGCGTTTATCACCAAATGTTCAGTAAAATATTTTCTGGCAATTAACTATGGCTCCAATGCCCAGAGCCACCAAAACATTAGTTATTTAACATGGGCATATGAATTTCAAAACACATATTATGCATATTGTCACACTGTCTGTGTCCCATCATGAATAATGATGAGTATTTTTTTTTATTAAAACAAAAAAAATGTTCAAAACTTTATTTATTACCTTCTGCTAGTGAAGGTTGGCTGCAGAGTAACATTCCTTGCAGATGTACAATAAAAACATGTATTTGTTTAAACAGTTGCTTTGTGTAAATGTGTCTAAATTATTTCTGCATATTTATTTAACCCCTCTCCCTCCCAAATGTTAGCCAAATAAGAAATCATTAACATTAAAAAATGCCAGTTTTAATAAAGTTTTACCTTGTGTATAGTTGTGTATAAAAAAATATTGTATATATTGACATTATTTATCATTAAGTATTGAAGATATACCAGGAAAATTGTACAGATTTTTTTAACTGATGCAATATATTCATTACGGTATTTCTAAAGAAATTCTTGATATCTTATATGTGGGTTTCACACAGTTGCTTATTCTGGCATCTATAATCCAAACATAATTATGTATCAGTAACAAAAATTCTGTTCAGTTATTTTAATACAACGAGTTTCTTCTTGGTTGATGCTTTTTGACCATTTAATTTAAGAGGTTCTAAAATCCCCAGGCTTATTTATATGACAAAATACAGAACGATTCAGCATATAAATGCAAACATCCAAAATGTTTTCAATTAAAACGATCGTGAAGCCACAATGCATCCCACTTCAGTTTCCACTTCGCTTCTCAGGGTTTCAAACCTTTGCACAGAATACATGTACGCGGAGGGGTGGTACCAGTGTTCCAATAACAAAACCCATACCCTGAAGTAAATATTTCCTGCAATATTCTCGGGAAAGAACAGCACCAAAGCCTTGATCGCGCGCGTGTTTCTCAGTTCGGATGTGGGCTGCAGGACGATATTCAAAAAGCATTTAACACAGGGTTAAGTTTGCACCGTTTTTTGAAAGCAAGGCGCAGCTGAATTGCATGCAAGAGCTTTAATGTGTTTTGCAACATCGAGACTTTTTTTTTTAAGCAAGGGAACAAACTGATGTAAACAGTAAATGTTTTGCGAATGTATTTCACTAAAAACCAAGAGGCAGCAGTTCACACTGTAGCGTGTGTGTGGTGTTTACGAGATGGAAATATCGACCCTGTCAAATGCACAGTAGTTAATGAGTAACTACGGATATATGTATTTGTGCCGCTGCCACGGCAGGGCACAGGTCATTGCAGCTACTTTTACCTTGCGGACCCTATATGGACAGCTTTTGTAATATCGAGACAGATACAATACCCGATGAAATGAGCGCCTGAATTAGTAACCTACATAGAAGAGGTCCCTTTTTAACGGAATTTGTAGCCTTTTCTTATTTTCAAAAATATATAGTAGGTCTATACACCAAATATGGAAACAATTCTATTTCCAGGTACAGCTTAATCCTTTGTAGCAATACAAAGGGACCGGCTTATGATATCATTGCAAAGAACAAGGTCATTTTTTAATTGACTCACAAATACATTATTATTATTATTATTATTATTATTATTATTATTATTATTATTATTATGCATTTATTTAGTAAATAAAATGTTAGAATTAAGAAGCTAAGTGGCATGTCATTAAACCAGTTGAAACATGGCTGATTACCTGTGCTATCTTAAATTCAGATATCAGCAAAGCTAATTACAAATTTACAGATTTAAAACCCCATTAACCTTTTTATTGCCAAATCTTAATTTAAATCAACCCATTAAAATGTCTTGCTTTGAGTCACAGGGAAATTATTAAGTTACGAATAAATATGAATGCAGACATTCATTCATTATATTAATAAATAAAAAAAATGATAGTACTGTAAATGTCAAAGTAAAATAAAATGCTTATTAATATAAAATTTATTTTTGCATTTAAATATCGTTTTTGTATTTGTTTGTATCCTACAATATACAAGGGTTCATACAGCTGCATACTGTATATTCGACTCAGAAACCTCTTATTAGAGAATGTAATAAATGGGACAGTCAATGCTGAGTGCACAGAATGCTAAACTCTGCAATGATGAAGCCAGAAGACAAAGTAATAATATCATTTCAGGACAGTAGGTGCAGTGCAAGAACAGTCTACTCTACATCAATATGAACTATGAATAGGGGGCTTTCAAATGTACCTACTGTACTCTATTACAAAGTATACATATATGGCACAAAGTAGAAATGTAAGTAAGGCCCTAATTCCGTCCATTGATTAAATGTGTATAATACACATCAGGTGTTGTTTTAGATCAGTCTAACATGCAATTCTGTATTTTTTTTTAATTAAGTGCATCAAAAAACACAGTTTCTTCAGTATGGCTTGACAAGAAAAAGACATTTCAAATTTGAGTTGCCGTTTTGGAAAAAGACACCATGTTCATCCTGTTAACGTGTGTAAGTGATTTCAATCTGAAAGCATTTTCTTACAGTATCTTAATTGAACTGTCAGGGGAGCATGAACTCCCCTGATGAATCTGCATGGAAACACATGTTACGAGTCAATGGGGACTGCTTTCTTTTTTATATGGAAAACGTCATTAAGATCCTGAATTATGTGGGCCCCTGGTCCTCAGTTCAGTATCTCTTTTGGGGGTCTTTCTGTTGCAAATTGCATAACAAGGAGATCCAATCAGCGTGACTATATCTGGGATTTACAATGCTCCTCTACTTAGTCCAAAAGAGAATTCAATTACAGCAGGCAGTCCTTCATTGTCCCCAGTTAACAGCCTTGAGAAAATTGTGGGTATCAAGGGATCAGTCTGATGAAAACATATAGCCTGTATGACACAATAATTTATTCGGTTTCAGTATAGATACTTTAAATGGGTTTTAAATGTAATGCCACATTGAATATTGCAAGCACATTCAATTTAAACATGACTAACCCAGGTTTCATTTAGTTCAAAGGGGTGTGTGGATTTCACATTAAGTAATGGCTTAATGATTAAATGATAAATGACACACAAACAAACCCTAATGAAGGCACTAGCTGAAACACGTGTCTACTCGACTCATCTACTTTCACATTTTCATTTGGAGTGTTTTTAAAGTTAGGGATGAGCAGGAACCTAAGAATGAATACATAACAGGTTACAAAAAACACTTCTAAGATATAAGCTAATAGTGAATATTTGCTAATGTCCATAAGAATGTTAAAATCACCAAGGAAAAACTTTACTTTAAATGTTGTATTAAATACTGGCTGTAACCAAACGAGAGCCCCTGCCCCCTACATCCCAGTCCATTTGATCTTCAGAATGTGCAGAAGTGGACTAGAAGGAAGTGTGAGGAGTTGGCACTGGTATGTGAGAGGGGCAGGCCACCATGTTTGTAGATGTACAGAAAAAGCAGCAACTTGTGACACTGCAGGAAATATGTTGAGACATTGTGCTGTCTGCTGACAGCAGCTTGATACACTGTTTCAGAGGATGGACATTGTGCTGTCTGCTGACAGCAGCTTGATACACTGTTTCAGAGGATGGACATTGTGCTGTCTGCTGACAGCAGCTTGATACACTGTTTCAGAGGATGGACATTGTGCTGTCTGCTGACAGCAGCTTGATACACTGTTTCAGAGGATGGACATTGTGCTGTCTGCTGACAGCAGCTTGATACACTGTTTCAGAGGATGGACATTGTGCTGTCTGCTGACAGCAGCTTGATACACTGTTTCAGGTTGCAGGGTGTTTCAGAGGATGGGGAACCAGAATATGACCTAAAGGAGGAGTTTATAGTGCACTGTGTCATGCAGCAAAAACTGAACAAGTCATATTTATATCTATAGCAAACGTGTCACACCAAAATGATTGCAATCATGGTGTTTGTTTTTGGTATAAACATGGTTTCAGGTGTAATTTTGTTGGGGTTTCCCATAATAAATGCGCCAGTATATAATAAAATAATAATAATAATAATAATAATAATAATAATAATAATAATAATAATAATAATAATAATAATAATAATAATGGGTATGTTTCAGTGCAAGGCACACCTTCATTTATATGAAAGTGTTTGTTTATGCTGCACCTTTGTTCGAGGAAGGGGCTCTTCTGCGGCCCAGCGTTTCTGCTGGTGAAAGAACCCTGGAATTTCACACTGTGCTACCAGACAGCCACAATACAGTGTACAAAATGTGTCCATCCAAAGGACTTCACAATCATCACTGTTTCTATGTATTGAGGTCCGTGGTAAATAAAAAATAAATCCTGCTTCATCTCTATCCCTAGACTGTCATTGGAACTGCTGTGTTGCTATCTTTATATTTTATAAGTACCAGATAACGTAATATATTATAAATGTGTACAATGTTTTCATGTATATTATAAGTGTGTGCAATGTTTTCATGTATATTATAAGTGTGTGCAATGTTTTCATGTATATTATGAATGTGTGCAATGTTTTCATGTATATTATAAGTGTGTGCAATGTTTTCATGTATATTATAAGTGTGTGCAATGTTTTCATGTATATTATAAGTGTGTGCAATGTTTTCATGTATATTATAAGTGTGTGCAATGTTTTCATGTATATTATAAGTGTGTGCAATGTTTTCATGTATATTATAAGTGTGTGCAATGTTTTCATGTATATTATAAGTGTGTGCAATGTTTTCATGTATATTATAAATGTGTGCAATGTTTTCATGTATATTATAAGTGTGTGCAATGTTTTCATGTATATTATAAGTGTGTGCAATGTTTTCATGTATATTATAAGTGTGTGCAATGTTTTCATGTATATTATAAGTGTGTGCAATGTTTTAATACTAACACTGCATGAAATGCAGTTTTTTTATATACTTTTTAAAAGCTATAAGGAGAGCTGTGTCGTAATTTAAAATGCAATCTTACTGTATTTGGAGAAGCTGTTTGTGACCTATTTATAGGAAGCATGCACATTTACAAAAACAAAATTTTGCATCTCTCTAGATTCCAAGTGTATTACGTAAATGGCATGCAGGTTGCATTACTATCAAGTGAACCTACTTAACACACTGTAAGTGCAGCCGAGGTCATAGCTCTTGGGTTCATGAAGTGAATGCATTGGAGCCATGTCAAAGACACAAGCACTGTACTTGAGAGATATGAAGGAAAGTGAGGTTCAGTTACACAGCCCTGCATTTCCTATCAAGGAGGAAGGGTGCTTTCCAGTCGCCTGTCTGCTTCCAGCCATCAGATACACATTAGATCCAGTTACAGTTAGTCTGAGACCTATCTGCAATTGAAACCCCAGATAGACCTGCTCAAACAACTTGATGTCAGATTTAGGAGATTATAGAGGAATGTGCAGAAAAAAATGTATTTACAATTGATGTTGTACTACTTGGATTACTTCTAGAAGCCCAACAATATTTTGCAGAAAATGGGTAGGTGTCAGCATTCCTTTCTAATGAGCCTTGATACTAAATGGTTATGAAAAGTAAAGCTTACTTCAATTAAACAGGATAATGAATTACACATCATTTTTATTGTCACAATATCAACGTTCTTAAATCTTAAATATAAAAAAGAAAAACCAAGATACATAATCGTTAAGCCATTACTTAATGTAATATCACTACTAACCTCCCTTACTGGTAGTTTAAACATGACCCCTTAATCCCAGTTGGGAGAAACTCACCGAGATTGTCTGTAACAGTTTTCATTCACAAGCTTTCACAGATAATTAAGAAGTTTAGGTGATTTTGTTTTAAGGGCCCTTCAAGATTTACACATGTTATATTATACAGATTTATTAGATGGATTCTGATATGGATTTTACTATGTGTTATATTATACAGATTTATTAGATGGATTCTGATATGGATTTTACTATGTGTTATATTATACAGATTTATTGGATGGATTCTGATATGGATTTTACTATGTGTTATATTATACAGATTTATTGGATGGATTCTGATATGGATTTTGCTATGTGTTATATTATACAGATTTATTAGATGGATTCTGATATGGATTTTACTATGTGTTATATTATACAGATTTATTGGATGGATTCTGATATGGATTTTGCTATGTGTTATATTATACAGATTTATTGGATGGATTCTGATATGGATTTTGCTATGTGTTATATTATACAGATTTATTGGATGGATTCTGATATGGATTTTGCTATGTGTTATATTATACAGATTTATTGGATGGATTCTGTTATGGATTTTGCTATGTGTTATATTATACAGATTTATTACATGGATTCTGATATGGATTTTACTTGGAAATGACACATGCATACGGAACCAATTAAACACATGTTTATTTATTTGGGTTGGTGTGTTGGGATATGGAGGAGATATTTAAATAGAGACAATAATTTAAAGATGTAATCACCAGGTTGTATTCCATGAAGAATGATTTGTTATGTAAGCTACTGTTCTATAATTTGATTCTGCCCATTTCATGAATGACTTAGCTTATATGTCTATTTTATTAAAATGAACACTGACGGATCTACCTTAACCATTTTTAATTTCTGTGTTCTATTTCCTCTGTTTGTACTGATGATGATGTTAGCCGACCACACCTCTAAAGTAAACCAGGGATTAATATTGTAGCACTGGATGAAATTGCTATCGGAAAAAGAAAGCAGTCTTGACAACAGAGCACGGTTCAATAGCCAGCAGGCTCTTTATTAGCAGCAGCAGGTTCACAGCAAGTAACACAGCTCACAGCACACGATTCCTCACTCTCTGAATGCACACACACTCACACACCTGATGCCCCCCCCTTTTATCCCCCCTCAGACACAGACACAGAAAACACAAAGTTACAAGTATGTGAGGCTTCAACCAATCAGTGCCCACTGACCTTTAACTAACAACAATGTAAAATATGATCACGTTCCTCACCCAATCAGAGTCCTGCACAGCAACATGGGGTGAACAGCACCTGATGATACCTGTGTAGACAGCCTGATTCAGCAAGTTAACAGTTCCAGAGTGCAGCCACAGCCACAGACAAAGTCGGTCCGTCTGCACCCGTCTGTACATATATATATATATATATATATATATATATATATATATATATATATATATACAGTACTGTGCAAAAGTTTTAGGCAGGTGTGAAAAAATGCTGTAAAGTAAGAATGCTTTCAAAAATAGACATGTTAATAGATTATATTTATCAATTAACTAAATGCAAAGTGAGTGAACAGAAGAAAAATCTAAATCAAATCCATATTTGGTGTGACCACCCTTTGCCTTCAAAACAGCATCAATTCTTCTAGGTACACTTGCACAAAGTCAGGGATTTTGTAGGCATATAGTCAGGTGTATGATTAAACAATTATACCAAACAGGTGCTAATGATCATCAATTCAATATGTAGGTTGAAACACAATCATTAACTGAAACAGAAACAGCTGTGTAGGAGGAATAAAACTGGGTGAGGAACAGCCAAACTCAGCTAACAAGGTGAGGTTGCTGAAGACAGTTTACTGTCAAAAGTCATACACCATGGCAAGACTGAGCACAGTAACAAGACACAAGGTAGTTATACTGCATCAGCAAGGTCTCTCCCAGGCAGAAATTTCAAGGCAGACAGGGGTTTCCAGATGTGCTGTCCAAGCTCTTTTGAAGAAGCACAAAGAAACGGGCAACGTTGAGGACCGTAGATGCAGTGGTCGGCCAAGGAAACTTACTGCAGCAGATGAAAGACATATCATGCTTACTTCCCTTCGCAATTGGAAGATGTCCAGCAGTGCCATCAGCTCAGAACTGGCAGAAAACAGTGGGACCCTGGTACACCCATCTACTGTCCGGAGAAGTCTGGTCAGAAGTGGCCTTTATGGAAGACTTGCAGCCAAAAAGCCATACCTCCGACGTGGAAACAAGGCCAAGCGACTCAACTATGCACGAAAACACAGGAACTGGGGTGCAGAAAAATGGCAGCAGGTGCTCTGGACTGATGAGTCAAAATTTGAAATATTTGGCTGTAGCAGAAGGCAGTTTGTTCGCCGAAGGGCTGAGAGCGGTACACAAATGAGTGTCTGCAGGCAACAGTGAAGCATGGTGGAGGTTCCTTGCAAGTTTGGGGCTGCATTTCTGCAAATGGAGTTTGGGATTTGGTCAGAATTAATGGTCTCCTCAATGCTGAGAAGTACAGGCAGATACTTATCCATCATGCAATACCATCAGGGAGGCATCTGATTGGCCCCAAATTTATTCTGCAGCATGACAACGACCCCAAACATACAGCGAAAGTCATTAAGAACTATCTTCAGCGTAAAGAAGAACAAGGAGTCCTGGAAGTGATGGTATGGCCCCACAGAGCCCTGATCTCAACATCATCGAGTCTGTCTGGGATTACATGAAGAGAGAGAAGCAACTGAGGCTGCCTAAATCCACAGAAGAACTGTGGTTAGTTCTCCAAGATGTTTGGGCCAACCTACCTGCCGAGTTCCTTCAAAAACTGTGTGCAAGTGTACCTAGAAGAATTGATGCTTGATGCTGTTTTGAAGGCAAAGGGTGGTCACACCAAATATGGATTTGATTTAGATTTTTCTTCTGTTCACTCACTTTGCATTTAGTTAATTGATAAATATAATCTAATAACATGTCTATTTTTGAAAGCATTCTTACTTTACAGCATTTTTTCACACCTGCCTAAAACTTTTGCACAGTACTGTATATATATATATATATATATATATATATATATATATATATATATATATATATATATATATATATATATATATATAAATATAAAATGTAACAGTATAAAGTAAAACTGCAACTGTATAAGTAAAAAATAAGACCTGCCATAAATAAAACTGACAGAATGATATTATTTAATTTGCTTTTGTGATGCGGTTAGAAACATTCTAAGGGCATATACTACAGATATATCATCTGACTCAGCCAATCAGAGTGCAGGGAATCTTTCCATTGAAGTACAGTATATTAATTAATTCGTCATTTAGCATACGTTTTTATCCAAAGCGACTTACATAGACTAGGAGGTGAACTATGCATCAACAACTGCTGCGGAGTCACTAAGAGGACCTTGGTTTTACATCTCATCCGAAGAACGCATGATGATGTATAATAATGCAATACCAGTTGCTGGATGTTTCTCTCAATGGTATGCAATACAGTACAGTGTAGGAGGCTATATGGTCCGGTGGTTAAAGAAAAGGGTTTGTAACCAGGAGGTCCCCAGCTCACTCACTGACTCATTGTGTGACCCTGAGCAAGTCACTTAACCTCCTTGTGCTCCATCTTTCACGTAAGACGCTGTTGTAAGTGACCATGCAGCTGATGCATCGTTCACACACCCTAGTCTCTGTAACTCGCCTTGGATAAAGGCGTCTGCTAAATAAGCCAATAATACTACAGTTTATTAGACACACAATTATGACTTTAAATGTGTAACAGTTAATATTTCCTCAACAAATATAATTAAAAGAACAATATAAAGAAACTATTAAAATATGATTTACTTGAACCAAAAATAATCAAAAGCTTGTTTGGGTGTTCGGCATTGTGTGATAAGGGGATGTAAAATAATAACTTTGTGATGAATTTGAACTATTCTATTCATGAAAATCTGATTTGGAAAGACGTGTAGGTACAAATGCAGATTATTTCTGTGTGGTTTGTGCATGTGCCAGTCCAGCAATGAAAGAAAGCCAGTGAAATAATAAGAAAACATTTGAACTGGGTGGGCGCACCTTAAGACAAATCAAGTAACACATTTTATTTTTAAGCTATGTTTTTGCCAGTGTGGTACATACTTTTAAAATTCTAAAATTAATTGTTTCAAGGAGAGAATTATAAAATGAAAAATATGTAATCTAGGTACAGATCAACTCAATGTTTATAAGGTCATGGAATGAATATGGAATGGTTTTGGAGTTTTTAATTACCTGCAGTATGTATTAAATACAACGATGTACAAACAGATCAAACACTTGGAACTGATGGTTGGTTAAGCATACTGACGCACATAGCTGTGTGTGAGTCTCCGAGGAACGTACAAGGAAATATCAAATCAAACAAGGGCAATTGTTTATGTTTACTGCTGGAGGAGGAATATAAAAATATCCAGTTTAGTATTAGGCCTTAGTGGTTAAAAAGTTTGTTCATAGGGCAGCAGTGTGGAGTAGTGGTTAGGGCTCTGGACTCTTGACCGGAGGGTTGTGGGTTCAATCCCAGAGGGGGGATGCTGCTGCTGTACCCTTGAGCAAGGTACTTTATCTAGATTGCTCCAGTAAAAACACAACTGTATAAGTGGGTAATTGTATGTAAAAATAATGTGATATCTTGTAACAATTGTACGTCGCCCTGGATAAGGGCGTCTGCTAAGAAATAAATAATAATAACATGAAAACAAAATTAGAAATTGTTATTGATGTGTCACAGGGTAGTTATATAATGTTATATAATAATAATAATAGACTACAAAGCAAAAGACCCATCGGCAGAATAGGTCAGTGGTAGGCCTAAGACATATAAGGCTATAGACAGACGGATGAATATATAGCATTTATGTTTTATTTGTCTGTAGGCAAATAAAATTATTCTAAATGTCCTGGGAAAGAGCGGGAAACTCTACCATGCTTTGAATCCATTGTAAAACAACACATATAGGCACTGCTGATCACCGTGAGGTCTCAGTAGTGTATAGCTTGCTTGGACAGTGTTGTAATATCTCGAGTATTCTTGAGGCAATATCTTGGACATGAATCCTGTAGAGCAGGAATCCTGGAAGGTCATTCCACTCCAGATGTATTATTATTATTATTATTTATTGCTTAGCAGACGCCCTTATCCAGAGCGACTTACAATTGTTACAAGGTATCACATTATTTTTACATACATTTATAGAGTTGGGTTTTTAATGGAGCAATTGAGGTGAAGTACCTTGCTCACGGGTACTTCCCCACCTGGAATTGAACCCACGACCCTCTGGTTAAGAGTCCAGTGCCCTAACCAAGACTCCACAAGATTTAACAGGTAAAATGAGCATTAACTACTTCAGGTCTTAGATGGAGGGTTCATTGGTTCAATTAACCAATTTAGACCTGGGTTGGAACAAAGACCTGGGGCTTGTTTCTATACTCGGGGATCAAATACAATAGGTCTTTTGATGAGTTATCACCTGCTATTTCGACCAGCTGTCACCTGTTTCTATAATCCAGTCGAATCGTATTGGTGTCATGTTTCAATACGACAGGTAAGCTAGCAAATTCTAACCCCATATCTGAAAATACATCATCCACACAACACAAGGAATGTATTTTGAATAGTCTTGGAAATCATATTTGCATAATTAATAGTGATATATGAGACAGAAACTATAGGTTTAAGTCAGTGGTTTTCAACCCTGGTCCTGGGGACCCACTGTGTCTGCTGGTTTTCATTCCAACTGAGCTTTCAATTACTTAACTAGACCCTTAATTGAACTGATCATTTTCTTAACTAGCCCTCTTTCATTGTTTTCAACTTTTAAACAGTTACAGATTCCAAGTTAACTATAACATTTTATAAGTAAATTGAAGCTGCTAATATATCCCTAACTAGAATTTTTTTTTTCAAAAATTGATCTGTTTGTGATGCAATAAGTTTGATCAGGGTGCACAACCTTCTCGATGACTGCACTCAGTCTATGGGTCAGAGCTCTGGAAGGGACCTTATATTCAGAGCACAGCAGTGACACAGGCCTCCAATTATTATTATTATTATTTTTAAGATCTCCCTTCTATAGGGAGGAGCGTGATGACAGCTCACCTGCAGCTCAGAGGTAACTCCTCTTTCTCAAAGCTCTCTTCAAACACTTTGAAAAGGTCGTATTTAAACAAGTCCCAAAAACTTAAAAACAATGATATGGGCAACCCATCGATTCCAGGAGCTTTATCTTGTTTTAAACCCTGTGTAGGGCATCAGTAAGCTCTTCCATCGACAGTCACCAAATTCTTATGTTCACTTCTAGTACTAAACTGAAATGGACTCTCGCCCTCTGCTTTACCATCCTCTGTCTTTTACTTTTTGTTTCAAGCTCCACAGATTTAATATTATTTTTGTTCGCCCCTACACCAACACCACCACTCGGCCCCGCTGCCTCTCCGTCATTAATTTCAGCCCTCTCATTCTCTCTGTCAGAGTTCTGATTTTCCGCTCCACCACCAGCACTACTCGGCTCGGTAGATTCCCGAGTCACAGACACATCTCTAAATGCCCCCTCACCGTCTCCCTCCTGCTCTTGATTTAAGACAGTTTTTAACTAAATGCCCATCAACCCCACTATTTAAACATTTCATGGTGTCCGGTGTTGCAAACATCACATAATTAGATCCTTCTACTTTAAACTTCAGGACAATGTTAAGTTCTTCATTTGTTTTATTTTGAACCATAAACAGCTGTCTCCGAAAGGAGTACAAGTTTTAACAATGGAGATTTACAACCCAACGGTATTCTTTTTGGGGTTGACATAATCTGCCCATGCCGTGATAACTCGTTCACGATTAAATCGTTTTTTAGAAAAGGTACCTCTAGCGGCAAAACGGCAACATGAGAATCATTTATAATAATTCCGTTCTCAACAATTTTATTTACCAGATCAGTTTGACTCAAAAAAGCCACAACTGAACCATTCATTCTTGAAGCAGGCTATTTTCTCATCCAAATACTTTGCCAATCGCTAAAACACACTTCTCTAATAAAAACAAAGCTTTCTGTAATTACTTTTACTCCATCGTCTTTCAAAGGGAAAAATTCCTCCTGAACCAGGCATGCTGGCCGCAAAAATGTTCAAACTTATCTAAATTACTTTAAACAAACAAAATATTTACATAGACAAAGAAACACCTACCTACCGACCCACTCTGCCTCACTCACCACTCTCCTACCATGCACCACACTAGACAGAACAGGTAGACAGACAGACAGACAGACAGATAGACAGATAGACAGATAGATAGATAGATAGATAGATAGATAGATAGATAGATAGATAGATAGATAGATAGATAGATAGATAGATATGGCCAAAAGGTTTGCATCACCCGATATAATTAATTCATTTTGCTTCATGAAGTCGAATGAAACCTGCTGAATAATGCGACGTTAACATGTTGAATTACATACCGTTTTGTGTTTTCCATATATGTAACGGAAAACTGACAAAAATTTGACATTTTGAAATCTACCATTAAATACTACCGTACTGCGATTATGGCTTCAGGTAGACTTTTGCGATGTCGTTTTGTAGTTTCTTTGATTACATGATGTTAAATAAAATATATGAATTCTCAATCAATCAATCTTTATTTTATATAGCGCCTTTCATAGTGGACCACCATCACAAAGCGCTTTACAAGATAGTGAGGAACAATAAATACATTTACTACAGTGAAATACTGGCCATGGTACATTAAATACAAACAGTAAAAAAAATTGCAAATACATTAAATACAGGCATATTACATTAAATACAGGGCTAGGATGTGAATTCTAGACATTGCGAATCACACGTCATAGAGAATCATACGAATAAGATATATATATATATATATATATATATATATATATATATATATATATATATATATATATATATATATATATATATATATATATATATATATATATTAATTATGTCTCAATCGTCCTAAGATTCTAGGTGATGCAAAACTTTTGGCCATGGCTGTGTAAGTTAACCTTTTACGTGAATGCACAGCTTGGACTATTCTGACGGTGTTGTCCTTTAATATACTGTGGGATAGCAGCTCCCTTTGCTAAGAGATAGGATTAGGAGTATTTCCAAAGACAGAGGAGTTAAGTCGGGATAGTGTGAACTGTCCCACCCCAGCAGCAGAATTACAGCTTGTAAGATTGGTATTGTAGTCTCCCAGGAGACCGCTCGACCTGGGTGTTCCTGACACTGCACGCTTTACCACAGAGGAATGCTCTGTACATGTTAAGGTACAGCTAGCTTTTATTTCTGAAGAAAATGCCACAACTCCAAGTTATATTTACACAATATTAAAAATGCAAACGGCAATTCAACTTTTTAGAACATGTTTATGTTCAACGTTTTAAAAATTAAATGCGACAAATGAGGTCTCTTCCACCTCTAGCCTATCGAATGGTTTTTTCTGTGATTTGGTAGATGGCTTACAGTAACAAATTACTCCTCTATGTGTTAAAATAATTGTTTTCTTTCTATAATTGATTGATTGATTGGTTGATCGGTTGAGTGAAATCGGTTGTTTGATCCCTTTATGACTATTTCGTTTTGGGTATCTGATGATTTTTTAATGTTTTCACGTTAATATGGAATAAAAAAAACGTAATTGGTATTTTAAATTTAGTAGAGGTTTAGTTTTCCATTTGTCTGGAGTGCTTGGGTAGCTTACTTTCGGACAGACCAAAAGTGGGCTCAGTAAACAGCTCACTGTTGTTTCCTAGTAAAAGTCAGACTTTATTCTCAGAAAAAAAATATATATTCAAATGCGTGACTGGTAAGAACTGTAATTAAAACAAGTTACCAAAGTGAAAGGGTCAACAAGCCGCCTTATGGACCATGGCTGATCTTGTTGCCATAACAACAGTAGGCCGGTTGCCTGTGATGTACTAAACTAGAGCTTCCACCAAAGGCATTTCGCTCTCTGCTGATATTTTCAAACCCTTTGTGTCTGTGAGCGTGTGTGAAATCTCCATGGGGTAAGATGTGCCTTTCTGCTTTTCCTTGCTGTGCACTGCGCTCAGTGTCGGCGTTAGGATTTACTGGGTCCTGGTGTAAGACTGTGTGGAAGACCCCTCCCCCGCCCGACGCCCCCCCCGCAAAGAAAAAAGAAAAGAAAAAACGCGCAGTGCTGCTGCAGCACAAACTAAAGAAAACCATTTGAAAATAAATACATCAGCAGCAAAATCTGAACCGGTCAAAAAAACGTTTTTTTTTGTTTTTTTTTTAATTATTATTATTATTATTATTCAATAAAACATAGGCCTATTCTAATTATTCTAATGTTATTTTTAAGATGACTGTGAACAAGAAAGTAATCAATCAACAGTATATCCATTTTAATAAATCAATTATGAAACACGATTAACAATTTGATTAATAACTCGATTTATTGAATATTGGAAGATATTAATAGCTTCAAATCAGTCACAAAACGTATTAATCATGGGCATCAGTTGGATTTTTAAATTAATGTTATCAAGATCTTAAAAAACACATGTGCATATGAAAACCTAGCCCTCAGTACAAATCGTTACAACTCAGAGTCATAAGCGAAAACATAATTCTATGAACACATTTAACAAATGAATATCCCAAAAGCAAGCTTTTAGTTAAAAAAAAATAGAATAATGAATTTCTGACCATCCGTTAGTTAAGTCGGAATTTCTTGAGGCAGGATAGAGACACTTTCAGCTTGTTTTCCCCGGGGCCCACGGGCCAGCAACGGGCCCGGGAGAGCGGGAACAAATGTGATCATTCAGTCATTCAGTACCGAATGTTTGAAAATACTAAACCGTGCACCTGTTAGTGTACGCGTCCACATAAGTGAAAAAACTAAATGATGGAGAGTTATCCGTTACTATGCTGTGTCAATTACCCCCCTCCCGCCGCCTCCCAGACGTGGTCTGTACAACGTTGTCATTACGCCATACGCCGGCAGGTGTAAGAAATGGGGCCAGTTGCAATAAACACGTAAGCTTGACTTATCTCTCAAGTCAGACTTGAAATCCACCCCAAGTCAGACTTGAAAATAGCTCCGGACCCTTTGCAATATGTCAAGCTGGACTTGACAATCGGTGTAAATCAAACTTACTTTTCAAACCTGGGGGGGGGGGGGGTTAAGTCAGACTTAGCATTTCAAATCAGTTACAGCATTCTAAAATGAACAGCAATGTCTAGCCTTATATTATGCAAAGATAAAATATTTTTAGAGACCGAACTAATTTTTTTTATATATATTTAAAATAATTTTGAATTATTATTATTATTATTATTATTATTATTATTATTATTATTATTATTATTATTATTATTATTATTATTATTATTATTTAGCAGACGCCTTTATCCAAGGCGACTTAAGGAGACTTACTATGCTTAATAATTTCAAAGGGAGGTCAATATTAAATCTACCGATTACCGTCTTGTGTTTCAAAGCAGGTTGTGTTTGGATTGTATGGCAATATTATCTAAAAAATGAACTGAATTTATTACAGTAGTTAAAATAGTCAGCATTGATGCGGATATCGTAGCCTATTCTTTTCAGTTGTAAAAAGCGCAAGTCCTTTCTATTTTTTTTTTTTTGTATAATCGGAAATGTTCTAGTTTTTAATTGCAAGTTTTGCCTTTTTCTTTAACTATTGTGCACGTGTTTTTAGTTATGTGTTCTTTTTTTTAAAAAAGCGAATGTTCTTTATTTTGAAAAATAAAACGTTATTGTTGATAAATGCCTCTATGATAATCGATTAAGAAATTAGTTTGCCGATTGCACCACCATTAATTTATCCAACATCCCCATGCCATTTCAGTTTAGTTTAGTTTGTTTACGTTATGAAAAGCGACCTGCACATGTATTTAATTTGAGGTACTGTATGGCAAAAACATACAGAGAAAGTTTTTATTGCAATAAAGCCTCCCCAGGGACCATGGCGGCTCTCGGCGGCCCTGCTTGTTCTATGTGGAAAAGGAACAGGTTTTAGCATTTCCGCGAAATCATTTATTTCCATTTCTGTTCTATGGCTGACAGCGATATGGGGATGCTGTTTGTGCATTGTGGTGATTTTTATTTTTTTTAGACATAATGTGCCAAGCAGTAGTTACATCATATGTAACAAACTATAACATTAATATTATGGGTCAAATATATACCAAAAATATATATATACAGTACAGGCCATCGTCCATCGAGGCTACGTTTATTGTAGTTTGCCAGTATTGCATGTACAGTTGTAATTTATCTCTTAGAAAACAGTGAATTAACAGTACAGCTATGGCCAAAAGTTTTGCATCTCTCTATATAATTAAATCATTTTGCTTCAGACGAATGAAACCTACTGAATAATGTCATGTTAGCATGTTGAATTACGTACCGCTTTGTAGTTTTCCATACTGACAACAACTTAAAAATGTGACATTTCAAAATCCAACATACTGTACTACTATTATGGCTTCCGGTAGACTTTTGCGATATCGTTTTATGGTTTATTTGTTTACATGATGTTCAATAAAACATTTACCTTGTGTTAATCTAGGTTTATTTTTTTTTTATTTATGTCTCAGTCCAAAAAAATTAAAATGTACGTGATGCAAAACTTTTGGCAAAGTGGGTCTTCACCGCGTTTCACCGTGTGGAACTGCTCCTCCAGCAGACCGGGCTGTTGAACCGAACAAGCGAACAGGTTCCTCTTCAGCCAAATCAGGCTGTCCAGGGGGGTCGTTTCTATATTGCGAGATCGTAAGTTCAAATACAACTGGTCTTTCGACCGCTTATCACGTGCCAACTGGATAGGTTTTCACCAGTTTATACAATCCACTCGAATCGGTGTCGCTGTCGTGTTTTTAAACGACAGGCCGGCTAGCAGTGTATTTTAATCATTACTCATATGTAACAGGGTAACAGATATAAAGTACAGTTTGAAATGTTACTACCCCATTTTCCATTTTTATTGTATTTATTCCATGTAAATGAAACGTTTGGGACTGCACCATAAACACAGCATTGCTTCGCCATGACTAATTATTTAATAATGTAATACTAAGTATTACATAATTAACGAGGGAAGTTGTTGGGTGTGTTCGGAGACGATGGGAATGCCATCTCAAACAGTATTTAAAGGAAGCATTTCAGCAGGGCTAGCATGCAGGTAGGCTACTTCTCCAAGTCTAAAGTAAGGATGTGTTATTTTCTAAACTGAACAACCGTGTAACGACTATGTTCAAAAAGAGAGAAAATTAAAAAAAAAATTAGTAAAAGAACAAATGCTGGATTTAAAAAAGAAGAAGAACTGGTGTAACAGGGTCTAGAATGCACTGTTCACATGTATTTTATACTTGTGTGTTATTATTTTTAGCAGACTGGCTCGCTATCCTGGGGTTTGTGTTTGTCTGTGCAGGCGTGGGTACGCAGCGTTTGGCGCTTGGAGCGACGAATAAGCGAATGAAACGGACCAGTAAATGGCGCATCCCAAGTACTGGGCTGATATGCCAGTGTAGAATAATGAACGTGAGCGGCTTGAGTATTGTTAGCCTGGCGGTAGCCGACAGCAATTTAGGAAGTGAAATAGAATAGGCCAGTGGTTCTCAATCCTGGTCCTGGTGGACCACTGGCCTGCTGGTTTTTGTTCCAATCAAGCTCTCAATTACATAATTGATCCCTTAATTGAACTAATAATTAGCTTAATTTGACTTTTTAAATAGTGTAGCTTATAGAAAGTTGGATAATTTGAATTAATTTTACAATTGTATACCTAAATTGAAATCGCCATCTGTTGAAAATAATTAATGCTCAGATTAGCAAATTATTAGTTCAATTAAGGGTTCAATTACGTAATTGAGCGCTTGATTGGAACAAAAACCAGCAGGGCAGCGGTCCCCCAGGATAGAGAACCACTGAACTAGACTCTGATGCTGGGTTCTCTCTGTCTCTATTTCTGTGTTCCCTCCCCTGCACGGACACATTATGTGTGTATAGACCGCGGTATGTTTTTAGTACTATTTTGTTTCACTATTTCATGAAAATGTGCCCCCCCTTTTATTCGCTGGGTAGCGACGCTGTTGCACTGTCACTTTGTTAATACATGACCTCCATTGATGTGAACTTTGCTTACCCGTTTGAAGTCTAGTTACTTGCATGTGAATAGAATGATTGTCTCATTATAGAAGTATTTTTTAAACAGTGTGGCTACTTTAGGCTTTTTAAAATAAACAAACGTCTTCTAAAATGCATTAGTGTGATTTTTCTTGGCGACCGTGTTCCTGCTGTTATCTGAATAAAAGAACCGAATATATATAAAGCAAAGTGGTAGGGAAAAAGTTGTGTTGAGAAAAAGCAGTTTGGAAAAACAATAATGGCAGGTGCTCAAACAGCGACACAAAGAAAACAGCAGAAATTTAGCTGGAAGAAGCAGAAGGGAATAATGCATTTATTGCATTTCTTTGTATTTAAAGTATTATGGATTTTCTTGTTGTTACTGCATCTTGTAAAGCGCTTTGTGATGGTGGTCCACTATGAAAGGCGCTATATATATATATATATAAAATATGATTGATTGATTGATTGATTGATTGATTGAATAAGGATGTGTTGTTTTCTAAATGTAACACCAGCATAACAGCTTTGTCAAAGAAGATGAAATGGACAGGCCTTGCGAATACAATGAGTATTTCAATAGAATGTCTTGATCAGAAAGCATATCAAAGACGCTGCGCGCACACCTTCTATTGAAATGTCTCTCTGTCGCAGCAATTGTCTCTGTGTTTCTCAAAGTTCCCCGCAGGAAATGACTGTGATCCACCCGTCGTATTTATACACCGGGTAAACTGGCGTCGTAAAAATACGACACGTAATCGAATCGTGTGAGCAATGTCATCTATAAACGTACTCTTATCAGATATTGTGTTCCCGTCGTCGTAAGAGCCTGATACGACAGCGCATGTGTGTATAGAAACGAGCAGAGCGTGACACGTTTTATAGAAACGCTACTTCTATCGTATATTCTGCTCCTGACATCGTACTTGCCAGATACGACAGCGTAAGTGCATCTACAAACGACTCCAGTTCTGTTCCGGCTCACAACACTACGCCTCTCCCCGCAGAGCAATCACGGACCTTAACACTGACCGACTGCCAGAGAGCTCGCTCTGCGTCCACCTCCAGATGGACAATCTATCAACTGTGATTTGGGAATCTATGTTTTTATTGGCAGTCCGCCCATACTACGTTGTTTGTTTGTTGTTGTTGTTGTTGTTGTTGTTGTTGTTGTTGTTTTGTAATCATGACTAGATGGTCTATATATTTTATACATCTAGTCATTAAAGTGGGCTCATAAAAAATAAAAAATAAACGGACTCAGGGCTGGGCCCCGGTGCAGTTGCGTCTGGCGCAGTCTAACGTAAGAAGATTACCTTTGAACCTAGATATCAAAAGGCCATTCCCATTGAATGCAGCACTGAAGGGGGCTTGACTGAGGTTATTCCCCTATCAAGGGATCTGAAATGAAGTACGTGCGTATACACTCATTTAATGACAAGTAATTGACAAATCCGAGGGCTTGCATTACGAGCAGAATAGGAGGGTATTAATTATTTAAAAACGATTAGCCTTTGCGTGTGTCCTGCACAGATTCCATCTTGTACTGGAAATCACATCAGAGCCGGGATGTGTGATTCAGGGAAAAGCACAAGCATCAGAATAAAGAGGACAGAGGGCTGCATTCCTTTGGGTCTCTTTGAAACACTGAGGCTTTAATAAAAAATTAAACGACATATTCTCAAGAGAGGATTAATATATTTCCCTACAAACCAAAATAAACCATACTGTCTTGTTCGGGAACAACTGCCGTTTACAATATTTACAATAAAGAGGTATCTCCGTTGTAATAATACACGCATTTATTGTTCGCATATGAAGATATTAATACACAATTACACGAAGTAACCTGCACAATAAAAGGCTAATAACGATACAGTGACACACGTCATGCCTGTTCGTCTTTTCCATAGCGATGTTTGTGATAGTAATCATTGCAGACTGACAATAGTGTATTTAATTTTAGATAGCAAAAAAGCTGATCAAATAGGGGGATGTTTGAAAAATAGGGAACTGATAACCGAGAGGATAAAGAATAGTCAGGTAGATAGTTGTTTATGATTCACACAAAGTTGTCACTTGCATGTGTTTTAACTACATTTATAAACGAATGCGTTAATATAAATATTAATTTTTCTATATCTTAGCGAATGACGTTTTTTTATTAAGTAATACAAAATGAAAGAAAAAGGATACACTATAGGGTAATATATTTAAATCGAAATATGAATACCACTCAACATTATCATGGATATCCATTATTGTAATCTGAAATTGTTTGTAAATGCCCACATTAATAAAATTTATAGTATGGTGCATTGTTATATAAATAAGGAAAAAATAAACAACTGCATGGAAAGCGAAACATGTCGATTTGATTTATAGTTACATTAGCTAAGCAGTTGTCATGTATTCTCGACTTGCACATAATTGAAACATGCATCAAACAAGACCACTAATTGGATTAGATTCAATTCAAATCGTTATAGCATTCCTGCGATTGTTTGCTGTGGTTTTGGGTCTGTAGTTTAACTCTTTATTAAAATTGGAAATTAATCTAGTGTAAAAGGTACTTAGTCCATATATCCTGCAGAATGTATTAAAAAAGACATCATTTGCATAGCACAACCTAAGTGTTGCAACAGTCAAATTAAATTGTCAAAAACACCTGTTGAAACTATTGTATCGCTTTTTGTTAAAAAGAAGAAACACATCTATATTGCGGTTATAATTTGTATTATTTGAGTGAACAGCTTGTGACTGTTAGGACAGTAAAAACAAGATTACTAGCTTATACAACATACGCCAGCTTCTAGCTATCCTGACAATCAAGGAAACACACATAGATACACGCACGCACGCACGCACGCACACACACACACACACACACATGCACACACTTCTTTATAAAAACTCGCTAGTGCAGTACTTCATACCCTGTACTCTATATGAAACTAACAGCAAATGTTGTATCGTTGCTACACAAAATCTCAGTATTG